>CM017328.1:9948989-9985250 GCA_006937295.1 Carpinus fangiana | reverse complement strand
AAAAAAAAAAAAAAAAAAGTAAAAACAAAACAAAAGAGAGTTGAATAATCTTTATGCACGATTCTCTTCAAATATGGCAAAGAAAACAAAAAATTACCCATGCACTTATTAGCATATATAGTAGTCATTCAAAAAAGAATATTAGCCTATCACACTAACAGCTGAAAGAAGATGTTCTAAGTTCATGATATATAGCCTGTGACACCGACTTTATTAATGTGAGTGAGAAGAATGTGTAGGTGCTTATTTCCCTGCTTTTGAAAGAAAAAAAAATTAATTTGACTTTATTAGGAAAAAATACAATCTAAATGGAACCAAATTAAAGCAAAAATATAGGTAGCAGTGAATTCACATACAAGTTGCCCGCTGGTTCCACGACTCTCATAATTTGGTTTTTGGTTACTTAATTCAATGAAGTTCCAGACTAGCTAGCTTGAGGATCCTGCAAGTAAAGTTCATATAGTTAGAAATTTAAATCAAATTCTAAGAAGATTTTTCAGATAATGTTATAGTCCAAGCTTTAGACAAAAGACTAAAAAAAAATAAAAATAAAAAGCTCTTAGTGAAAACAGATTTCACTATTTCCATAGAAACAGATTTATCATAAAGAAAACTCCATATATTGGTTTTATTTTTAATAGCCATGAATATATATATATGTATGTATATTTTTCATCTCATCTTTCATCGATCTTCGTATGGTAGATGAGTGAATTTATCATTAGATTTGTGAAACTTACACCCAACAAATTCAATGGCAAATTTCCAAAAGAGCTCTCTTGAGATGAAAAATAATGCATTCATCATAAGATAAGAAATGTGATACATTCACAACATAGCAGACCCAACAAACAAAAACTCAATTTCTCTCTTATATGTCAATTAAACAATAAAAAAAAAATTTAATTCAATTTTGTTTTTTTTTTTTTTTTTTAAATGACACATACGAGAGAAATTAGATTTTTGTTTGAATTTATGTCGTCAATTTAACATTATTCATAAGGTAAAGAGAAAGGCATGGAACCCCACCTCAATCTTTGTTCCCAGGAAAATAGTGATCAACTAAACTCCCATAGTCATGAGTTGTTGAGGTCGGTTTGGCGGTAGAAGTTTGGAGCTGTTGCTCCCCTTTTATTGATGGAAAATGGAAGTGGCGCCATATGCAACTAGTCAACTACGTACGTACCATGCTGCATGCATCATGCATCATGCATGTGCGAAACAGCTAAGGAAAACGTACGTCAACTTTGATAGGCCATCTCAAATGGTGACAGCTACAAGCCTACAAATTTACAATGCATGCAACGATTTGAAGTCCATAGCGAGCCCATCCTGGGCGACTGTTCACAAGATCGAGCTCGATCTTCTAGGCGAGCCGAGTGTATTGGGCACTCGGCTCGGCTTGCCAAATTCTCGCTTTGCTTGAGCCACTTCTTCTGCTAAGTCCCAAGATCGCCATCATCTCAGCCGTGTACAGTAGATTTCCGATGGGTCACAAGGCAGAGCATCCCCACTCTCAACTCGGGTTTTCAACTCCCTCTCATGCCGATTCACTTACTCTCTCTCTATTTCGGTTTATCTATCTACGTGTTTCTCACTCTCTCTCTCTGGTGCGAAGCAAGATGCAGGGGAGCAAAGACAATCAACGGCGTGGGAGAATGAGGGGGAAGGAGAAAAGAAAAAAAAAATGTAAAGACTCGTTGCTGTGTGTTCTCTTAGCTAAAGGGATAAGATTTTTTTATCTCCTCATAGCCAATTAAAGCCATACCTGTGGTAGTAGGTAGATTTTATTTTTAATTCAAACCACTTACTTTTCTAAACTACAATATTGCCCCATCTAATTTTAATCCTATCATTTGTTAATTTATATTTAAACCCTTATTTAATTTAATTACAATTTACCCCAATAAATAATTATTTATGACACTAAGACTTATTATTATTATTATTTTTAAAGAGAAATCATTTTAGTCTCATTAATTGATAAAAGATTAGAAGCATAAAACTCTTACGTCACAGAGCAAAAACTTTGAGAAAATCATAGCCGAAGCTATAATACTACAAGTCATAGATATATACTTAACAATCTAACATTCAAGACCTATCTATAACGTCAAAATTCACTAACCCATGACTAATTAATCTTCAGTTGTAACAACAAGTCTGCTCCAGACAACTCAATCTGATACATAAGTATAGTAACATTCTCCTACTGAAACTCATCATTCTCGACTTGTAAACTATGAAATTATTTACATCCTCAACCTAACAGGCGAGGACTGGACCATAAAATACAGAAAAACTGAAAAACAAGGAAAAATTAAAAAACACAAAGGCCCACAAAATAGCACCAAAGGAAGACTGTTAGATGATTTTGGCCAAAGCGCGAAAAAATCACCTGTAGGCACGTGTGAGTCACAATCCGTCGTGGGGTTGCTGGAATCAGAAGCGGTAGGTGCCGTTGGAAGCAGGTGCGCGTAGTGGAGGGGCACGTAACAAAGGGACGTAGATCGAGCTTTGAATAGTCTAATCCAATAGCCTCATCAACCTCGAAAAAAGACACAACATAAATGCTGGATGGCACATTCGACGTGGTGGTACTTGAACTTGTAACAAATTAAAGAAAAGTAAACAAAAAGAAAAAAAGAGGGGAAAGAGTCGGGGAAGAACTTATTATTACTATCTATTATTATATTCAAAATTAATTCCTGAGTATCCCTTTAATTTAATTAATTCAAATTGCTTTGGAGTTATTAGTAATAAATTTCATAATTATTTTCTACTCAAATCATGTGATATTATGTTGCTATAATTTATAATTATATATATTATATGACTGTACGAATATATATATGATTAAGTATTATAATTTACATTCAATCATAGGATTAACAATTAAAATTGGTGATTCAACTAACATTTGATTAGATCATTTAAGATAACAACCATATGAATATATGATTAAACTATATATTATATAGATATAATTAATTAATTATAATATAATTATATACCATATACCAATTAACTACTGTTACCTAATAATTAATATTTATTGACTATTATTAATTTTTTACTTAATAAGTAAATATACTATATAAGTTATTTTTTATTAATTAGTATATATGCATATATTTATTTGTTAATATGTATATATGTAAATATATATGAGTTGTGCTAATAAGCGAACCGAGTTCCTATATGAGTATGTTCACGAACTTTAAACAAGCGAGTCGAGTTTTATACGAGTATGTATTGTTTAATAATTGAGTATAGTTTCATGTCCACGAACAGTTCATTTAATAACTGAGTCATGCACGAGCCGAGTCTGGAAAAGCTCACGGATAGCTTTGTTTATTTACGGCCTTATCCATAGCTAGTAAAAAAAAAACAAAGAATAGAAAAATGCTTTTATTACAACTTTTATACAAATGGACCTCACACTTCATAGCTAGTAAAATAATTAAAAATGTATGGTTGATATGTCAATTGCTGATAATTATAATTACAAATCATATTTTTAGTTTGATGATTTCATTAATTATAAATTATGATCACTTGGATATTTTTATTTATTAGGGATTGGATAACTATATACTTAGGTCTACAAGTATCGAAGATGGTGAATGTTGAAATAATGATAATGCAGAAATATGAGCGGAAGCAAGAGAGATAAAGAACACAAAGAACTTTACAAGTGGTTCGGTAATAGACACCTATGTACACTTCTCAGAATAACCCTAAGGGCTACATTGTGCTCATTATTATTATTTTATTATTATTATTTTTTGTCTACAATACAAAGGACTCTATTTATATGGTAGTGTCTACATACAAGTATAGTAATCAAATCTCATTGATTTGATTATAATCTCAATATTTGAATACAATCAACCTATAATTAGAGAATATTTCAATATCAACCTACTTATGGAATATACGGAAAATATAAAATTTTTCATATATTCTAACATCACCCTCAAACTCAAGGTCGAATATTCTATAACCTTGAGTTTGAAATATGAAACAATGATGATGGCAATGGCGAAGGCCGGGAATAAGCCGTTGATGGTGGCGATTGCCGGAGAAGATAGAGGCTAGTGGACGGCCAACGATGGCGGTAGGTGGTGGTTGAATGCAGATTCAAAAGGGCTGACAACAGACTAAACTCAAAAAAGGGCTAACAACAGGACATGGCTAACAATGAGCCAAATATCAAAAGGGGCTGACGACCGGGAAAATACAAAAAGGGGCTAACAATGGGCCAGGGTTTACAATGAGCCAAAAATAAAAACGGCCGACTAGGGCCAAAAATAAAAAGAAAATGAGCTCACTTGGGCGGTTATCAGATCAGCAGACCGAACCAGACCGACGAGTGGCGCATGTGGTGACGCATGAAGGAGCGCGACATGTGGATGTAGCGGGTGGCCAACGATGGCGGTAGGTGGTGGTTGAAAGCAGATTCAAAAGGGCCGACAACAGACTAAACTCAAAAAAGGGCTAACAACAAGCCAGGGCTAACAATGAGCCAAACATCAACATGGGTTGACGACGGGTGAAAATCCAAAAGGGGACTGAAAATGGGCCAGGGTTTACAACGAGCCAAAAAAAAAAAAAAAAAAGCCGACGAGGGCCAAAAATAAAAAGAAAATGAGCCCACTTGGGCGGTTATCAGATCAGCAGATCAAACCTGACTTGCGAGTGGCGCATGTGGTGACGCATAAAGGAGCGCGACATGTGAATGTAATGGAACAATGAGATTGTTGGAGAGAACACCTGAAAACGTCAACGGCTTATATTGAAAGCCACAAGAAAGTTATTTTAATACCATGTTAAATTACCAGTAATCAAATAATAATAATAAAAAAAAGTAGTTGAAACCCAAAGAGCCCTAATTGTCTCATTCCCCCTTTTTGCAACTACAAACCAAAGCTGCTACACCAAAAAACTGTTTTTATGGCGGCTAAGCTAGTAAATGGTGTTATATTTGGCCTTTCGGATGAAATACTAATCGAGTTTTATTTCTAGAAAAACATTCGAAATCAAATACTTTCATTTGTCGAAGTCAATTTTTTTTACAATATCGATAGCATTCAATTAGTTGATTTCCACGTTGAAAAGATTTTACATCAATACCCGATTAAAAGGTTGTATGATAGGATTTACTATTTTACAAAGGATATAACATCAGTTCTGAACAATTAGAGAAAGAGACAACATCGTTCTCATATGATGAATAGTAAAGGCACCAAATATGGTGTCATTACCTCTTACGACACCTTATCTGCAGACGATCCTTGGAAGATGAAGATATTTGAAGTAACTCAAAGATGGGGTCAACCTGCAACAGTTTTTTTATTTTTCCTGGAGGTTGGTAATGATAAATGCTTCTTCAACCACAAATGTACTTATATACAACTTGTTACCAACCCCAATAGCACACCCACTCCTGGAAGAAAAAGCTCTTGAAGAAGAAGCGGACCGACCACCTTCTATGGTGAAAGGCCCACCACCTCTTATGGTGGGCCAACAACGAGTCAAGGTTTACATTGTGCCAAAAACAAAACGGCCGACTATGGGCAGAACTGACTTGGGCCAAAAAATAAAAAGAAAATGAGCCCACTTCAGTGGTTATCAAATCAACAGATCGAACCTGACCGGCGCGTGGCGCGTGTGATGACGCATGGAGGAGCATGACATGTGGATATAGTGGAACAACGTGATTGTTGGAGAGAACACTTGAAAACATCAACGACTTATATTGAAAGACACAAGAAAGTCGCTCTGATACAATTTTGAATTACATGTGATCAAATAAAAAAAAAAGTAGTTGAAGCCCAAAGAAGCCTTAATCTTCTCCTTCCCCCTCTTTGCAACTACAAATCAAAGCTGCTACACCAAACACCAAAAAACTGTCGTTATGGTGGATAAGCCAGTAAATGGTGTTATATTTGGCATTTTGGATGAAATACTAATCGAATTTTATTTCCAGAAGAAAATTCTAAATCAAATAAAGCCAATTTTTTTTCACAATATCGATAGCATTCAATTACTTGATTTTCATGTCGAAGAGATTTTACATCAATACCCGATTAAAAGGTTGTATGATAGGATTTAATTTTTTACAAAGGATATAAACCCAGTTCTGAACAATTAAAGAAAGAGACAACATCGTTCTCATCTGATGAATAGTAAAGGCAACAAATATGGTGCCCTTAGCTCTTACGACAACTTATTCGCAGACTATCCATGGAAGACGAAGATATTTGAAGAAACTTAGAGATGGAGTCAACCTGCAACAGTTTTTGATTTTTCCTGGAGGTTGGTAACGATACATGATTCTTCAACCACAAATGTACTTATATACAACTTGTTACCAACCCTAATAGCACACCCACTTCTGGAAGAAACAGCTTTAGAAGAAGAAGAAGCGGATTGGCCACCTTCTACGGTGGAAGGCCCACCACCTCCTGTGGTGGGACGACAACGGGTCAAGGTTTACATTGGGCCAAAAACAAAAAGGGCAGACTATGGGTAGGGCCAACTTGAGCCAAAAAATAAAAAGAAAATGAACCCACTTGAGTGGTTATCAAATCAATAGATTGAACCTGACCAGTGCGTTGCGCGTGTGATGACGCATGGAGGAGCATGGCATGTGGATGTAGTGGAACAACAAGATTATTGGAGAGAACACTTGAAAACATCAATGGCTTATATTGAAAGACACAAGAAAGTCGCTCTGATACATTGTTGAATTACCAGTAATCAAATAAAAAAAAATAGTTGAAACCCAAAGAAGCCCTAATCGTCTCCTTCCCCCTCTTTGCAACTACACATCAAAGCTGCTACACCAAACACCAAAAAACTATCGTTATAGCGGATAAGCCAAAAAATGGTGTTATATTTGGCCTTTCGGATAAAATACTACTCGAATTTTATTTCCAAAAGAAAATTTGAAATCAAATACTTTCATCTGTCGAAGCCAATTTTTTTTTACAATATCAATAGCATTCAATTACTTGATTTCCATGTCGAAGAGATTTTATATCAATACTCAATTAAAAGGTTGTATGATAGGATTCAATTTTTTACAAAGGATATAAACCCAGTTCTGAACAATTAAAGAAAGAGACAACATCGTTCTCATCTGATGAATACTAAAGGCACCAAATATGGTGTCCATAGCTCTTACGACACTTTAATTGCAGACGATCCTTGGAAGACAAAGATATTTGAAGCAACTCAGAGATGGGGTCAAACTGCAACAGTTTTTGATTTTTCCTGGAGGTTGGTAACGATACATGATTTTTCAACCACAAATGTACTTATATACAACTTGTTACCAACCCCAATAGCACACGCACTCATGAAAGAAAGAGCTCTTGAAGAAGAAGCGGAGCGACCACCTCCTGCGGTGGAAGGCCCACCACCTCCTGCGGTTGGCCGACAATGGGTCAAGGTTTACATTAAGCCAAAAACAAAAACGGCCGACTTTGGGCAGGGCCGACTTGGGCCAAAAAATAAAAAGAAAATAAGCACACTTGAACGGTTATCAGATCAACAGATAGAACCTAACCAGCGCGTGACGCGTGTGATGACGCATGGAGGAGCATGACATGTGGATATAGTGGAACAATGAGATTCTTGGAGAGAACACCTAAAAACATCAATGACTTATATTGAATGACACAAGAAAGACGCTCGGATACCATGTTTAATTACCTGTAATCAAATAAATAAAAAAATAGTTGAAACCCAAAGAAACCCTAATCGTCTCATTTTCCCTCTTTGCAATTACACATCAAAGCAGCTGCACCAAACACCAAAAATCTGTTGTTATGGCGGATAAGCCAGTATATGGTGTTATATTTGAACTTTCGGATGAAATACTAATTGAATTTTATTTCTAGAAGAAAATTCAAAATCAAACACTTTCGTCTGTCGAAGCCAATTTTTTTTTTTTACAATATTGATAGCATTCAATTAGTTGATTTTCATATCGAAGAGATTTTACATCAATACCCGATTAAAAGGTTGTATGATACGATTCACTTTTTTACAAAGGATATAACCCCACTTCTGAATGATTAGAGGAAGAGACAACATCGTCCTTATCTAATAAATAGTAAAGGCACAAAATATGGTGTTGGTACCTCTTACGACACCTTATTTGTAGACGATCCATGGAAGATGAGGATATTTGATGTAACTCAGAGATGGGGTCAACCTGCAACAGTTTTTGATTTTTCTTGGAGGTTGGTAATGATAAATGATTCTTCAACCACAAATGTGCTTATATACAACTTGTTACCAACCCCAATAGCACACCCACTCCTAGAAGAAAAAGCTATTGAAGAAGAAGCGGACCAACCACCTCTTGTGGGGGAAGGCCCACCAACTCCTGTGGTGGGCCAACAACAGGCCAAGGTTTACAATAAGCCAAAAACAAAAACGGCCGACTATAGGTAGGGCCAACTTGGGCCAAAAAATAAAAAGAAAATGAGGCCACTTGAGCGGTTATCAGATCAACAGATCAAACCAGACTAGCGTGTGGCGCGTGTGATGAAGCATGGAGGAGCAAGACATGTGGATATAGTGGAATAACGAGATTGTTGGAGAGAACACCAGAAAACATCAACGCCTTATATTGAAAGACACAAGAAAGTCGCTTTGATACCATGTTGAATTACCTGTAACAAAAAAAAAAAAAAAAAAAAAAAAAATTGAAACCCAAAGAAGCCCTAATTGTCTCATTCCCTCTCTTTGCAACTACACATAAAAGCTGCTACACCAAACACCAACAAACTATCGTAATGGCGGATAAGCTAGTAAATGGTGTTATATTTGGTCTTCCAGATGAAATACTAATCAAATTTTATTTCCAGAAGAAAATTCGAAATAAAATACATGAATTTGTCGAAGCCAATTTTTTTTTACAATATCGATATCATTCAATTAGTTGATTTCCACGTCGAAGAGATTTTACATCAATACCTAATTAAAAGGTTGTATGATAGGGTTCACTTTTTTACAAAGAATATAACCTTAGTTCTAAACAATTAGAGAAAGGGACAATTCGTTCTCATATGATGAATAGTAAAGGCACCAAATATGGTGTCCTTGGCTCTTACGACACCTTATTTGTAGACGATCCTTGGAAGATGAAGATATTTGAAGCAATTCTGAGATGGGCTCAACTTGCAACACTTTTTAATTTTTCCTGGAGGTTGGTAACGATACATGATTCTTCAACTATAATGTACTTATATACAACTTGTTACCAACCCCAATATCACACCCACACCTAGAAGAAAATGCTCTTGAAGAAGAAGTGGACTGACTGCCTCTTGTGGTGGAAGGCCCACCACCTCTTGTGGTTGGTTGAAAACGGGTCAAGGTTTACATTAAGCCAAAAATCAAAACAGCCAACTATGGGCAGGCCGACTTGGGGTCAAAAAATAAAAAGAAAATGAGCCAACTTGAGTGGTTATCAGATCAACAGATTGAACATGACCGGCGCGTGGCACGTGTGATGACGCTTGGAGGATCATGACATGTGGATGTAGTGGAACAATGATATTGTTGAAGAGAACACCTGAAAATATCAACGACTTATATTGAAAGACACAAGAAAGTCGTTATGATACCATGTTGAATTACCTGTAATCAAATAAAGAAAAATATTTGAAACCCAAAGAAGCCGTAATCGTTTCATTCCCCCTCTTTGCAACTACACATCGAAGCTGCTACACCAAATACCAAAAAACTGTTGTTATGGCGGATAAGCTAGTAAATGGTGTTATATTTGGCCTTTCGGATGAAATACTAATAGAATTTTATTTCCAGAAGATGATTCGAAATCAAATACTTTCATCTTTCAAAGCCAATTTTTTTACAATATTGATAGCATTCAATTTGTTGATTTTCACGTTGAAGATATTTTACATCAATACCCAATTAAAAAATTGTATGATTTTCTTTTATACAAAGGATACAACCCCAGTTCTGAACAATAGAGGCAGAGACAACATCATTCTCATCTGATGAATAGTAAATGCATCAAATATGGTGTTGGTACCTCTTTGACAACTTATTTGTAGACGATCCTTGGGAGATGAAGATATTTGTTGCAACTCAGAGTTAGGGTCAACCTACAACAGTTTTTTATTTTTTATGGAGGTTGGTAACGATACATGATTCTTCAACCATAAATGTACTTATATACAACTTGTTACCAACCCATGTAGCACACCAAGTCTTGGAAGAAAAAGCTCTTGAAGATGAAGCGGACCGACCACCTCCTGTGGTGGGCCGACAATGGATCAAGGTTTAAATTGAGCCTAAAACAAAAATGGCTGACTATGGGTAGGGCTGACTTGGGTCAAAAAACAAAAAGAAAATGAGCCCATTTGAGCGGTTATCAGATCAACAGATCAAACATGACCAGTGTGTTGCGGGTGTGATGACGCATGGAGGAGCATGACATTAGGATGTAGTGGAACAATGCAATAATTGGAGAGAACACCTGAAAACATAACCGACATACATTGAAAGACATAAGAAAGTCGCTATGATACCGTGTTGATTTACCTGTAATCAAACAAATAATATAGTTGAAACCCAAAAAAGCCCTAATCGTCTCATTCCCCCTCTTTGCAACTACACATCAAAGCTGCTACACCAAAAACCAAAAAACTGTCGTCTTGGCGGATAAGCCAGTAATGGTGTCATATCTGGCCTTTCAGATGAAATACTAGTCGAATTTTATTTCCAAAAGAAAATTGGAAATCAAATACTTTCTTCTATTGAACCCAATTTTTTTACAATATCGATAGCATTCAATTAGTTGATTTCCACGTCGAAGAGATTTTACATCAATACCTGACTAAAAGGTTGTATGATAGGATTTATTTTTTTACGAGGATATAACCCAAGTTCTGAACAATTAGAGAAAGAGACAACATCGTTCTCAACTAATGAATGGTAAAGGAACCAAAAAGGGTCTCCTTAGCTCTTATGACACCTTATTTGCAGACGATCCTTGGAAGATGGAGATATTTGAAGCAATTTTGAGATGGGGTCAACCTGCAACAATTTTTTCATTTTTCATGGAGGTTGGTAACGATACATGATTCTTCAACCGCAAATGTATTTATATACAACTTGTTACCAACACCAATAGTACACCTACTGGAAGAAAAAGCTCTTGAAGAAGAGGCAGATTGACCACATCTTGTGGTGGGCTGACAATGGGTCAAGGTTTACAATGGGCCAAAAACAAAAATGGCTGACTATGGGTATGGCCGACCTGGGTCAAAAAATGAAAAGAAAATGAGCCCACTTGAACAGTTATTAGATCAACAGATCAAACATAACCGGCGCGTGGCGCGTGTGATGGAGCGTGTGATGTCGCATGGAGGAGCATGACATGTGGATGTAGTGGAACAATGAAATTGTTGGAGAGAACACCTGAAAATATCAACGACTTATATTGAAAGACACAAGAAAGTCGCTATGATATCATGTTGAATTACCTGTAATCAAATAAAGAAAAATATTTGAAACCCAAAGAAGCCCTATTCATTTCATTCCCCCTATTTTCAATAACATATCGAAGCTGTTACAGCAAACACCAAACAACTGTTGTTATGGCGGATAAGCCAGTAAATGGTGTTATATTTGGCCTTTTAGATGAAATACTAATAGAATTTTATTTCTAGAAGAAGATTCGAAATCAAATACTTTCATTTTTCAAAGCCAATTTTTTTACAATATCGATAGCATTCAATTAGTTGATTTTCACGTCGAAGAGACTTTACATCAATACCCAATTGAAAGGTTGTATGTTAGGATTTACTTTTGTACAAAGGATATAACCCCAATTCTGAACAATTAGAGGCAGAGAAAACATCGTTCTCATATGATGAATAGTAAAGACATTAAATATGGTGTCGATACCTCTTACGACAACTTATTTGCAGATGATCCTTGGAAGATGAAGATATTTTTTGCAACTCAGAGTTGGGGTCAACTTGCAACAGTTTTTTATTTTTTCTGGAGGTTGGTAACGATACATAATTCTTCAACCATAAATGTACTTATATATAACTTGTTACCAACCCCAAAGGCACACCCACTCCAAAAAGAAAAAGCTCTTGAAGATGAAACGGGTTGACCACCTCCTGTGGTGGGCCGACAATGGGTCAAGGTTTATATTAAGCAAAAAAAAAAAAAAAAAGACCGATTATGGGTAGGGCTGACTTGAGTCAAAAAAGAAAAAGAAAATGAGCCCACTTGAGCGGTTATCAGATCAACAGATCAAACATGACCAGTGCGTGGCGGGTGTGATGACGCATGGGGGAGCATGACAAGCGGATGTAGTGGAACAATGAGATAATTGGAGAGAACACCTGAAAACATCAATGACTTATATTGAAAGACACAAGAAAGTCTCTATGATACCATGTTTAATAACCAGTAATCAAATAAAAAATATAGTTGAAACCCAAAGAAGCCCTAATCGTCTCATTCCTCTTTTTTGCAACAACACACCAAAGTTGCTACACCAAACACCAAAAAACTATCGTCATGACGGATAAGCCAGTAAATGGTGTTATATTTGGCCTTTCAGATGAAATATTAATCAAATTTTATTTCTAAAAGAAAATTGGAAATCAAATACTTTGTTTTGTCGAACCCAATTTTTTTACAAATCGATAGCATTCAATTTGTTGATTTCCACGTCGAAGAGATTTTACATCAATACACGATTTAAAGGTTGTATGAAAGGATTTACTTTTTTACGAAGGATATAGCCCCAGTTTTGAACAATTAGAGAAAGAGGCAACATCGTTCTCAACTGATGAATAATAAAGGCACCAAATATGGTGTCCTTAGCTCTTACGACACCTTATTTGTGGACGATCCTTGGAAGATGGAGATATTTGAAGCAATTTCGAGATGGGGTCAACCTGTAACAATTTTTTATTTTTCTTGTAGGTTGGTAGTGATACATGATTCTTCAACCACAAATGTACTTATATATAACTTGTTACCAGCCCCAATAGCACCCCTACTCCTGGAAGAAAAAGCTCTTGAAGAAAAAGCGGACTTACCACATCCTGTGGTGGGCTGACAATGGGTCAAGCTTTACATTGAGCCAAAAACAAAAACGACCGACTATGGGTAGGGCTGACCTGGGTCAAAAAATGAAAAGAAATTGAGCCCACTTGAGTGGTTATCAGATCAATAGATTGAACATTATCGGCACATGGCGCGTGTGATGACGCATTGCGGAGCATGACATGTGGATGTAGTGGAACAATGGGATTGTTGGAGAGAACACCTGAAAATATCAACAACTTATATTGAAAGACACGAGAAAATCGCTATGATACCATGTTGAATTACCTGTAATCAAATAAAGAAAGATATTTGAAATCCAAAGAAGCCTTAATCGTCTCATTCCCTCATTTTGCAACAACACATTGAAGCTGATACACCAAACACCAAAAAACTGTTGTTATGGCGGATAAGCCAGTAAATGGTGTTATATTTGGCCTTTCGGTTGAAATACTAATAGAATTGTATTCCGGAAGAAGATTTGAAACAAATACTTTCATCTTTCGAAGCCAATTTTTTTTTACAATATCGATAGCTTTCAATTAGCTGATTTCCACGTCGAAGAGATTTTACATCAATACCTGATTAAAAGGTTGTATGATAGGATTTACTTTTGAACAAAGGATATAACCCCAGTTCTAAACAAGTAAAGGCAGAGACAACATCGTTCCCATCTGATGAATAGTAAAGGCATCAAATATGGTGTCGGTACCTTTTAAGACAACTTATTTGCAGACGATCCTTGGAAGATGAAGATATTTGTTGCAACTCAGAGGTGGGGTCAACCTGCAACAGTTTTTTATTTTTTCTGAAGGTTGGTAACGATACATGATTCTTCAACCACAAATGTACTTATATACAACTTGTTACATACCCCAATAGCACACCTACTCCTGGAAGAATAAGGTCTTGAAGATGAAGCGAGACGACCCCGACAATGGGTCAAGGTTTACATTAAGTCAAAAACAAAAACGACCGACTATGGGTAGGGCTGACTTAGGTCAAAAAAGAAAAAGAAAATGAACCCACTTGAGAGCGGTTATCAGATCAACAGATCGAACATGACCAGTGTGTGGCCGGTGTGATGACACAGGGAGGAGCATGACATGCGGATGTAGTGGAACAATGAGATAATTGAAGAGAACACCTGAAAACATCAACGATTTATATTGAAAGACACAAGAAAGTCGCTATGATACCACGTTGAATTACTTGTATTCAAGTAAAAAATATAGTTGAAACCCAAAGAAGCCCTAATCGTCTCATTCCCCCTCTTTGCAACTACACATCAAAGCTGCTACACCAAACACCAAAAAACTTTTGTTATGGCGGATAAGCCAGTAAATGGTGTTATATTTGGCCTTTCAGATGAAATACTAATCGAATTTTATTTCCAAAAGAAAATTGGAAATCAAATACTTTCTTCTATTGAACCCAATTTTTTTACAATATCGATATCATTCAATTAGTTGATTTCCACGTTGAATAGATTTTACATCAATACCCGATTAAAATGTTGTATGATAGGATTTACATTTTTACGATGGATGTAACCCTAGTTCTGAACAATTAGAGAAAGTGACAACATCGTTCTCAACTGATGAATAGTAAAGGCACCAAATATGGTGTCCTTAGCTCTTACGACACCTTATTTGCGGACGATCCTTGGAAGATTGAGATATTTGAAGCAATTTCGAGATGGGGTCAACCTACAACAATTTTTTATTTTTCTTGTAGGTTGGTAGTGATACATGATTCTTCAACCACAAATGTACTTATATACAACTTGTTACCAGCCCCAATAGCACACTTACTCCTGGAAGAAGAAGCTCTTGAAGAAGAGGCGGACTGACCACATCCTGTGGTGGGCCGGGTCAACAATGGGTCGAGCTTTACAATGAGCCAAAAACAAAAACGGCCGACTATGGGTAGGGCCGACCTGGGTCAAAAAATGAAAAGAAATTGAGCCCACTTGAGTGGTTATCAGATTAACAGATTGAACATGATTGGCACGTGGTGCGTGTGATGTCGCATTGCGGAGGATGACATGTGGATGTAGTGGAACAATGAGATTTTTGGAGAGAACACCTGAAAATATCAACGACTTATATTGAAAGACACAAGAAAGTCGCTATGATACAATGTTAAATTACCTGTAATCAAATAAAGAAAAATATTTGAAACCCAAAGAAGCCCTAATCGTCTCATTCCCCCATTTTACAACAATACATCGAAGCTGATACACCAAACACCAAAAAACTGTTGTTATGGCGGATAAGCCAGTAAATGGTGTTATATTTGGCTTTTCGGTTGAAATACTAATAAAATTTTATTTCCAGAAGAAGATTTGAAATCAAATACTTTCATCTTTCGAAGCCTATTTTTTTTTTTACAATATCGATAGCTTTCAATTAGTTGATTTTCACGTCGAAGAGATTTTACATCAATACCCAATTAAAAGGTTGTATGATAGGATTTACTTTTGTACAAAGGATATAACCCCAGTCCTGAACAATTAGAGGCAGAGACAACATCGTTCTCATCTAATGAATAGTAATGGTATCAAATATGGTGTCCGTACCTTTTACGACAACTTATTTGCAGACGATCCTTGGAAGATGAAGATACTATGGGTAGGGCTGACTTGGGTCGAAAAAGAAAAAGAAAATGAGCCCACTTGAGAGCTGTTATCAAATCAATAGATCGAACATGACCAGTGTGTGGCGGGTGTGATGACGCATGTAGGAGCATGACATGCGGATGTAGTGGAACAATGAGATAATTGGAGAGAACATCTAAAAATATCAACGACTTATATTGAAAGACACAAGAAAGTCGCTATGATACCATGTTGAATTACCTGTATTTAAGTAAAAAATATAGTTGAAACCCAAAGAAGCCCTAATCGTCTCATTCCCCCTCTTTGCAACTACACATTAAAGCTGTTACACCAAACACCAAAAAACTGTTGTCATGGTGGATAAGCCAGTAAATGGTGTTATATTTGGCTTTTTAGATGAAATACTAATCGAATTTTATTTCCAAATGAAAATTGGAAATCAAATACTTTCTTCTATCGAACCCAATTTTTTACAATATCGATATCATTCAATTAGTTGATTTCCATGTCGAAGAGATTTTATATCAATACCCGATTAAAATGTTGTATGATAGGATTTACATTTTTACGTTAGATATAACCCTAGTTCTGAACAATTAAAGAAAGAGACAACATCTTTCTCAACTGATAAATTGTAAAGGCACCAAATATGGTGTCCTTAGGTCTTACAACACCATATTTGCAGACGATTCTTGGAAGATGAAGATATTTGAAGCAATTTCGAGATGGGGTCAACCTGCCACAATTTTTTATATTTCCTGGAGGTTGGTAACGATACATGATTCTTCAACCACAAATGTACTTATATATAACTTGTTACCAACCCCAATAGCACACCTACTCCTGGAAAAAAAAGCTATTGAAGAAGAAGAAGCGGACCGATCACATTCTATGGTTGGCCGACAATGGGTCAAGGTTTACATTGAGCCAAAAACAAAAACGGCCGACTATGTGTAGGGCCGACCTGGGTCAAAAAATGAAAAGAAAATGAGCCCACTTGAACGGTTATCAGATCAACAGATCAAATATGACCGGCGCGTGGCACGTGTGATGACGCTTAGAGGAGCATGACATGTGGATGGAATGGAATAATGCGATTGTTGGAGGGAACACTTGAAAATATCAACGACTTATATTGAAAGACACAAGAAAGTCGCTATGATACCATGTTGAATTACCTGTAATCAAATAAAAAAAAAAACTAGTTGAAGCCAAAAGAAGCCCTAATCGTCTCATTCCCCTTCTTTGCAACTACACATCAAAGCTCCTACACCAAACACTAAAAAACTGTTGTCGTTGCGGATAAGGTAGTAAATGTTGTTATATTTGGCCTTTTGGATGAAATACTAATCGAATTTTATTTCCAGAAGAAGATTCGAAATCCAATACTTTCATTTTTCGAAGCCAATTTTTTTTTTACAATATCAATAGCATTCAATTAGTTGATTTCCACATCGAAGAGATTCTACATCAATACCCAATTAAAAGGTTGTATGATAAGATTTACTTTTTTACAACTGATATAACCCCAGTTCTTAACAATTAGAGAAGATGATAGCATCGTTCTCATCTAATGAATAATAAAGGCACCAAATATGGTGTCGTTACCTTTTACAACACCTTATTTGCAGACGATCCTTGGAAGATGAAGATCAAGGTTTACATTTAGCCAAAAACAAAAACGGCCGACTATAGGCAGGGCCAACCTGGGTCAAAAAATGAAAAGAAAATGAGCCAACTTGAGCAATTATCAAATCAACAGATCAAACTTGACCGGCGCGTGGTGCGTGTGATGACGCCTGGAGGAGAATAACATGTGGATATATTGGAATAATGAGATTGTTGGAGAGAACACCTAAAAACATCAACGACTTATATTGAAAGACTCACGGAAGTCTCTTTGATATCATGTTGATTTACCTGTAATCAAATAAAAAAAAAATTGTTGAAACCCAAAGAAGCCCTAATTGTCTCATTCCCCCTCTTTGCAACTACACATCAAAGCTGCTACACCGAACACCAAAAAACTGTCGTTATAGCGGTTAAGCTAGTAAATGGTGTTATATTTGGCCTTTCGGATGAAATACTAATCGAATTTTATTTCCAGAAGAAAATTCGAAATCAAATACTTTCATCTATCGAAGCAAATATTTTTTACAATATCAATATCTTTCAATTAGTTGATTTCCACATCGAAGAGATTTTACATCAATACCTAATTAAAAGGTTGTATGATAAGATTTACTTTTTTACAACTGATATAACCCCAGTTCTTAACAATCAGAGAAGATGATAGCATCGTTCTCATCTAATGAATAATAAAGGCACCAAATATGGTGTCGTTACCTTTTACAACACCTTATTTGCAGATGATCCTGGGAAGATGAAGATATTTGTTACAACTCAAAGATGGGGTCAACCTGCAACAGTTTTTTATTTTTCCTTGAGGTTGGTACGATACATGATTCTTCAACCACAAATATACTTATATACAACTTTTTCCCAACCTCAATAGCACACCGACTCTTGGAAGAAAAAGCTTTTGAAGAAGAAGCAGACCGGCCACCACCTGTGGTGGAAGGGCCACCTCTTCCTATGGCTGACGTGGTGGAAGGGCTACCTTTTTCTGTTTCTGACTTGGTGAAAAGGCCATCTCTTTTGGTTGACATGGTTGCTGCTTTGGACCTCTTTTGGTGGAAGAAGGAGGAGCTTTGGACACACCTCCTGAGTTAAAGAGAAGGAGGAGCTCTGAACCCACCTCCTAGGGTGGAAGAAAGAGGAACGGCTATGGACCCATCTCCAGAAGAGGCTGCTTCTGTGGTGGAAGATGAAGTTGACCCACCTCGGCCAATAACTGAACGCAAAGAATTTGAAATTTTTGGTAGGTTTTTGGCTTCTCAAGGACATGACAACTCGGCGGATGCGAACTAAGATGCCATTACCAATACGGATGCCAACTTGGTTGTTGTTAAGGAGGCAATTACCTGTATACTGCAAATCAGTAAGAAAAGTCAAGCTATTGACCAAAAGATTTTTGGAGATAAAATGGTGAATTTATTGGTTGAG
Source organism: Carpinus fangiana (assembly GCA_006937295.1). Lineage (NCBI taxonomy): Eukaryota > Viridiplantae > Streptophyta > Magnoliopsida > Fagales > Betulaceae > Carpinus > Carpinus fangiana. Next base: position 9,966,442 of record CM017328.1, on the reverse strand, counting down.
GTCATGTTGAACTCCATGGCACTATACGTAGTGTTCAATAAAGGGGAAGTGGAAGACATTATTGAGGATCAATTGATTTCGTCGCTTAATCAAATTATTCAAAAAAAAAATTTCTATGAAATGACAAGCTAGCGAGTCACTACTCGATTTGGCTAGAAATTTGCGTGGAACTTTTGTTAATACTGTATCGGAGATGCTTATTCTTTATTTAGATAAGGATAAAGCAATCTAAAATTTATGGGTGGTTCAATGTTAGACACCTACGTCCACTTCTCGAAATACCCCTAAGGGCTACATTGTGCTCAGTAGCCCTTTTTTTTTTTTTGTCTACAATACCAAGGTTCCTATTTATAGGGTAATGTCTACATACAAGTATAGTAATCAAATCTCCTTGATTTGATTAAAATCTCAATATTCGATTACAATCAACCCATAAATTGAAAATATTTCAATATCAACCTAATTATGGAATATATGGAAAATATAATATTTTTCGTATATTCTAACACCCCCTTCAAACTCAAGGTGGAATATTTTAGAGCCTTAAATTTGAAATCTGAAACAAAGATGATAGCGGAGGCGGAGGCCAAGAATGAGTCGTAGATGGTGGCGACTACCAGAGAGGATAGAGGTTGGTGGGCAGCCAGCGACGGCAGTAAGTGGCAGTTGAATGTAGATTAAGAAGGGTCTACAACGGACCAAACTTCAATAGGGGTTGACGAAGGGCGAAAATTCAAAAGGGGACAGACAACGGGCCAGGGTTTACAATGAACCGAAAATAAAAGTGGTTGACTATGGGCATGGCTGACTTGGAGCAAAAATAAAAAGAAAATGAGCCCACTTGGGCGATTATCAGATCAGCATGCCAAATCTTACCGAGGCGTGGTGCGTGTGGTGACGCATGGAGGAGCATGACATGTGGATGTAGTGGAACAATGAGATTGTTGGAGAGAACACTGGAAAACGTCAACAACTTATATTGAAAGCCACAAGAAAGTCGCTTTGATACCATGTTGAATTACTAGTAACAAATAATTTTTGTTTTTTTAAAAAAAAAATAGTTGAAACCCAAAGAAGCCCTAATCGTCTCATTCTCCCTCTTTGCCACCTTAATCGTCTCCTTCCCCCATCTTTGCCACTACATACTAAAACTGCTACACCAAACACCAAAAAATTGTCGTTATGGCGGATCAGCTAGTAAATGGTGTTATATTTGGCCATTCGGATGAAATACTAATTGAATTTTATTTCAGGAAGAAAATTTGAAATCAAATACTTTCACCTGCCGGAGCCAATTTTTTTTACAATATCAATAGCATTTAATTAATTAATTTCCACGTCGAATAGATTTTACATCAATACCCGATTAAAAGGTTGTATGATAGGATTTACTTTTGTACAAAGGATATAATCCCAGTTCTGAACAATTAGAGGTAGAGACAACATCGTTCTCATCTGATGAATAGTAAAGGCACCAAATATGGTGTCGTTGCCTCTTACAACACCATATATGCAGACGATCCTTGGAAGATGAAGATATTTGAAGCAACTCAGAGATACAGTCAACCTGCAATAGCTTTTGATTTTTCCTGGAGGTTGGTAATGATACATTCTTTAACCACAAATGTACTTATATACAACCTGTTACAAACCCCAATAGCACACTCACACCTGGAAGAAGAAGTGGACCCACCACCTCCTGTGGTGGAAGGGCCACCTTCTCCTGTGGCTGACGTGGTGGAAAGGCCACCACCTTCTATGTCTGATGTGGTTAAAGGGCCACCTCTTGTGGTTGATGTGGTTGCTGCTCTGGACCCAGCTCTTGTGGTGGAAGGAGGTGGACCTTTGGACCGACCCACCTCCTGGGGTGGAAGAGAAGGAGGATCTCTGAACCCACCTCCTATGGTGGTAGAAAGAGGAAAAGCTATGGACCCACCTCCTGAAAAGGCTGCTTCTGTGGTGGAAGAAGAAGCTGACCCACCTTGGCCAAGAACTGGACACGGAGAATTGGAAATTTTTGATAGGTTTTTAGCTTCTCACAGACATGACAACTCGGCGGATGCCAACTAAGATGCCGTTACCAACCCAGATGCCAACTTGGTTGCTGTCAAGGAGGCAATTACTTGCATGTTGCAAACCATTAACAAAAGTCAAGCTACTGACCATGAGTTTTTTGGAGATAAAATGGTGAGTTTATTAGTTGAGGCCATGTTTAACTCCATGGCACTATACGTAGTGTTCAATAAAGGGGAAGTGGAAGACGTTATTGAGGATCAACTTATTTCGTCTCTCAATAAAATTAATCAAAAAAAAATTCTATTAAAGGACAAGCTAGCGAGTCACTACTCGATTTGGCTACAAATATGCGTTGAACTTTTGTTAAGACTGTATTGGAGATGCTTATTCTTTATTTTTACTTTTTTTTTTTTTTTGACATGTCCACGCAAGGGTAGGGGGATGGGGGATTCGAACTTGTGACCTCCGTTTCATAAGGCGTGGTTCACAACCGATTGAGCTACCTCTTAAGGACAAGGATAAAACAATCTGAACTTTACAGGTGGTTCGGTGTTAGACACCTACGTCCACCTCTCGAAATATCCCTAAGGGCTACATTGTGCTCATTAACTTCTTCTTTTTCTTCTTCTTCTTCTTCTTCTTCTTTTTAATCTACAATACAAAGGTTCTTATTTATAGGGTAGTGTCTACATATAAATATAGTAATCAAATCTCCTTGATTTGATTAAAATCTCAATTTTTGATTACAATCAACTAGTAAATAGAGAATATTTCAATATCAACATAATTATAGAATATACGGAAAATATAATATTTTTCATATATTTTAACATCCCTCTCAAAATCAAGGTATAATATTCTAGAACCTTGAATTTGAAATCTAAAACAATGATGATGGCGGTGGTTGAGGCCGAGAACGAGCCTCAGATGGTGGTGACTGTTGGAGAAGATAGAGGCTGGTGGGCGGCTAGCGACAGTAGTAGGAGGTGGTTGAATGCAGATTCAAAAGGGCTGACAATGGACCAAACTCTAAAAGGGGATGACAGTGAGTCATGGTTGACAATGAGCCAAACTTGAAAAGAGGCCGACGACGAGCGAAAATCCAAAAGGGGGCCAACAAAGGGCCAGGATTGACAATGAGCAAAAAAAGAAGCCTACAATGGGCAGGGCCGACTTAGGCCAAAAAACAAAGAAAAAATTAGCCTAGTTGAGCGGTTATTAGATCAACAGATCAAACCTGACCGGCGCGTGTCGCGTGTGGTGATGCATGGAGGAGCATGATATATGGATGTAGCGGAACAATGAAATTGTTGGAGAGAACACCTGAAAACGTCAACGACTTATATTGAAAGCCACAAGAAAGTCGCTTTGATACCATGTTGAATTACTAGTAATCAAATAATAATAATAAAAAAAAATTGAAACCCAAGGATGCCCTAATCGTCTCATTCCTCCTTTTCGCAACTACACATCAAAACTGCTACACCAAACACCAAAAAACTCTCGTTATGGCGGATCAGCCAAAAAATAGTGTTATATTCGACCATTCGGATAAAATACTAATCGAATTTTATTTCCAGAATAAAATTCGAAATCAAATAATTTCTTCTACCTATCGATAGCATTCAATTAGTTGATTTCCATGTCTAAGAGATTTTACATTAATACCTGATTAAAAGGCTGTATGATAGGATTTACTTTTTTACAAAGGATATAACCCCAGTTCTCAACAATTAGAGAAAGAGACAACATCGTTCTCATTTGATGAATAGTAAAGGCACCAAATATGGTGTCATTGCCTCTTACAAAATCATATTTGCTGACGATCCTTGGAAGATGAAGATATTTGAAGCAACTCAGAGATAGGGTCAACATGCAACAGCTTTTTATTTTTCCTGGAGGTTGGTAACGATACATGATTCTTCAACCACAAATGTATTTATATACAACCTGTTACAAACCACAATAGCACACCCATTCCAAGAAGAAAAAGCTCTGGAAGAAGAAGTGGACCCAACACCTCCTGTGGTGGAAGGGACGCCTTTTCCTGTGTCTGACATGGTGAAAGGGCCACCTTTTGTGGTTGACGTGGTTGCTGCTCTGGATCTAGCACTTGTGGTGGAAGAGGGAGGAGCTTTGGACCCACCTCCTGGGGTGGAAGAGAAGGAGGAGCTCTTAACCCACCTCCTATGGTTTTAGAAAGAAGAAGAGCTATGGACCCAACTCCTGAAGAGGCTACTTCTGTGGTGGAAGAAGAAGCTAACCCACCTTGGCAAGAACTAGATGCAAAGAACTGGAAATTTTTGATAGGTTTTTGGCTTGTCACTGACATGACAACTCGGTGGATGTCAACTAAGATGCCGTTACCAATCCGGATGCCAACCTGGTTGCTGTCAAGGAGGCAATTACTTGTATGCTGCAAATCGGTAACAAAAGTCAAGCTACTGACCATGAGATTTTTGGAGATAAAATGGTGAATTTATTGGTTGAGGCCATGTTGAACTTCATGGCACTATACGCAATGTTCAATAAAGGGGAACTGGAAGACATTATTGAGGATCAACTTATTTCGTCCCTCAATGAATTATTAAAAAAAAAAAAAAATTCTATGAAAGGACAAGCTAGCGAGTCACTACTCGATTTGGCTAGAAATACGAGTGGAACTTTTGTTAAGATTGTATCGAAGATGCTTATTCTTTATTTAGATAAGGATAAAGCAACCTGAACTTTACGGGTGGTTCTATTAGACACCTGCGTCCACCTCTCGGAATACCTCTAGGGGCCTATATTGTGNCCCAAAAAAAAAAAACTGAAGGTGGAATATTCTAAAACCTTGAGTTTGAAATCTGAAACAATGATGATGGCGGAGGCCAGGAATGAGCTGTAGATGGTGGTGACTACCGGAGAAGATAGAGGCTGGTGGGCGGCCAGCGACGGCGATAGGTGGCAGTTGAATGCAGATTCAAAAGGGTCTACGACGGACCAAACTCTAAAAGGGGTTGATAACGCGCTAGGGCTGATAATGAGTCAAACTTCAATAGGTCGACAATTGGCGAAAATCCAAAAGGGGACCAAAAACGGGCCAGGGTTTACAATGAGTCCAAAACAAAAAGGGCCGACTATAGGTAAGGAAGGCTTGGGCCAAAAAAAAATGAACCCACTTGGGCGGTAATCAGATCAGTAGATCGAATCTGACCGGCATGTGGCGCATGTGGTGACGCATGGAGGAGCCTGACATGTGGATGTAGTGGAACAATGAGATTGTTGGAGAGAACACCTGAAAATGTTAACGACTTATATTGAAAGTCACAAGAAAGTCGCTCTAATACTGTGTTGAATTACCAGTAATCAAATAAATAAATAAAAATAGTTGAAACCCAAAGAAGCCCTAGTTGTCTCCTTCCCCCCATTTGCCGCCTTAATCGTCTCCTTCCCCCTCTTTGCCACTACACACGAAAGCTGCTACACCAAACACCAAAACACTGCCATTATGGCGGATCAACCGGTAAATGGTGTTATATTTGGTCATTCGGATGGAATACTAATCGAATTTTATTTCCAGAAGAAAATTCGAAATGAAATACTTTCACCTGCCGAGCCAATTTTTTTTACAATATCGATAGCATTTAATTAGTTGATTTTCACATCGAAGAGATTTTACATCAATACCCGATTAAAAGGTTGTATGACAGGATTTACTTTTTTACGAAGGATATAACCCCAGTTCTCAATAATTAGAGAAAGAGACAACATCGTTCTCATCTGATGAATAGTAAAGGCACCAAATATGGTGCCGTTCCCTCTCATGAGACCTTATTTGCAGACGATCCTTGGAAGATGAAGATATTTGAAGTAACTCAGAGATGGGGTCAACCTGCAATAACTTTTGATTTTTCTTGGAGGTTGGTACGATACATGAATCTTCAACCACAAGTGTACTTAAATACAACCTGTTACGAACCCGAATAGCACACCCACTCCTGGAAGAAAAAGCTCTGGAAGAAGAAGCAGACCCACCACCTCCTGTGGTGGAAGGGCCACCTCCTCCTATGGCTGAAATGGTGGAAGGGCCACCTCCTCCTATGTTTGACATGGTTAAAGGGCCACCTCTTGTGGTTGACATGGTTGCTGCTCTGGACCCATCTCTTGTGGTGGAAGGAGGAGGAGCTTTGGACCCACCTCCTGGGGTGGAAGAGAAGTAGGAGCTCTGAACCCACCTCTTGTGGTGGAAAAAAGAGGAAGAGCTATGGACCCACCTTTTGAAGAGGCTGCTTCTGTGGTGGAAGAAGAAGTTGACCCACCTCGGCCAAGAACTAGACGTGGAGAACTGGAAATTTTAGATAGGTTTTTGGCTTCTCACAGACATGACAACTCGACGGATGCTAACTAAGATGCCGTGACCAACCCGGACGTCAACTTAGTTGCTGTCAAGGAGGCAATTACTTGTATGCTGCAAATCAATAACAAAAGTCAAGCTACTGGTCATAAGATTTTTGGAGAGAAAATTGTGAATTTATTGGTTGAGGCCATGTTGAACTCCATGGCACTATATGTAGTGTTTAATAAAAGGGAATAGTGGAAGATATTATTGAAGATCAACTTATTTCGTCACTCAATGAAATTATTCAAAAAAAAAAAAAAAAATTATGAAAGGACAAGCTAGCGAGTCACTAATTTGGCTAGAAACATGTGTGGAACTTTTGTTAATACTGTATTAGAGATGCTTATTCTTTATTTAGATAAGAAGAAAGCAATCTGAACTTTACGGATGGTTCGGTGTTAGACACCTACATCCACCTCTTGGAATACCCCTAAGGGCTACATTGTGCTCATTATTATTATTATTATTATTCTACAATATAAAAGTTCATATTCATAGAGTAGTGTCTACATACAAGTATAGTAATCAAATCTCCTTAATTTGATTACAATCAACTCATAAATAGAGAATATTTCAATATCAACCATAATTATGGAATATAGGAAAATATAATATTTTCCATATATTCTAAAAGTGAAGGCTACTTCAAGAAGACAAATATTGCAACTTATATCCGGACATAACATGTATGTACATGGTGCATGGTACTTCGGAAAAGTGCTAGAAATCCAAGCAAATGAACCCAGAAAATTTTCAAACTGATATGGCAAGAGTTTTTAAATTAAAAAAAAAAAAATGCAATTTTATCTCCTTTGTCTGCCACTCATGGTTTGCTAATATATGTTAATATATATCTTATAGACAAACATTTTTTTTTTTTTTCACGGCGTCAATGCTTCTAATTACTTTGTCCTTATTACGAGCGACTTATTCATATTTATTCAATACATTAAGACTTAAGAGCAACTTGCTCATAAATATAACGTTGACATGGATTTGTTAGATGAGTCCTTAGATGTACCATTTCATCTGAAAATTAATTAGTATTCAATAAAAAAAGTCAAAGTCATTTATGATATTCGAAATTGCACCCGATAAGACATGTTCTAAAAGTCATCCATGTGAACGGATTTGACCTCAAACACAACTTGTAATCATCTCAATCTCTTAATCTCTTGATAGAAGGACCTTAACCATGGTTGTGGTAATTAAGGTAGCAATATTCAAACAAATATCTTATTAAGATTTTAGTTTAGAGAAGACGTGAGGGTAACCAAGCTGTCACGTTGTACATACCAAATTTTGACTTTGTTAAGCAACTAGCTCATAATTGATCATCAGATTAAGATTTAAAGGGCTTAAAAGAAAACAGACTAAATTTTTGCATAATTTAAAATGATACTAATAAAATAAAATGATAATAATTTTTTTAATTCTCTTTATATATATGGTAAACACAATTCAAAATAAAAGTTTTAATAGATTATGTGTGTGACAAAAAGTATATCTACCAAACTTCATAAATATATGTCATAATTGATATATCAATAAGTTAATATGTAAGCTCTAATACAAAGATATAACATATATACATAACGTGTGTTGCAACTCTTTAGTATGCACTATTAAAAATCTATTTGTAATTGCATTTAGAAATAGAGTTTTTGTCTATAAAAAAAGTTTGAAAGAACTTCTTAGAAAATAATTACTTCTTGTTCTATTGAAAGAAAAATACTTCTCTTGGAGATTTCATAGAAAAAGCCAATGTTAAAAAAATGAATTTAACAAAATCGTTTTATGGTCGATGACGAGCATCTCTAGCCTCTTGGCTCTCTTTTACGACGACACGCGTCACCGTTGGTCCACTTTGTCATTAAAGCTTTTGTCACCTCTCCAAAATTTCCTTCACCGAGACACGTGCCATTTGGGAAAAGCCCGCCAGGTGTCGCCATGCATGCATGCTGCATCACTCCCATACGTGGACACTTAAAACCTGTTACAAAAAAAAAAAAAACCAAGCACACGTGTCTCCTCTCAAGAAGCGAGCAACTACTTTAACCTGCCCAACGATTGAAATAACTTTTTATTACTAAATTTGTTTAAAAAATGATGAAACCAAACATACAAATTAATACCATGAAATTAAACCAAGTTGCTCGATCCTCTAGCTGCTACTACAATGCAAAGCAAACGTACCCAAATTAACATCTACCATAAACTAACGACCGTCCGATCTCAAATGGAAAACAAAGATCGAAGATACTCATACATCCGTACGCAGACGGTCCTGATTATTTTTCCCCCACGAGCGGATCCCAAACTGCAACTCAGCGGCCGCAATCAAGAACTCCACGGCCTGATGTGAGGTCAGCAACTCCAGCACCCTCTGGACCGTTCTCAGCCGTAGATCGTCAGCCTTTTTTATAACACTTACCAGCCGTCCGATCTTCTCCTCCATATCAGCGCTCTCGCCAATGAGCTCACTCGCACCATCCTGCCACTCTGATAGCTCCTCCGTTATAGCGTTCTCTTCCTCTACCTATAAATTGGGACGACAAATAACCAGCCGAATGAAATATTTATTTTATTTAACGTGTAATAAAAACATGCATCTCTTCTCTTGTATATGCATACGACGAGAGATTACGAAATAGAGACGTGCATGCACATAGCTTTTTTCCAAAGAAAAATTACTGTTTCACATTGTAACTCGCTGACTCGGCGGAACTGAGAGGGGGAGAGGTCGCCGAGGTCGCCGGTGCTGAGGCCGCGGAGGATCTCGGCGAGGTGGGACTCGAAGCGAATAGACGACTCGGTGTAGACGAGGTGGAAGGCTGTGGTGGGGCGCCACCCAGCGACCCAGTGGAGGGAGCGCTCGAGAGAGGTGGCCCAGGGGGCGGAGAAGATGGAGAGGGCGTCGCGCTCGGTGGCGAGGCTCTTGACGAGGTAGTACTCGGCGTAGTGGGACATGACCCTGTGGACAAGGTGGAGGAGGTGGCGGTGGTGGTCGGCGGTGGAGGGGGGTCGGGGAGATGAGTGGAGCTGGTTCACCAGGTGGTGCAGGTGGATAAACCAGGTTTCGTAGAAGTGAGTGAAGCTACTCATTCAATCGATTTTTGGGTGTGAAAAAGGATTGGGGGTGGCCGGGTGGGGTTGCTTTTATAGATCCGTTTGGTGTGCGCCGTGCGCATGTGGGGGAGGCTCGGTGCTGACTACGTGGAAGAAGACGATGAGATTTTTTTTTTTTTGAAAGGAGATTTGTTTTATTTATTTATTAATTATTTTTTGACTATATTTAGCAAAACGTAAAGTGTAGATCTGTTTGGCCCCATAATTATTTTAAACCAATATTTAAGCAAGATAGAAGCAATAGTAGTTTGGACCCAAACTAACTAATTAGGGTATGTTTGGTAGAACAATGATTCTTTAAGAATAATAGAAATTACTAATTAGTATGAGAGAGGGGCATTCATATCTGAGTAACTAAATATTTTGTTAAATTTTAGCTAATGAATCAATTTTCTTTTATTTGAAATATTACTCACTCTTTCAAAATACATATATTTGCGTAGAAACATCTCACGATGATAACTCAAAAGGAACTCAAACTCACACAAAAGGAAACAAATCCCACCGTTTGGAAAATGCAACTGTGCGCAATACACGAGTCAATTCAACAATTACTGCAAAAGACAATTAAAAACGGGTCATGATATATATTGGACAAGTATCTGCCTTTCTATCCACAAAAATGAGGTGGTATAATTCCCCACATAGCATTTTGTGGATAGAAACGAGGTTTCTGGTCGAGGGAACACTACTAAAAAATAGGGAATAGGATCCTGTCCATTTCAAATGAAATGGATAATATCCATTTAGTGTAAAATAAAGGGTATTATTGTCTTAACATTAAAATTGAAAGACTAAATTTACAATATTACCCCTCATTTTACACTAAATGGATATTATCCATTTCATTTGAAATGGACAGGATCCTATTCCAAAAAATAGGGCTATATCGGTCCCTCATTTCGTGGCGCATATTTAATGTAGAAATAAAATTTAATGAGAAATGTTATGGGTACTAATAAATGCTTACTAAACTGAAGTGTAGCTCATTCATTGGAATTATGATCCTTCATTCGAACTGCCTAATATCTAGTTAATTATATTAAATGAATATTTTTGTCTTCTCAAAAAGTTAAAAGATAAAAATACTTCTCTAATAGAACTAACTGGATATTATTGAGGATCATGTTCCCATTCGTTGGTACTCATTATATTTCTCTTGATAAATTGTTTTGTTTGTCTCTAATAAATGAGCTACACATCAGTTTAGTAAATCTATGTTACTAAAAAGTTTAGTACTTCTATCATTTCTCAAATTTAGGAGTGAGATCCCCGACTATTCTTAAAGAATTGCCCGTGGGATTTTTTTGAAATCCTGGCCATTCATTTTCATCAAACAGCTGCAAATTTGCCATGTGTCCCACTAAATATAAAATAAAAAAAAAAATTATTTAAAATTTAAAATTAAAATTAAATAAAATATTTTTTAAACATGGGGTGGTTCAACCGCCCCATTTTCTGCCAAAGCGGTGGCCAGCCACCCCAGCTCAGCCTAGGGAGTTGCGTCGGCCACTCTCTAGGCTGAGTTGGGGTGGCCGAAACACCCTATGTTTTAAAAAAAAATTATTTTATTATTTTATTTTATATTGAGTGGAACATGTAGTGAATTTTGTAGCTAATTGTGTAGCCGTTGAATGAAAATGATGGCCAGAATTAGAAGAAAAAAAAAAAATCCACATGCAATTCTTAGCCGGGGATCCTGATCCTCAAATATAACGTACGTTGAACGACACGTTTATTATTTCATACATGTTCCATCTCTTGCATGTAGTAGCAGCTCCAGTTCATTCGACAAAATATTAATTATGTTTAACACTAATCAATACGATATGCATTAAACTAAAGTAGCAATATTATTTTACACCTTCTTGGTACTTGTAAAACCACACATAAAGCAAAGCAAGAAAGGTTTTTTTAGAAATTTATACATTTTTTATGGTCCAAGAAAATAAAACCATGAAGGTAGCAAGAAAGGTTGTTTTAGAAATTTATACATTTGTTACAACGTGAAAATCGTTTGCATATATATACTAAAAAAAAAGGGGATTTAGTGATATGTCTGCAGTATAGGACTTTGTCACACGTCACCAATTGGTGTCGTGTTAATTCCTAACACATCACCAATTTTTTTAGTGACATGTCAACTTAACACGTCACTAGTTAGTGACGTCTTATATATTGCCACGTCACCAAAAAAATTCAAAAAATAAATATAGGGCGGATTTTTATTTTTATTTTTGAAACTACCAAATTTAGTGACACCCATAGGTGGTTTTCAAAATCACCATTAGATATGAAATGAATCTTTATTGAATTTTGATCTAATAATGGTTTTAAAATGCACATTTATCTTAACCTACGATCTTTATTGAAATTTTTTTTTAATGGCGGTTTTAAAAGCTAGTTTTATCTTAACCTAAACCTATTTTTGAGACCATCATTTGCATTCTTCTCATTCTCAGTTGCCTGAAATAAAATAAATTATTAATAAAAATATAATATTATTTATCATTTCAACCTCCAAGAGAAATGGCCCAGTGCCTAGAGTATAGGGATGTTAAAAGATGGGAGTAAAAGAATCACTAATAAAGCAACAGTCTGCTCTGACTTCAATCATTTTACTGTCTTTAAAGGAAGCCTGCTCTTTGGCTAGAATTTTACCCATTATTTAGCTGCCATTGCTTGTTTAGCAATTCCGTGGCTATCTCACTTAATGTCATACACTATAAAAGCAAATCTGAAGAAGCAACAATATTAAGAAAGTACACTAATCAAAACCAGATGAGAAAAATAGTACCTCATCTATATTAAGTGGTTTCCATAGAGTGACATTGAACCCAACAAATTTTATCCTCACCTCCAGATCTGATTTTTTGAGAATACAACAATTCAAAGAAGTGTGATACCACATCCAATTCCCAATCATGCACAAGCTGAATAAACCGAACATTCCAATGGAGAAGATTATTCGGGGTCTCCATATATTCCCCCACCCACGCATCCTTGTTACATGCAATACTAAACAATTCGGAATAAACAAGTTTTAGAAGGCGTTTCCCACACCACACATCATGCCAAATAATACTTTAGAACCATCTCCTATATCATACCACACATAATGTGCAAAGCCCTCCCACCCCCTTCGAATACATTTCCACACTCCCACTCCATATTGTTCCCCCTACCTCCTTGGAGCACCAATCACCCATTTGACTATCATACTTAATTTTCACTAACTTCCTCCACAACGCATCCCGTTCCATCGCATACATCCACAACCATTTACCCATCAAAGCATAATTAAATTGAATCAAGTTCCGCACCCCCAACCCCCCAAACTTCGTTGGTGTACACACCTTTGACCAATTGCACTGGAAACTGATCATATAATACTAATTAACCTCCCACTATTTCTAAGCAAAATAAGATTGGTATTGATCAAGTTCATCAATCTTTTACCTTATTCTTCTGAACTTTATGACAACTTTATATATATTTATTCGAAGCACTCTATGACAACGCAATGCTATTGTTTATAATGAAGTACAAGATTTATGGATTCTGTATGATTGTGGGGAGCTCTAGAATTGCAAAAGTTATGGTTTTAGGAATTATCACGGTGAGGGAAAGGCTTTAACGTTTGTAGAGAGTTAGGATAGGGTTTAAAACGGTTAAAGCAGAGAATGATAGGTGACAGGAATTAAATGGCAGCAGTTAGATTTCAAGGCTAGATTAGAAGGCAATCAGGTGGCTAAAGGCTCGATGGTTTTAGGATTTCATGTTTATAAAAGGTATGTTTTGGGGTTGGGATTGTAAAGAAGGAAGTATAGAGAGAATTTTGTTGCTTTTTAGGGGTTGTGAAAAATAACAATGCACCAGAGAAGAAGAAGACAGAGAAAGAGAACACTCTAGACACTCTTGCCTCAAAACTCAAATCACTTACTATTTCCTTAATCAAGTCTGAACTCTTTGAGTACATGAAACAATATCAACATAACTTGTTGACTCTTACTTAACCCACTAGGACTAGGACTACTTATTTTACTCATAAACAAAAGACCTAATAAAAGAGTATCCTTGGACTTAAGAAAATAAACCTAAGACCTTAAACTCCTAGAAAGATCTAGGCTTGACTCAATTACAGAAATATCCTTAAGTCATGGAAGTTGCAGAAAATTACAGTTACCTTAATTCATGGAAGTTGCAGAAAATTACAGTTACCTGTCATTAAAAAAATAACTATTACTTATGAAATGATAATCCAAATTAAAATTGTTTTAACCTTAGATTACTAATGACTTAACCTTCAAAACTACATAAGACTCATCTTCATCCAATGTCGTATGTGAGCTCCACATAGGAAAAAAGTATACGTAGCCAAAATAAAAATTATAGCACTGGACTTTCTCTCATTATTGTTATCATTCCCCCCTACTACGAGAAAACTCGACCACAAGGACTTCTTGAACTTAAACCTTACACCGGTGTTCCTTTTGCATTTGGAAGAAAAAAAGGTTGATAGCAACGAGTCTTCATTAGCCCACCACATCAGTAAGTTATATATGAATCACAAGATCAATGGCTGGAAGAGTTATCAACTCGAAATCCTTCTTTGATTGAACTATAGTGGTAATATAAACCTTATTGTTATCCTTGCTCTTGACTTGTTCACATTCAATGTCCTTATCTTGCACTTTTGTACTCCATATTGTTTTTGTCATGCATCACATATAGTCTCACCAACATTTATCTATGGCATCAAAGTTTTCTTCCTCACCCTTGTCACCCTTAAATTCAACATCAGACTCTTGGTATTGTGAAGCTTCAACAATATTCTCCTAGACCCCTTTTTTGGTTGAACAAGCAGAGCCAATTTTCGCTTTACATCTTCATTGACATTATCACCAACAAGACGTTTCCAATTTTTTTTAACATCTATATGAAACATATATTCATAGTTTGAACACCATAATTAATATTTTTGAACATTTTCATGAGTCCAAGCAACATCATTCCTCATAGCCTCCAAATCTTCTGAGTAAAACATCATTGTTCAAGCGATGAAAGTTTGTGGCCAGTATAATCAAATATGTAATTTAATATTTTAAAAAAAATGGGATATTAAGAAGCTGTTTGAAAATTCAAGACTCGACTCAATTATCAAAAATACAATTAAATTGTAGGAGTTTCAGAAAATTACAGATCTTACCCTAATTACAAAACTAACCAAACCAAGTTAAAAACTCGTTGCTAACCGTAGATTCCTAATTACTTGACCCTCCAAACCATATAAGACTTGTCACTCATGCTTCATTGCTTTGATGACTGAATGGTGGTGTTTGAGTTTTGCTTTTCCTCAGTGTATGTGTGTGCACAGGTGTATGTGTGTGTAACTAATAAGATTGCATGGACACCCATCCTCGAATGTGCAAGAGTAAAGTAGTCAATAAATGGAAAGCACGAAGATGCCAGAGATCAAAAAGATAAACAAATTTACACCCTCATAAAACGAAAAAAAAAAAAAAAAAAACCGACAATTAAAATCCCCAAATCCATGACAATTTTCTCAGCTTTTCATCATCGTCATCACCATCTTCTGATTAAAATCTAATGGCGAAAGATGTACTTTGAAAAACCCCCCAAAAAAAAACACAGAAAAATAAAGAAACGTACGACTAATCGACGGCCTTTTGCACCGCGTTTGCTGAATTCTCAGGCAATTGGTTCCCCTGCTGTTTCTGCAGCATTGCCTTGCGCTCCAGCTCCCGCCACTTGTTAATCGCAGCCGTGCAAATGACTGAATCACAAATTGAAATTCCAATCAAAGATCAAATTTGAAATCACAATAATTACATAAACAGCAAATATCATAAAAAGGAAATGAGAAATTACATCCAGCGCCGGCGAAATATAGGAGACGGAGGAGCTTCGGGCCTGCAGGGCCCGCGGCCTCTTCTCCCGTCATCGCTTTGTGGAGGTGCTTCTCAGCTTGCCGTGGAAAAAGGGAAGGTACTGAACTCGAACGCCCGGTAGACTGGTAGTGTTGTTGATTCGATGGGTTTTAGAGAAAATCAGATAAGTCATTAAAATTGCAATTAAATAACCAGACGAAACACTTTTCATTTTTCAAGCAGCAAAACAAAAAATAAATAAAATACCTTTTAAAATATAAAATATTTTTACACTCTTTATAAAATCTCACACTTTTTTTATAAAAATTTATTTCGAAAATTAATAGAATACTGACCTGAGATAGTTATATCAAATATCTCTCATGTTTTGGATTTTAAGACTTTAATTTTATAGTCTAATAATAAGGGTTAAAAACATTTTTGGTACACATGTGGTTTCACCAAAATCAAATAGGCATCTGATTTGGGTTTTCAAACGTGTCACAAATGGTACTTGTGGTAAGCAAATAAACTCACTTGGTACCTCCGTTAAGATTACATTAGGTTTTTTAACGGAGCACCATCCTTACACGTGGCGTGGTACTCGGGTTTTTGGGTGCAACCCCCAAGGGCCAAACCCTCCATTTTTTTAAAAAAAATATATATATATTTAGCCTTTCGAGGTGGGCGAACCACCCCCATGGCCCACGGTGTAATACCTCGAAATTTATATTCTAGAATAAAAGTGATCTCAATATCAAGGATAATGAGAATTTACAATTTTATTAAGATTTACATGGAGTTAGGAAAATATACTTAAGATGAAAGATGATGGAAATTATATTGCTAGTTAGAAATTTAGTGGGTTATTGGAAAAAAAGCCACATTATTTTTGACGCCGAAAATTCAATGAATGACCTTAAATAAAACTATTTTAAGCTCTTGTATAATGATGAGAAAGGAAGATTTTAAAAGTAGTTTCATAATTTTTGGACACTTGTAAAAGAAGTTATGATTTTTAGAAGATGCAAGTGTCAAAATAGGAATTTCAGTCAAATAGAGGCATAGATTTTCGAGGGACTTTTGAGGTACGAAAATGTTATGAGTTGCTATAATTTTTGGATATGTTGTGAGTCTTTGAATGAGAAAAATTTCAAGTCAACTTTTGTGTCATTTGAAGTTAAATTGAAAGAGTTATGATTTTTCAAAGTTTAATAGGTCGAACTGTCAAGTAGTTAAAGTACCTGTGATTTGGAAAATTAATTGGATGGGTTAATGATGTCCATATGCCATGATTTTTGGGTATGTGGTAGCCAAAAGGTTTAGGTTTATTGAGGATTAATTATAAAATTTTATGACTACATCTTTGATAGATTCATGTCAAGACACCTAAGTGCTAAGGTGTAAGCATTGCATACCTAATAGATCCACTTGGTTGACACCTAAAGCTACTAGTGTTATACAGCATGCATTTCTTGTTTTCTTGGTTGACACCTAAAGCTACAGGTGTTATACAGTATGCCTTTCTTGTTTTCTTGGGGGACACTTGTCTTGTGGTATAGAAAAAGTTGACTACATGTGGCAAGCTCTCAAGGGGAATATATCCTACATACGGTAGGTTCTTAAGGGGAGCAATTCTCCTCAATTTCTCAAAAGTGTGAGAGCAAGCTCTCATGGGTGAGCCGGTATATACATATATATATATATATATGGGAAAAATACGTTTTAGCCCCCTCAACTATCACCTTTTTACGTTTTAGCCCCCTAAAATATCAAACGTTGTTAAGTGGCTCCCTCAACTACCAAACAGTTACGTTTTAGCCCCCTCCGTTAGTTTTTACCGTGAAATTGGATGGAAACATCAAAACTACGTCGTTTTGAGATTGCAAGTTATCAAAATACCCTCAACTAATGGAGGGGGCTAAAACACAACTGTTTGGTAGTTGGGGGGGCCATTTAACAACTTTTTCTTCCCCTTTGCTTTTCGTTTTTCTCTGCCTGGCTTGGCTAGCCATGGCTTTGTGCTACTGGGCTTA
>CM017328.1:9785061-9948036 GCA_006937295.1 Carpinus fangiana | reverse complement strand
CCCCCCCAACTACCAAACAGTTGTGTTTTAGCCCCCTCCATTAGTTGAGGGTATTTTGGTAACTTGCAATCTCAAAACGACGTAGTTTTGATGTTTCCATCCAATTTCACGGTAAAAACTAACAGAGGAGGCTAAAACGTAACTGTTTGGTAGTTGAGGGGGCCACTTAACAACGTTTGATATTTTAGGGGGCTAAAACGTAAAATGGTGATAGTTGAGGGGGCTAAAACATATTTTCCCCTATATATATAAGGTACCTATTAAATCTTATAATACTCTTCTAAGTTCACCTTTGCGATTTCTTTAGGTAGAAGGACGACTCGACTCAACCAAATTCAGGGAAAGAAACACAATACTAAAAATCCCAACAGATTTGATTAAAAAATCTTTGGAAAACATGTTGGGAATTTTTCTTCCACTTACATGATTTTTGTTTTAATTGCACTTCCTAATTTAATGTCAAGTTTTAATTTTATTCTTATGTGCTATAGTTATCTTATTTCATTATTTTATAAGAGCTCTCAAAGTTTATAGTACATTATATAATTATAGACAAGCTTATCATATGTGCATTCATGTTATAAATGTTTAACTCGAGACATTGCTATAGTCATGAAAGGTACCTTATCGTATTGGTAGTATGGCAAGCACACTGAAAGACGGTTATGAGAAGATGTGTGCTATTGGCCTAGTGGCCTTCACCTAGGGGAAGTTCCCAACCTAGTAGCTCTCCCTTGTGACGACAAGATGAGCCTATAGATCCCTGGGGACAAGCCAACATGCGCTGCTCATGGTAAAATTGTGGTTATAGGTCAAAGGGTAAAACATGATTTTCTTTTGAAATAAATATAAAAGGAAGTGCTTAATGATTGCATAGCTTACTTACTCACTTACCATTCTCTTTATTTTTAATTATCTCACTTTTAATATTTATTATTATGCATGATTGAGATTGTGATTTAAAGAATTTGCATGGCATATTTTATAGCATCTTAGTGTCGTGGCTACTTACTGAGTTGTCGAACTCATTCATTCTCCCTTTAATTTTTCTAGATGGCGCTTTACATTATAGTCTTGAGGTTGGGCCTACCCGTGGGCCTGCTTGTGTTTCAAGACCCTATCCCTGTTTTGGTTGAAGGGATAGTCGTGTAAGAAAGAGTTTGTCTATAGGGTTATGGCTTAGACACCCATCGACCTGGACTATATGTGGAATTACTTTACTTGGGTGTTGAGATTGTTGAGGACTGGTATAATGAAGGAAATACTGAGTATGATGTTGGTACATTGAGGTTCAAGGATTTTATTCGTATGGTTAATTTCTTTTGGGTTGTGTGCCTATCTGTTACGGTTTTGGGTAATCGTTACATTTGGATTCTCTAAGAGTAGTTGATTAAGGTAAAGTTGCTTCCAGCTAGGAAGTATGGCATCATGTCAAAGATACCCACAGACTTGACTTATTTTGGTGTATTTAGGGATCGTTGGGTTTAGCGATGATTGATATAGTGTGGGTAATATCGACTACGGAAACCTTGGTGACTTGTAAATGGATTTGCTATAACTTGTGAGGATGCCAGCGTGAATTGCTTTATATTGGACAAAGGAGGTTGGTGCTATGAGAATGAACGGGATAAGATTTTTCCAAGGATGGGGTTGAGCACGAACCTCGTAAAACTTCAGGACCGGATGTACCCTAGGTTAGGCGGATGTACGCTCTGTTAGGCGGACGTACGCTGATGTCTGTAGTGCAGATATACAGTGGTCCCCCACTGGACGTCCATTGACAGATAGTATGCCGTATTCTGTGAATTGTACAGCGGACATACATCCAAAAGTACGGTACATCCGCTACTTTTTGGAATACCCTCCGGTTAATAACTAGACATACGAGATAGCCTTTGGACCACTGTGTAATAGTACCGGACATACGGCCTTTGGACCGGACGTCCACTACTTTCTGACCCTATAAATACCCCCTCACCCCTTTGCCCATTTCACACCAAATATGCCCCTCAACCCCCCTCTTCGCCCCTAGGCTGCTTGTTGGCCATTTGTGAGTGCTTTGTGAGGTTTTGTGAGTTCAAAGCTAGTGGAGTGGAGGTTATTTCAGTTTCGCTTCAAGGAGGTAATGCTCGATTGCCTATCTCTTTAGTTACATCGTTATGCTGCTCGATTATAGTTCTATGTTGCTAATTGTAGTTGTTAGCTTAGTTATGCTTTAATCTTGCTTAGGCTATCGTTTTGATAGTTTTGCGTTGTTACTTTGTATAGAGGTTTCAATTTGAGTTAGGAAGCCTTTATTGGCCTTAGGAGTCAGAGAATAGGCGGACAGTAGAGAGATAATGAGGTTCTCCTTGAAAGATGTCGGAGTGGACGTATGGTCTCGTGACCAGACGTACGGCCCGTCATGACGCGGTGGACATACGGCCTCGAGCCCGGACGTACGGCCAGATTGTTACAGAGAAACCCTATTTTCACCAGCCGTCCCATAGCTCCTGTTTCCTTGTTATAGAGTTGTGCTTTAGTAGAAATAGAACTAATGATAGGTCTTTTCTCAGTATTCGAGGTTATAGAGCCTCAAAGGAATTACATGGAGGAGCTTTACAGCCCGGGTGAGTACAAACTCACTTGGATGCTTTATTGTTACTTTTCCTGCATTGCATGTCTATTTTATATATATCAAACATGCATATTTTGTAACTCTCATGAAATACATTTTGGAACTACTGGGGACTCTCTTTTGTGAAAACGTGTGTCGATTAATAAGATAATAATGAGACTTGTAAAACGGTGCACGTAAAAAACTGATAAGACTAATTGCATTGTATGACATGGTACATCGGTATGTGCGGTATAATGGTCATAGGCTTACTATACGGGTTAACTTTATGGTCAGTGTGGGGGGTGGGAGGGCTTTGGATCCAATGGTTTCGTGACCAATGCCAATACTATTATTTAAGTGGCACTATGTATATCTTGGCAAATTCTTATGGGAATGTGATCTTTGTTCGCTTTAGTTTCGATCGAACCAGCAAAGTTTACTAGTTTTCTAATTATTTGTCTATTGCCAAATTCAGGTTCTAAGTTTTAAATATCTAGGCAATTTTCGTTTTTCTTGAGTCATTTAAATCATTTGAATTGAGGTGGCTAGACTTAGGCGAGTAGACTTTTGGTCACAAGACGAGGGTAGTGATTTGAGTCTAAGAAGCATTTCTGCGATTTTTTTATTTTGGAAACATGCTCTGTTGTGGGGCTTGGCAATTAAACTTGTTTTAGTTCTAGAAATAACGAAACAGTTTTTGCGTAAGGCTTTTGGAAAATAGAATGAAATCAAATATAATATCAAGGTTTCAGGACCCGACAATTAGTAAATCTATGGGTCAATGTTTTTGTGGTGAAATGAAATCAGCAATATGGAGGTTATGGGAGAAAATAGACATTATCCATGCCGTGTAGTCAGTGGGGTTGGTGGGTGATGGTGGTGTTGAGTTTGGAGGTGGTGGTGGTCGTGGTTTTGGAGATTGTTGTTCTTGTGCAATACGTTCCTTTGCTTCTTTCTTCTTCTTTTTCTTCTTCTTCTTCTTCTTCTTCTTTTCTTTTCTTTTTATTTTTTTTCTTTTTATTTTTTATTTTTTTTATTTTTAACTTTCTTTGATATCATAGAATGAGAGCCACCAGTTTTTTATGTTTAAATTGTCAATGGATGCGATTTTACCTTTTTATATCATCTTTTCCGAAATATCAGCAATTGTGATTTTGGGATTTGTTGTTCATAGTTCATACGAAATCAACCCTAGCAAATGTTGTCTTCTAAATTTTGAAAAAAAGATAACTAAGATTCAAAATTTTTGGACTTAAATATTCCTAGCTTGCATGTTTTTTCTAATATTCTTTCTTCTTCAATACCCTATACCAATGGATGGTTGCCTATGAGTGTTTTCATTACTTTTTTCATTTTTATACTTTCCTTTTCTGGTTAAGTGTTTTTCTTATGTACTTCTTGTGTACTTGGTGTACCTTTGCGTTTTTAATGAACTTCTTTTACTTATAAAAAATATTGTTGCAATCCTACTCTATGCATTCTTGAAGTTGTTCTAGCCTGTTTCAGTTCTAGTTGCAACCACCTTTTATCATTTGACTTATCATGTGGGTACCTTTACATGATCTATAGGTGGAGCTGAAAGATTAATTGTTGATGCGGCCGTCGAACTTGCATCTCATGGGCACAATGTTCATATTTTCACAGCACACCATGATAGAACTCGATGTTTTGAGGAAACTCTTGCTGGTGATCGAGGTATCTTTTCTTAAGTTGTTTTTATTTCTTAAATTTTAGGGGCTATTCTGCTAAGGTGGGGACCTGGTGGAATTACTAGAACTTTTTGGTTTTTGAGTTTGTTGTCTTTCTTTGTTTTCGATTCTTTTATTGGTTTCAAATCCTGGTGCATGTGGTGCATTTAAATAAGATTTCCATAGGTACTGTTTGGTTAGAAGTAGATATCCTAAGTGTCAGTTGAGGATGAAAATTTGGTTAGACATATGTATAGGAAGACTAAAATGTTTCAGATGTCATTGGTAAATCATTTCATAACTTTATGGCTATCTCTTTAATTTATGAGGGTAGTTAGAGGATTATTACAAACCAATTAATTTCTCTATTAATTTAAATTGAAACGAAAACCGGAATGTTTTCCACCCATTGTATTTAGTCAGATTTATGTTGGGTGTTCTGTTTCAGACTTTTAGTTTAGAAGTATATGCAACTCAGTTACAAGTTGCAGTGAGCTAGATTGAAGAGGTTCTTTTGAAAGCTGAACTTGGGCACATATGTTATAATACAATGTGTCGATATCATTTCTTTTTATTGAACAATTTTATGAAAGGGAGAAGGATGTATAAATGTTTTTATTTGTATATGTATCTCCATGTTTTGCACAAAGTGCATTAAATGCTCAATTGGATTGGATACATCCTGTGCTTGGAACACATCTGTAGGATTGAATTTAATTAAAAAAATAAAAAAAATAAAAAGATAAGAAAAAATTGGTGTATAATAAGCTTGAGTTATCAAGGGACTTTTCTTTTTCTTTTTCTTTTTTGACCCAAAAAACAATAGTAGTGGAAGCTGGTTCTCACCTGCAAGCTTGCGTTGTCAGTAGTTGGCACTTTGTGGTAAGCTTGAGCCAGTTGGACAATAATAATACCACCTCCTAGCTGTATATAATAATACCACCTCCCCCATAGTATTATCATATTTGCCATTTGGAGAACTGAAAATCCAAAGGACATATATATTATCTCCAATCCAATGGTTGTTCCAAACGACGGATATAAATAATTTTATCCTATCCACCCCTCCATATACGGCATGCCAAACACGACCTATGTATTTATATATGTATGTAGATATGGGTGAGTGCATGTGTTTATGAGACATGTATAAATTTTTGGAAGCGCCTTGACTTAAATATCTAACAGAAAAATTATATGACAATACTTTCTTGACGACAACATTGGATAGTTACAATGCCAATAGATGGAATTTAGTGTTCTATGATGCGGGATGGTAATCTACACTGCTGTTCTGATATGCCTTATCATATGTCCATTGGTTGCCCAGGTACCTTTCTAGTTACGATGTATGGCGCCTTCCTGCCTCGACATATTTTCTACCGTTTTCATGCTCTATGTGCATATCTGCGGTGCATTTTTGTTGCTCTTTGTCTGCTGTTCATGTGGCCAACATTTGATGTTGTTCTAGCATATCAGGTCTCTGTTGTCATCCCCTTATTGAAACTTAAAAAGTCAATGAAGGTATCAATACCTCTTTCATATAAATTGTTATATGGACGTCCTGGTATCACAGTTGTTTCATGCACTACACCTTTTGCCAGGTTGTATTCTATTGTCATTTCCCAGATCTGTTACTGGCTCAACACACTACTCTTCTAAGGAGGATATATAGGAAACCAATTGACTTCATAGAAGAAATAACCACTGGTTTGATTCCTTATCTTGACTTCTGCTACTCGTGTAAATTCTCCTTTTGTCTTTAATGTATGCTTAACCATTTTTTATTAATTTGCTTTGGGGCCTCCAGGAATGGCAAATATGATACTTGTTAATAGCAGATTTACCGCATTTACTTTTGCAAATACATTCAAGCATCTTCATGCTCGAGGAATTCAACTAGTTGTTCTTCATCCAGCTGTTAATGTCAATCAGTTTGATGAACCCCATTCAAATAAGTAACCAACATGTTTATATATCTCTTGGTATCTTCTAGTTCTAGGTGTAGAATATGTGTTGACATTTCTTTAACTATGTTTTCCTTTTTCCAGCATAAGCTTAGATTCTGATTCTTAGTTGCATATTTTTCTTTGTCTAGGTTGAATTTTCTCTCCATCAACCGATTTGAAAGAAAAAAGAATATAGATTTAGCAATTTCAGCCTTTTAGAATACTCAATACCAGAGAAGTTGTTCTGTTTGTTTGTAGATCCTCCTATTTAGCCATACATGATATAGGGATGGGCTTTTATGCAAGAGGTTTTTGGATGTGATGAAATCAATTTGCTACTTACATGGAAAAGAAGGCATACATCAATCCCTTGAAATAGTCATTGCAAATATTTTTATGGAAATTTTATACAGAATGAACTACCTGAGTGATGTTAATGACTGGTAATGAAACATCAAAACACAATATTTAATGAAACTTAATTGTTTTGTTGAGCAGAGCTCATGGGATTGGTTAGCAAAGCATACAAAATTGTTTTCATTAGCTTTCATACCATCTTTTCCACATTACAAATTGATAATATGCTCCAGACATATGAAGCTCACATGGATGTCAATTTGCAAGGCAGAAGTTGGATTGTCTTTTGCATTAGTGGGGGGTATCATCAATATTTATTATTGCAGGTGGATATGATAAACGGCTGAGAGAGAATGTTGAATACTTGGAGGAGCTTAAAAGCTTAGCAGAAAGGGAAGGAGTGTCTCATCGGGACAGCCGAAAGAAATGCACTTCTCTCCCAATGCCCTTGCGTAATTTATACGCCAAAGGTGTGATGGCACCTAGTATTCTGATGAAATTGATTGGATATGGAAAAGATAAAAATAAAAAAAATAAAAAAAAAAGGTAATTAATATGCGAATGTTCATTTTTTGTAGGATGAACACTTTGGGATTGTTCCTCTGGAGGCAATGGCAGCTCATAAACCTGTTATTGCGTGCAACAGTGGGGGTCCTGTAGAGACAAACAAGGATGGGCAAACAAGATTTCTTTGTGATCCTACTCCGCGGCAGTTCTCTCTAGTTATGGCTAAACTTACTCAGGACCCCCAGACGGCAAAGAGAATGGGCAAAGAGGCCAGGCGACATGTTACTGAGTCATTCTCCACGAAGATCTTGTTAGAGAATAGCTATGTGGGCTTGTCCCACATTGCTCAAGTATTAAAAAAACCCACATAAATAAGCCTTACCTAAGCTTGTCTCACATTGGAAAAACATGAAGTCTCTCTTCCCTTTGACTCCTATATAAAGAGGCTTCTTATGTACAATTATATTCACTCAATAAATCAAGATATAGCCTATAGGGCTTTAGTGTGTGGATGTAGGTCTTAAACTGAACCACCTTAAATCTTGTGTCTCTTGTCTTTTTTTTTCTTGCTCTTTTATATTTCTGCATATATATTTCCGCTTTATAATTTCTTTTATGGTATCAGAGCCTACCACAGGATAAATGTGGCCCACACTACTTACTCCGTGACAAGGACTAGGAAAAATATTGGCCTGCACATGAGGGAGGATGTTGAGAAATAGTTTCACATTGCCTGTGGACAAGACCTTGGGCATGTTTATAAAGAATGGGCAACCCTCTCTTGAAAGACCGGTTTTATGAGATGAGTTAAGGCCCAGATTTATGATTTCTTTCAGATCTTTGGCCAATGTTTGAATCAATATCTTCTAGATGTTGTTTAGCCTAAAAGAGAGTAGGAAAAGATGAAGCTATCTATCCGTGTGGATATTGTAGGAGATATTTTTGGTAACATAGAACAATGATGAACTCATGAATAGTGTCTTACCTGTTTAGTTAATTGAAGGGAAGGTTTTATTAGCTTCCATGCATGTTGCTTCAGTTGGTTAAGTCAACTGTAAGCTAACAAACTATTTTGGTGGATTTTATCTACTTGGCAGTCTCTTTTGCGCTTATTTCAGACTATTTTTAATGCAAAGATATAGAGATTCATAGGTTAGCATGCAAAAATTGGTTTTGTCCAGTTATTGGCATTCAAAATATGGTCAAGATCCTCTTCAGACTATTAAAAGTTTAAATTTACCAAACCCTTCTCCTTAAGAATCAAATCATTGTGCTTGAATTAGTACGAAATGGGATCCTCTCCATTTCAAAGCAAATGGAGAGAATCCAGTTAGTACAGTTCAGAGGGCAAAATAATCTTTTCAATTGGAAAAAGGAAAAACTTTATTTACTCCCATGAACTTACGCGTCTTTTGTAAATACTCTCCTAATATTTAAAATCTCTCACTTTGGTGTATCGAATTTTGATTTCCTTTCACTTTTCTCATTCCGTTAAGATTTTCTGTTAAATCCTAAAGAATGGGTAAGAAATTATTAAAATACTCTTAGCTATTTTTCTCATTTTTTTCGTTTAATTTAACTGCAATATTTAACGGTAAGGAGGTATTTGAAACAAAACGAAAGTTTGATACACCAAAGTAAAAGATTTTGAATATTAGAAAGGTGTTTACAAAAAATGCGTAAGTTCATGGAGTAAGTGAAGTTTCCCCTTAACAAATCATTTTGCCTTATTATTTTTTGCCCAAACAATTCCTCTCCATTTCCTTTGAAATGGAGAGGATCCTTTTGGAATTAGTACAATCTTGACTAGGAATAGTCAAATAATTGACAAATGTAATAATTATAAAGTTTGGGTAAGAGATTGAATTTTCATCCTATAAGTAGTAACTACATATCCCAAACGATTTTTCTTTCTTTTTTTTTTTTTTTTTGTTTTTTTAGGTCACCAAACGATTTTGAAATAAGAGGTCTTGTTGCTTGTGAGTTGCAACTTGCAAATAGAAGGTTTCAAAATAAGAGTTTCGTGGGTGCGTTATAATCAATATATATATATATATATATATAGTATTAATGTTGACAAGTCTTTAAAAATATTTAAATAATGTTACATCAAATCTTTATCATAAAATAAATTTTGTTCAACTTTCAACTTTATTCGGTCGATGGCGCTACCATCCCTCGCTTTCTCTATGTATTTAATATAATATAATTTATTGTCGTCAATGTTGAACTTTCTTTTGGAAGTATATTGCGGGATTTCTCCTCTCCTCTGCCAAGCATCTTATTTTTCTTGTCCCATGATATAATATTTAGGTCTCGTTTGATTTGCGGATTGTCTAGTCCATTGAAAAATGATTAGTTACCACTGTGATTAGCTAACACTAGGAATAGATCAGATATTCCTATTCCTTTGTTTGGTTGTAACGCTAGAATAAATTACCTAATCATATTCTTTCGTTTGGTATAATGCAATATATTGGTGAATGAAATCGTATTGTGATCTTATTTCCTAAAATACCCTTATAATACGAATACAATTTATATTATTAAGGACCTTTTTTTTTTCTTTGAAACATAAACAACTATAATACAATTTATATTATTGTCCATGTCCCTCACCTTCTTAGTCTAGTGTTGAGTGGTGATCATTCTTTCTACCCCATCTGTTACTGAAGGGCAAAGATAATCGAAGGATTCAAGTCTGTAGATAATGTTTAGTGTTTAATTAGTATTTTAGCTTTCAACTTTTGACTTGGAAGTTTGAATTACTGAAGGATCAAGAGCACAATAATTGAAGGATTCTTAAGTGATTTGGTACTTCCGTGTAAGCTTTTGTAGCTGGATTTGAGTTGGTGGCTCTCCCTTCCACAATTTCTGATTAATTTTTACACTGTTATTTTCGTTTGGAAAATGCTATGGGTTCTTCCCGTAGGTTCTCCTGGCGTTCTCCTAGTCTTACGTAAAACATGATTTAAGAAAAAATAAAATTGTAGTGGCCTCCACCACCGTTTTTTTAGGCATTAGCACCAAATTTGAGGCATTAGCACCAAATTTGTGAAGCATTAGCACCAAAATTGAGGCATTAGCATCAAATTTAAGATGATCAAATCCATTTTGGGTGATATCATTCTTTAAGGGTTAACCTTCCACCCTTAGGTTGTAGTTTTGAATCCAAAAACAAGTTTTAAAGCATTAGAACCTAACTATTAATTCATAAAAATTAATCTGTTAGCAAAAAAACGGTACTTTAATTTTATTTTTTCTTAAATCATGTTTTACGTAAGACTGGGAGAACGCCAGGAGAACACTACGAGGAGAACCCCTAGCAAACCCCTTTTCGTTTTGGGTCTATTATTCGATAGTCCACCTATTTTTTTATCTTTGGTTGTTTTTCCTTAGGATTCTCTATTTATCTCTTTCTTTTGGATCAAAAATGGAAAAAATCCTCTCCTATAATCTTTTTTCCAAATTCAATTGAGATTTTTTAATTCCTTTTCGGGAAAATTACAATTTACTCACCAAAGTTGACAGCGTTTTTCAATTCGAACACCAACGTTTCAATTTTTGCAATCCACTCCCCAAAGTTTCAATTTTTTTCAATTTGACTAATTGTATCCAAAACTTCTCATATTACCCCTGATTTTTTAATTTTTCATTTTTTATAATTTTTTTTAAAAAAAAAAAAAATCGGGGTGGCTGTAGGGCCGTAGCCACCCCTTTGGCCATCTGGCCATTTTTGAACTCCCAAATTTATTTTTTTATTTAAAAAAGGGGTAATATGGGAATTTTGAGATAATATTGGTCGAATTGAAAAAAATTGGAACTTTGTGAGGGTGGATTACAAAAATTGAAACTTTGATGTTTAAATTGAAAAACGCTGTCAACTTTAGGGAGGTAAGCTGTAATTTTTCCTCCTCTCTCCTCTTTATCCTTCTTCTCTCCCTTCGAAAAACAATATTTAAACAAAAAAGAAAGTATAATAGAGAGTTTGTTAAGACCGTGTATAGAAAAAGTAGTAGCTAAAATAAAAATTTGTACTTTTTCACTAGTTATTTTAACTAGTATTAGAGGAGATGCTGATAAACACAAATCTTTTTAATAGCTTAAATGATTATTCAAAGAAAGGGACTTTGAGTTTGAGGATTGATTATTAACAACCCACCTTCTTCTATAAAGCCTCTTCAACATCCTTTCTCGCTATAAGAGAAATCTGATTACTTGACATGGCTACGCGCGAAGAAGCTGCAGAAGCTAAAATAATGGGAAATAAGTATAGGTCTTTCTTATATGGTGAAGGAGAGAAGAGTACTGAGTGGAGGCATGGAGGCCCTCCATCATTTGATAAGGTCGACAAGCTATTTGAAGAAGGCAGGACTAAGGTACACGTGGATGGATGGATGGCCTTCAATCCTCCTCCTTTCTCATCTCTCTCTCTATTGATTGTTGCTCGCAATTTGCAGGAATGGCCAAAAGGGTCACTGGAAGAAACAATACAAAATGCTTTGAAGTCATGGGATATGGAGTTCTCACACAAGACCCGCTTGAAGGACTGCAAGTCCATAAACCCTGACAAGTTCAAGCTCTTCGTTAATGGTAAGAAACAATATCCATCAGTTTTAAATCAAAATTAACCTCCTCGAGCTCTTCTAATCCTTTATCTATTTTGTTAAAACACTGTTTTCCGAGGATGACGTGGCGGATCTTNCCCTGACAAGTTCAAGCTCTTCGTTAATGGTAAGAAACAATATCCATCAGTTTTAAATCAAAATTAACCTCCTCGAGCTCTTCTAATCCTTTATCTATTTCATCAAGGTGACCCTTGTTTGTTGCCGCTAATGGTATATCAGTAGCTAGCGGTGGCATACGATTTCGGTTGTAAACACTTTTTGCATCGACAAAAATCTTAGTAGCTGTAACATGTTGTCGCCGCTATTAAGTTAGCGGACTTTTAGCGTCGACAAAAATCTTATTACTATCAGACTTTTAGCGTCCATGCGCCACCACTTTAGTACTATCGACTTGTCGCCACTATTTATCAATAGCAGTGACTATATAAGCAATTTTTTTGTAGTGTTTTAAAGATGTATAAATATTCCATAGATGAGGAAAGAACTCTATATGTGATGGAATGCAAACTTCTGGTGCAAGTTCAACCATATCATTTTGTTACAAAAGTATCTGCATGAGTTATATATGCATGCCATATCTTTCATATGTAATATAATTGATGTTATTTGATTTAGGGATGGCAATTTGTATTCATGTGTCGGGTTTCGATTATGTTGAAACTTGAATAAAAAATTATATACGTCAACTTTAACTCGACCTATTTAATTAAACAGGTTAGACCCTTTAGACCTATTGTTCTAAGTTTATCATGCACCTTTCTTTTCTGCAAGTGTGACATTAAAACTAATACATGAATTGTGGGACAGGAGGAGAGGGAACATCCGGGGAAGAAATTCTTAGGCTTGGGACCTACAATGTCTTATTGAAGAACTCTCTGCCAAAGGAATTCCAGTACTACAAACCAGAAGAAGAGACCTTTGAATCATCTCATGAAGCTTTTCGATCGACTTTTCCTCGTGGGTTTGCATGGGAAGTGCTTGCTGTTTACACTGGACCTCCTGAAATTGTTTTCAAGTTCAGGCACTGGGGTTTCTCTGAGGGACCCTTCAAAGGACATGCTCCCACTGGAGAGATGGTTCAATTTTCTGGATTGGCTACTCTCAAGGTAATAATATATATATATTCACTTTTTGAAATTTATGTTTTTAGATATGAGTTTTCAATTTAGAGTTTACAAGAAGTTATTATAATGAATTAATTTATATTATAATAACTTGGTTGCTGCATGCAAGTCTTGAACAAAAATCATGCGATCTTGACTATATGCATCCCTTGGTAGGTTGACGAATCTCTGAGGGCAGAAGAGGTGGAGCTCTACTACGATCCGGCGGAACTATTTGGAGGCCTTCTAAAGGGACCACCCATCTCTGAGTCCCACACCGACCATGAAGCTAATAAAAGTTCAGGCGCTACTCATGGCTGCCCATTCTCCAGACAAATAGTTTAAAAGGATATTTACTCCTTTTACCCCATCTAAAATACTCCATATATAATATCCTCAATTCTCTTCTCTTCAAGGGTTCCCTGACATGCAACTCTCCGTATGTATTTATGAATGTAGTGAATAGTGATAATATCATTATGTCACTACAAACATATATAGGCTAAATAATATTCAATAAGGATAAGAGTTACTGTCACATTAATGGAGAAAAATTAAGCTTTCTTCAACAATGAAATAAATCTTGAGAGATGTCCTAATCAGCTATGAATTACGTCTTATAAAGCAGAGGTCATTAGTTCGAATCCCTCGTCTCCCGTCCCTTGTGTAGACATGTAAAAAAAAAAAATGCTACATAATCTTTAATACAAATACATCACATTGAAAATTGCAATTAAAAAAAAAAAAACTATTTTGGGCATTATATATGATATTAATTACAACACCATATTCATTCCACTAAAAGTAGAAAGAATTGAATAATATTAGGCATCAAAGAAAAACCACACTTTGTTGAAATTGAATTTTGGGGTCTACACCGAGGCGGCATTCGTCTACAAATTCAGTGCAGAACTGATCATCGGGTTTCAGCCACAGAGCTTGGATTTGATAGCAAGAACAGTGGGAACAAATTCAAACCAGTACTGAAGCAAACCAAACAAAAAGTTAATAAGAAGCAGAATTTCTAGCTTATTCATGAAAAAGGTTATTTTGATTTTCAAACCAAACAGCGCCTGTACGTAGTTCTCCACGCGCACACACGCGCCAGTGCTTGTTTCGGCGCCTCTCATCCACGCGCCTGTCCCGTGCTCCCGCGGATTGGGAGTTTCGATCAGAAAACCTGACCCAACGGGTCCCAAGCCGTTTCGACTTCACTGGGTTTCATAACCAACCGACTCAATAGGTATTCGAAATGGTCCATATGGCTTAGGCCCATTAAGCCCTGCCCGTCAACCCTACATTATGGGTTAGACCTCGGTTCCTACTCCCGGTTCAACCGGGTCAAATCAACACGGTTCAAACAAAAATCGGGTGCAATCCAAATCAACCATGCAGGCCATCCGGGTCAGTCCATACCCAGTCCATTTGATTCAAGACTCGACTTCGGCCCACAATAGCCAAGTCCAAATAAGTCCATTTCAACAGCCCGAGTTATACACAGCCCAGCTGCCACTGCTGGCACCACCTGCCATCACTTCGGCGATTTTTCTGGCAAATAAAAAAAAAAAAAAAAAAAATTCTTTCCCTTTCTTTTTCCCAGCTCAAGCTTACCTTGAGTTTGAGGGAATCTTAAGAATATTATTCTCTATTTATTTTTTTTACTTATATATTTTAGGGTTTTCTTAGTTTACTAAGTTTACTTACTCGTCACTCATGGTCTCTATAAGTAAAAAGCCAGTTTGAAGAGCACTCACTGCAGGCTCTTCAAACTTATTTTTTTGTTAGTTTGAAGAGCCAATTTAACAAAAAAGGTTAAAAACCTCACTTTTCAGCCTCTTTATTTTAACAAAAAAGTTAACACTATGAATAGTAAAACTTCAAACTTAACAATTATTATTCCCTCTTCATTCATTAAACAACTATCTTTTCCCTCTCCTCCTTTTTCCTTTTCATTTCTCTTAACACTCAAAAGTTAGATAAATAATAAACAAATATTTGAAAAATTATATTTTAATAAAATAGTGAAAGTGAATTGTTAAAGTAAAGAGGCTGAAAAGTGTGCTCTAAAAATGTGGGTTGTTAAAATAACCAAAAATGTACTTTTTGTTATTTTGAAGAGTAAAATTTAAAGAAACTGTTGTGGATGCTTTAAATAGAGGTCATTGTAATACTTCATATAATTAGTCTTAATATAATGTAGTCCATTATATTAGAATAATCTCCTCAAATTTGAATACACAAGATAAACCAAGTAGAGATAAAGCTGAAGTTCAAGTCAAATGCAATATTAGATAATATCATTATACAATAGAGAAGTGCTAGGGAGCCAGGGGCGGAACTAGATGTTTAAGGGTGGGGGGACAAAATTTTAAAAAGTAAAAATTTAGGGGTAAATTTTAAAATTTTAAGAAATTTTGAGGGTACATTGGTCCCCCCAAGCTACAACACAGGTCCGCCCCTGTAGGGAGCCAAACAAATGAACCCAAAAAAAGTTTCAAACTAACGTGTCAAGGGTTTTTAAATTTTTTTTTTAAAAAAATGCAATTTTCTTTCTCTTGTCTGCCACTCACAATCTGTCACGTCAATTTGGAAATTTTTTTGGATTCATTTATTTGATTCCCTATCACTTCTCTATACGATATATGCTTTTGCTCTCTCTCTCTTTTCTCTCTTTTTCTTTTTCTCTCTTCTTTGATATATCTTTTCAATATATTTAACACAAAATATGGTCAAGATTCTCTTCACACTATTTTATAGTTTAAATTTGCCAAACCCTCCTTAAGAATCAAACCCTTGTGATTGAATTACTATATATATATATATATAAAATTGAATTATTATTGTTTGCCTTTGGATCGATCATATCGCATGCAACGTCTTCTTCAAGACAATTAATGTTGATGAATGTATTAATTAGTCAAATAATTGATCAAGTTGTAGATTTAGATTATGAGGAGCTTACCCATTCAACGGAACTAAATTAACTATATATATATATATAGTGGACCAAAATAATGAAACAATAATTGATATGACCAACTAATATATACATGAGAAAAAAAGTCTTCTTGTCATTAATAAAAGATCAGGTGAAGTAGACCTCCAATAACAATCAAACTCATTAAATATTTTGTTACTTTTATCAAATTTTTTTTTTTTTTAATTGTGAAATCAAATTACTTTAATTATCCTGAAACTCACTTTCATGCTTACATACATGAAATTATTTTTTGTACTCAATTGCATCTTTAATTCAAAGAGATTTCATTGATGAATGCATTTAATTTATTAACCGATGAACTTCAATTAATGTAATTGTATATTTGAGAAAATGGGAGTGACGAAAAGAAAAATGGAAGGGGAGAAAAAGTAAAAAGGGAGGGGATGAAACTTTGGAGGGAAAAAATAGAAAAGAGAGGGAGAAAAATAAAAAGTAGCGCTAGAGTGCAATAAAATAATATAAAATAATAGGATAATATTTTAATATTTGCTTTTGGTCTCTTTAAATTTGAAGAGAATGTTTGACAAATGTTATATTTAACATTTGATAAAGAGTTTGATGTGGGGGACTTTTTGTATATTTTGTTAAAATTTTTAAAAAATGTTAGAAATAAAAAGTTTGATGTAGATGCTCTTATTGAATTTGTGTATGACTCACAGCCCACAGGAGTCCACAAATCCAATGCATGGTGGATTGATTGAATTTGCAAAATAAAATAAATGGTTGAAAGAATTACGAGTGGAAAAGCAGTTACTGTTAACCAAAACTGCTAACCGTAATTGCCTAGGTCGTTAGTAAAATCCACTAAATGCTTAGGCAGTTAACCAGCGATTAGTGGTTAATAAACCTAATAATAGCTAACTGCATTTTAAAAAAAAAACAAACAAAACAAAAACAACGTCAATTCTATGGTAATATGATAATATCCTACTATATAGGATATCGTTTTTAGATTTTATATATACTAGCACATAGCCCGCGCTATGCGCGGGATTCTTTTTTATAATTTAATTTTAAAATTTAAACGCATCCCCATCAATGACGGGTCTATAGGGGGACCAGAGATTGCCTTGGCCCTCCCCAAGTCCCAAAAAAAAAAAAAAAAAAAAAAAAATTACAGGCCATTAGCCTGCCCAAAAAAAATTTACAAAAAAATTTATATCTCGATCCCTCCCCATCAAACTTTTGAAAAAACATAAAATTGAAGTTTTTGCTTCATTATTTTCCAAAGGTCTTGAAGCACTGTAAAGCCGCATTGCTTGCAAGGTTACGATGTAGAGTAATGCTAGGACCATCTTTTTATCCTCCTAAAGTTAATGTGGCTTTTAAAATCACCATGAAATTTTAGATGAATCATATATGGATTTTGATCAAATGGTGATTTTGAAAGCCACATCAACTTTAGGAGGATAAAAAGATGGGTCTCTAGCATTACTCATATGGTATGTATATATATGGTAGAACAATATTTTAATACAATTATTAAGAAATAAAATCAAATCAATAAATCCTAAGCTTGCTATGGTAATCAAACAATTTGACAATGTCCTTTTAAATTATAAAAAATTGTCAATATTTTTCCAAAAGCCCTCAAATATAAAAATAACTCCAACAAATTTTTAATAATGCCTTTATAATTTAATTTGAAAAAAAAAAGAGAAAGAAATTAAAAAAATAAAAAGGTATTTTTTTTCTGTGGAAGACATGTTGATGATCACAATGGAAGTAGTTCTTCGTGATCATGATTTTAATTTGCTACCACCAAAGTGTTTAGTAGAAGCTTTTGTGGCGTGATGATTACAGAGGTTGACCTTGTAATAGATGTGAGCCACGGGAGCTTCCTGGTGTAATATCTGTCCATCTCATATCAAGAAAAAAAGGATTATATGGCTTGGCCAGCCTGATTTTCATTACACACCCTTTCTTTTTTCTTAGGGTGTGACGATACAATCATGAGATTCTCGTGTATACTTGCTTGATGTGCTTATGGATATTTTATCATTATAGGATAGTGTTGACAATTTTTTATAGTTTAGACAGACAATATTGTCTTAATTTAAAGTTTAAAGAGACATTATAAATTAAATAGCAGTTTGAGAAAAATCCAGAAATCTTCTTCTAGAAACACAACTGCAAAAGCTACCAAACAAAACATAGAGAAAGCAGCCCACTTTGGGATGTGGTAACAAGGTATGCCTAATAATTAGGGCCACTAAAAATGAGCATAAGATAGTTCACTTAAGTTAATGCAGTCCTAGTAAAGGCCCGCTGAAATGAACATAACATGCATGCTTCACTTAATTTACTTTATGAAGTAGGAGAAATTAAGTATTCAAGTGGGAGAATTTTTTTTTTTTTTTTTTTTTTTTTAAATAAGTGGGAGAATATATTATGCCAATCCACTACAATTATCAATTGTTTTCTATGTCATTGTCAAACCATATTGAGTTTCATCTTCTTTGTTAATTACCATTTTATCTTTTGTTGCGTGTTTTAGAACATTAAATCAAAACTTAATAACGCAATTCAGTTCGGCAAGGTGAATAATGAAGCCGAGGGTTAGGCAACCATATAATCTATCATTTTAATTAATTAATAGTAAGAGTCTGGTTAATTAGTAGGACGTTTTTAAAATCAATCATACTCTTAAGTTTTTTGATTTTTGGCCCTTAATTAATTTCAAATGCTCACTTTTTTTTTGGCACATATCGTAGTCTTTAGTTTATAAAAAGCAACCAAAATAATTTTTTTTAATAAAAAAATTCTAAAGAACCGAAAAAAAAAAAAAAAAAAAAATTGGCTGGCCACCTCCCATAAAATTTCCTGGCTTCGTCCCTGACCCCCATCTTTTCTTTGTCTTTGGGATTCCGATTATTGACAACTCAAAAAATCAGCATGTAGCAAGAAAAATTGCTTCTGGCATTCTAGGTAAGTACATATATTAATTAATCCTTAAAATTTAATGAACCTAATCTTTTTTTTTTTCTTTTTTCTTTTTTCTTTTTAATCTTTCTTAATTTGGTGCATGCCAAGTTATTAACATGCCTACCTTGTTTAATTATTAGTTGTCCAAAAACTTTAAGCCGATAAAAATAAGTAAATTTAACAATTTAATGAATACTTTTAACACTCCATCTCACATGTGAGTTCAAACTCTCTTTTAATAGATGATACCGAAAACCTTAGGTATATAATTTTCAAAATTATTATGTATATATATTTATTTTGGTTTGGGAGTGTTTTACGCAGGTATGCATATGTGTGGTAGCATGGGTTGTAGGGCGCTAGTAGTGCATTTGTGGCGCACTTGGTGCTTATCATGAAACATCGGAGCTTGGAGCGATCTGATCATGACCATTCAATTTTTGGATGGTTAGGATCATTCGATTTAATGGCTTTATCTTGACCATAGGATGCTTCATAAGTAGATCCAGTAGTTGGATTTAATAAACTGTTTGTAAAGTCAACTGTAAGATCAAATTAACTTTGATCTAATTGTCGTGATTAAATGATAGTTACTAACTATTGCAATCTGATGGTTATAATTAAATAGTTGTTGATTGTAAATTAAATCTAACGGTCAAAATTAAGTATATGTTAAATTAGTGAATTAGCAATTTAATAATGTTGACAAATTATTACTATTAGAATAGCAGTTAGTGACTATTGGATTAACAGTTGGTTTTGAAACATTGTGACCATTGGTTTACATATATTAATAACTACTATTTTCAATATTATTAAGAGCCTACTGCAGCTCAATTTTGAATACGATGAAAAATTCTATCCCTATCTATTGTCTCGAAAAGACCTCGTGTATTTCTTAAAAAAAAAAAAAAAATTTAAGTCTATGTTTCTTGATAGAATAGAAAATTTGAGGGTGTTTAAGTTTAGTTTCGTTTGTGCAAAAGCAACTAAACTATATAAGTTTTTTGGGCTCCATTGTATCTTGGAGAAATATTTGCTATTATCCTTTACATACCAATTTTGATGGGAATAAATAATTTCTTAAGTAACATTGTAACCCACCTTAACAACAATTTCGATTTTCTATTTCTCTTATTTTTTTAGCTAACAAACAATAATTCATGGACACCATTATTTTTAGAAAAATTTACAGTAATCTAGAAAAATCTCAATATTTATGATTAACAGTTCGTTATAATTGTGAAGGCAAAACCACTTAAGAATGGGAATGACGTTTCTGATTTATAGTTCATTGTTCAATTTGTTTGTGACGGTAAAAAGAGGGCGAAAATAGAGATGAAAAAATTAAAATTTAAACACATCATTCTTCATTATAGGTTAAAAATATGTATAAAAATATATCTCACCTCTTTAAATAAAAAAATAAAAAAATAAATCTTTGTTCCTATAAGTATATGATTTAAAATGAATAGTGTAAAGAGAAAAAATTAGCAAGAAGAATACATGGATTATAATATAGTTAACCCAATTAATAACGCAAATTAATGACATGTGGATTATATTGAAATATAATTAACGCAATTAATGACGCTAATTAATAACCGAGTTTTTAATAAAAAACCGGTTATATATAGATGAAGTCTTTTTTGTTTTTAAGAATCCTAAATGTATTAATATAAACTTTCAATCCCAAAGTGGATGGCAATCATATATCTTCTTTATTTTCCAAATTAAGTGAATTTTTGTTTTGGATTTATTGTGAGTACATGGATATCCAAAATTCCACACGCTTTATTGATTATATGACTTGCAAAAAAAAAAAAAAAAATTGACAACATGTCATTGGGTCCTATATATGTGTGTGTGTGGAAATTAAGAAGCAATTTGTATGAAGAGGATTTGAAGGGAGGAGTCTTGGTATTGAGATAAATTATGTTGGTCTATCTTTTTTGGATTTATTCTTAGTCCCTCAAGAAAAACTTAGCTACATGATAAACTTAGGATTATTACTATCACGGCCCCCTACGTGGAATTTAAGATTAACTTCCAAACCTTAAGCTTTCATGGATTTATAGCAAATGTCATGTCTCCTTTATTTTCTTGGATTTATTTTTGGTCAATTGCTGAGAATCCGTCATGGCTCCTACGTGGACTAGAGACAAAGACTACTTGACATCTTTTGTGGGATTGTTCGTTTGCAGAGGCAAATCATAAAAAGAAAAAATTTATTAAATTGACTAAACGTATTAATACATAACAATTTGATTTATATTATTTGTTTCCTTATTTAATTTGAAAATTAATAATACTTAACTTATTGAATAATTTATATATAGAAAACTCTTAAAATATAATTAACGCAATTAATAATGTTAATTAATGACCAATTTTTTAAGAAAAACCGGTTTAAAATTTATGTCTTAAAAAACCAGTTTAACTTAAAAAAAAAAAAAAAAAGGTTCACGCCACATGTCACAATTCTAGACTACATCTAAAGAGTTATTCGAATTTTATATATATATATATATATATATATATGATTTAAACACAAAAACATTGTTTCATGTATATATATAACTTATTAAAAAAATGTGAAAAACACATGCATGTTAATAAAAATACATGTCATTCCCATAAATTAAGAACACATCACTAGCTATTACCATTAGAGGCCGGTTTGTAAAAAATTTCCTAAAAATCAATTTGTATGACGTTGGTACGCAGTGATTATTCAAGGTAGGGACAAGAAGGATTGATAATTAACAAGCCACCTTCCTTCTATAAAACCTCTTCAACGTCCTTTCTTGCACCAAAGAGAAATCTGATTACTTGACATGGCCACCGAAGAAGCTGCAGCAGCTGAAATCAAGGGAGATAAGTATAGGTCTTTCTTACATGATGAAGGAGAGAAGAGTACCGTGTGGAGGCATGGCGGCCCTCCTGCATATGATGACGTCAACAAGCTATTTGAAGAAGGCAGGACTAAGGTATGTGGATGGCCTTCAATATTCCTTCTCCTTTCTGATTTCCCTCCATTAATTGATTGTTGCTCGCAATTTGCAGGAATGGCCAAAAGGGTCACTGGAAGAAATAGTACAAAATGCTGTGAAGTCATGGGAGATGGAGCTCTCACACAAGACCCGCTTGAAGGACTTCAAGACCATAAACCCTGACAAGTTCAAGCTCTTCGTTAATGGTAATAAACAATTAATACCCATCCACGATCGAGCTCTTCTAATCCTCCAATATATCATTTGAATTGTGTGCGGCAGGAAGAGACGGGTTATCCGGGGAAGAAACTCTTAAGCTTGGGAGCTACAATGCCCTGCTGAAGAACTCTCTGCCAAAGGAGTTCCAGTACTACAACGCAGAAGAAGAGAGCTTTGAATCGTCTCATGAAGCTTTTCGATCGGTTTTTCCTCGTGGGTTTGCATGGGAAGTGCTTGCTGTTTACACTGGACCTCCTGAAATTGTTTTCAAGTTCAGGCACTGGGGTTTCTCTCAAGGACCCTTTAAAGGACATGCTCCCACCGGAGAGATTGTTCAATTTTATGGATTGGCTACTCTCAAGGTAACATACTCAAATGTTGGCCAAACCAAAAAATAATTAAAAATTAAACATTAAATTTTTTTTTTAAAAAAGGTAATTACCTTTTTCCCAACATCCCCATGAATTACCAACCTTACTACCCGACCCTCGGATGAAATATTCTCTTTTAGACTCTAAATCTCATAAAAAACAAGAATACCCCCAAATAAAAAATTAAAACAAAAAAATATAAATATATTTGTTTTAAATTATAAATTAAATTATAAGTGTTTTTCAATTTTAATATATTTATATTTTGTTTTATTTTTATTTTTATTTTTTTGAAACTAGTATTGATACATTAATAATATATATTTTTTTTAATTTTAAGGGTATTATATGTAATTTTTGTATATAAAGTTTAGGAATTTTAGTCATTTCAAGTTTTTTAACGTGGTTGACAATCAGAAAGAGGGGTTTGGAAAGAAAATTGTAGTTTGATGGGGTCGACAGTAAGGTTGGTAGTTCATGGGAGATATTGATATAGTGTCGTAGTTCATAGGAAAAAAAATGTAATTACCCCAAGTAAAAAGGAAAAAAGCCCTCAACGTGTATATATATATGTATATATACTCAAGGTAAATATATTCACAATACCGTTCTCATTGAATAAATAAATATAGAACAAAAAAACTGTGGCCTCGAGCCATCCACCAGCTCACGAGTCACGGCCACCCCCAGGGCACTAGCCAGTAACCACCCCTCTAATTTTTTATGTTTTATTTTTGTTGTTTATATATATATATATTAATTTTTAATGACGAGGGTATAATATTTTATCACGTTATTTTATCATTTATTTGTGCAATTGGATTTAAAATATTTCTAAACTCTTGGTATTAAATTGGCTCAATAGGGCCAACCAATACCAAGTGACAAATTAAGTTTTCCTTCAAATTATGCAGATTTAAAAAAATTTCTTTAAACTAATTTATTAAACTAACTATCATTAGAGCATATGATTATCATATGCATTTTTAATAGAATTAATATAACCTATGCCATTGACTCATCTATCCCTAAAGCATATGAAAAATGCATGTGATAACCACATATTGCTTTATAGATAAATAGATCGTATTAAAGTTGATTTATGTCTTATATTCACACCTTAATTAATACGATCTAAACTTAACACTTAATATTTAAAGTTTAAATTTTTTATACAGCCTATAAACCAGACATGAATCCAATATGAAGTTATCAGATTATGAAGATTTAAGTCATTTAATTAAATAAGTCGAGTTATCAATACTTCAACACATAAAAGTCAACATAAACACAAATAGTTATCCCATACTCCATGGTCCGTGGAGCACCACAAGATATGACACGACTTGGTACAATTTAACATAGCTTTTTTTTATCAACACCAACTACAAAGTCAACATTTTCCACTGCTACTCTACCTGCAAATAAGTAAAATATTAAATAAAAGAAGCAAATTGTGCCTACTTTCTTAATGAATTAAATTGGTTGCTTGCAAGTCTTGAACAAAAATCATGCGATCTTGACTATATGCATCCCCTGGTAGGTTGACGAATCTCTAAAGGTAGAAGAGGTGGAGGTCTACTACGATCCGGCGGAGCTATTTGGAGGCCTTCTAAAGGGACCACCCATCTCTGAGTCCCACATCGACAACGAAGCTAATAAAAGTTCAGGCGCTACTCATGGT
This sequence comes from Carpinus fangiana, assembly GCA_006937295.1. Taxonomy (NCBI): domain Eukaryota; kingdom Viridiplantae; phylum Streptophyta; class Magnoliopsida; order Fagales; family Betulaceae; genus Carpinus; species Carpinus fangiana. The sequence continues at coordinate 9,924,012 of CM017328.1, read as the reverse complement.
TGCCCACTCTTCAAATAAATAGTTTAAAAGGATATTTATTCCTTTTACCCAACTAAAATACTCCATAACCCATCTCTGAGTCCCACATCGACCACGAAGCTAATAAAAGTTCAGGCGCTACTCATGGTTGCCCACTCTTCAAATAAGTAGTTTAAAAGGATATTTATTCCTTTTACCCAACTAAAATACTCCATAATATCCTCAATTCTCTTCTCTTCAAGGGCTTTGTATTATGACAAGCTTATCTTTTGTACCCTGATATGCAACTCTCCATATGCATTTATGAATGTAGTGATAATACCATTATTCTTCTATTTGCCAAAGGGGAAAAACGAAAGGGGTTGAAAACTTGCGTTCATTCTTCCATGATCCAAACAGAGGCTAAATAATATTCAGTAAGAACCAGAGTTACTGTCAGATTAATGGAAACAAACTATGAAGTCAATTCTTCAAATCATATGCCAAAGGCTAACTGCAAAGAAGCTTTCTTCAACGATGAAATATTATGGGCCTCAATTGATTAAAAAAACCCCCAAGATGTTGGTCAGAATGCATGCTGCCTAATCTATGATACAAATATATATTTTTTTTATAAGTAATAACCAGTCTTATTAAAAGCGTAAGACGCCCCTAACTAAACCCAAAGCATACAAAAAGAATCACCTAACTAAAAAGGGAAAAGTGAACAAGAAAATCATCATATATTTGATACAAATACATCACATTTAAAATTGCAATTAAAAAAAAAAAAAAACACTATTTTGGGCATTAAGGCATTAATTACACATTCATTCCACCAAAAGTAGAAAGAATAATATTGGGCATCAAAGAAAAACCTCACTTTGTTGAAATTCAATTTTGGGGTCTACACCACGGCGGCATTCGTCTTCAAGAGCTAAACTTAACATTTCAGTGCAGAACTGATCATCGGGTTTCAGCCATAGAGCCTGGATTTGGTAGCAAGAACAGTGAGGAACAAATTCAAACCAGTGGAGCAAACCAAACAAAAAGTTAATAAGAAGCAGAATTTCTTATTCAATCTTCCTGTCATGAAAAGGTCATTTTAGTGAACATTCTAAAACATTTTAGAGAAAATTTTAAGGTAGATAATCATGTTCATCCTTGTAGCCATCATAAATAACTGGACCATCAACTAATTGTATCAAATAACTTCTAATTTTTTTAGCAATGACAAACATCCAATTCTTTAAACACAACGTAGATCAAAACAATGCTAAAAAATTTCAAGGGATGCCCAAGTGGACTAAACAAAATCATTCATTACGCACCTTGTGATAGTATGCGATTGCTGCAGTAAAGTTGTCCTGCACATGTGAAAAAGGGAGAGAAATAGAAACATCAACATTGAGAATTGTCATTATAATTTTCAGGGTTGAGAAGGCAAACATATACTTGAAATATTTCCACCCAACAAAATGTGAATTTTTCATTTGTATTCTTCAGAACAATGCATTGAAAAGCTCAATATGCTCATATCTAGGCCGAGGATAATTTTACCACATAAGCAAGGCTCGGAATATAGGAATATGGGTTTCACCTTATGGGTAATAGGCTGTTGAAATGGTAACACAAGCAAGCTGATAAATTACTATTTATCCCAAAAATTTTAAAGAATGGTGAATTTAATCACTTAACCATTATTATAACTAGCTCATAACCCACGCTATGCGCGAGATTCTTTATTATAATTTAATTTAAAAATTTAAATGCATTTTTATTGTATTTTTTATTATTTATGTTGTAAAAAAAATCTACTGCACGTTTAAATATAATGACACAATGCATGTTTGAATCATAGAAAATTATGTCACATATTATATTTCAATCAAATAAAACTCATAATTATGAACATTAAAAAAAAAAAATACAAAGCAAAATAAACAAAATCCTTTTTTTATGAATACAACAATATATATGAATACAATAATATATATATATTTCACTCAATATTTAATTCAATCAAAATCAATCATCTAATATCATATTCAATGCTTAATTATTTATTTCATGTTTAAAATTTAAAATGAAGAACATCTCAACAAAAATTTAATAAACAAAACTAAAACATAAAAGGAAAATTTGCTTGTTAATAAATAGAGAGATTAATTCATTAACAAAAATAGAAAAAGAAATTATCAAAAACAGGTTCAATCTCACTTATTATTCTCACGCACTATTTGAACGGTTCAATTATTAAATTAGAATTCTAAGAGGGATTTAGGCTATTATATATATATGACCTTTAATTTTAGTTTAATTTATATGTTAAAATATTATTAGTATGAGGAAAAAAAAAAAAAAAGGTTAAGAAGAATAATTACCTCCAAGTTGAATTTTTAGGCCAATAGATTTTGTTTTTGTTAATGTTGAAGAGTGGAGAAAGAGAAAGATTGAAGTGGAGAGAAAAAAGATGAGAGATGTTAATGTTGGAGAGAGAGAGAGAGAGACATGAAATGAGAGTGAAAGACTTGGAGAGCAAAAAGAGAGAGTGTGGAGAGAGAGAGAGAGAGGAAAAAAAGGAGAGAGAGAGAGGGGGAAACATATGAACGGATTCAAGGTATGAGAAAAAAAAAAAAAAGGTTAAGAAGAATAATTGCCTCCAAGTTGAATTTTTAGGCCAATAGATTCTGTTTTTGTTAATGTTGAAAAGTAGAGAAAGATAAAGATTGAAGTGGAGAGAAAAAAGATGAGAGATGTTGATGTTGGAGAGAGAGAGAGAAACGTGGAATGAGAGTGAAAGACTTGGAGAGAAAAAAGAGAGAGTGTGGAGAGAGAGGAAAAAAATGAGAGAGGGAAAGGGAAACATATGAACGAATTCAAGAGAGAGACGGTGAATGAGAGTGAATGACTTAGAAAAAAAAAAGAAAGAAAGAGAAAGGATAAGTGAGAGATAGAGAGAGAACAAAAATATGAACCGGTTAATTTTTAAAAAACCGATTCTCTTAAAAAGCCGGTTTAACATTACAATAAAAAAGGTTAACACCACATGTCACAATATTAAGGCACTTCTGAGACTGATTCGACTTTTATATATATATGATACTCTCATTTACGTGTTGGGCCTAGACTCTCCCTCAATAAGTGGAGCCCAACACGTAAAAATTTTAACTTTATAGTATGAAGTCAAGATTTAAATTCAAGAAAACCTGCTTTGATACCATAATAGATTAACACCTTTTTTTTTCAAAAGCCTAAGTTGATAAGAAATGGTAAATTTTAATCACTTAACCATTATCTAACACAGCCACGCAAGACTTAATAAGTGCATTCAGGCTCAGTTTACACTAAAAAAATGGAAATCCTAGTTCAAAATATGAAACAAGTTTGCACCAAGAGAGTAAGTGAAGGGATGGACATTTTTCCTTCGGTAAAGGCCCATCTAGGATGTCATTGAATTATTAATTGATATTGACTTGTCCTGATCGGAATGATTGAAGAAAGAAAGAGAATGGTGGCCCCTTTCGCCCAGGGTGTATTGTCGGAGAACAATGCTGGGGACACGGTGAGAACCTTCAGTTGGTTACGCCCTTTTAAGTGTTGGTTCTAATTGATATTGATTTTGCTTTCCTATCAAGTACCATATTTTGAAGATTATGATCAACCATATAATGTAATCTGACATAAGAGTACTCGAAGCTCAAAAAAGTCATTCAAAGTTGTTTTACGTGCATGCTCAAAATCATTTCAACTCAATGTAGGACCTCAAAAACATATTACATGTGCACAAGCAAGTGGGCACGCTCACCAACAATAATCGTAGCAGTTTAAGAAGAAGCAGTTGCTCCCCTAAATTGTGCGCAAATGCAGGCTCCATAACAACTGATCAATTTACTAAGCACTTATTTCTAGAGGTAAGCATTCAAAGACATTCTAAAAGGAAAGAAGTTGGGTATTTGGTCTAACTAGAGTTATGATGATAATGAAGAAACAAAAATAGAGAGAGAGAGAGAGAGCATAGGAAAATGTTTGATACCTGCAAATGATAAGTGTAGGCAAGACCTGAATAAGTGCTTGCACTTCTTGTTGTTAATGTGAGTGCTTGCTCATAATGTGAAATTGCTTCATGGTACATCCTGCGACATGGTAGGTATCTATGATCAGTACTTGCAAAATCATATTGGCCACTATTTTTATAATTCACAACACAAAGAGAGGATGTGAACTAAGATCAGTGGGAGGACGAGGATGCAGCATAGAGGATGTGAACTTCACCAACATATATAAATCAATGTAATAAAAACACAAAAGCTATTGCCACTGGAGAAACTACCATGATTTCCAAGGAAAACACCTCAACTAGTTAAAAATCCTCTGTAAGTAAAAATCTTCTAGTGATCTCCAAGTTATTTACACCACAAAACCATTTTACAGACCAGTCGGATTGCTTGACACTTTAGCAGTCGGACATTGTCCGGCCTAAACCTAGACTCCCATATCGACCTACCAACCAGGGAAAAAAAAAAAAAGATAAAAAAGACAATCTTGCCCAAGACAACCCAGCTGCTGAGCACTGACACGACTGCTAATCACCTGACCACTGCCACCTTGGTAACAAAACACCATAACAGCACTATCACCATCTAAGACCCTGCCTCAAATTGGCATTGCTGGCTTTGCAACCACTGCATCAGCAACTCTCACAACAGCCACCCCTCTAACTCACCAAGCAAAATAACAATTTACAAAAGCCACATTAGCACCTCCCACCACAATGATCACTCTTTCTTATGTGCAAAACCAACAACACATCGAGCACCTTCATCTCATATGCCCCATTCAAAATGAACAATATGAGCTAGCATAAACACTACACAGCACAAAATATTAAATTTTTTACATGGAAATTTAAAAAGAGATAATCCTTTTCTAATATATAATTTAACTAAGGATCATGAATACTTCCGTAAGTTCAAGGTAATATTTTGCTGACATTACTCAAAACGCTATACTAAGTGACAACAGCAATATGTACAATGCGAAAAAGACACTCCTTAGGTCACAAAATAAATGTTTTTGATATGAAATGACATGATTACTAATGAAAAGGTAAAAATATAACAATATTCCTAAAATATCCTATACTTTTATTAGAGTGACAACCGTCAATAAGAATCTTGTCTAGTTTTTTTGGGAAAAGGTGATTACAATACAAGAAAATGAAGAAGCACGAACTTCCATTTATAGAAAATGAATATATATTTTGGGATGTCCCAAAAGAGGAAATAAACATGAATATTGGGACTGAGGGAGTAGTTAACTCACAGTTCTAGATACAATTACAAAGCCACTCATTGCTCAAAATGCAAAAGGAATTCTACATTTCAATCCAATAGGAAAAGGTTCCTCTACAAAAGAAAACTCCAGGAAGTAAAAAAGCCCTAAAATTCATTTAATGACATACTTTAACTTTCGGTATGCATGGGCAAGATTAACCACAGTCGGCTCCCATAATTCACTTAAAGGGGATGGAATGTGAGCCAAAGTCTTCTCAAACCACCACACAGCTTTATTATACCTGATTAAAATACAAAACTATGGTGGTCAAAATGAGCCAAAAATGTATGAATAACAAGATGTACAGGTCAAGAGATATATGATGCATTCTCACAACATTGGTCCTTCATAAAAATTTGTTTTGGGCCACTAGAGGGCTAAAGAAGTATACAATCAAAATATAAAGCAGTGATACTCACTGCATATCTGGTGGTGAATTTACAAATCAAGATCAAGACCGTAATTAGGTTCGGAATTTTTTTCTTAATTTGAGATTTTAAGTTGTCTAGCATCAAAAGTGCAGCTTATGTATGTAAAACAGAAGATCTAGTTAGTTCAAATGCTAACAAAGTTAAAGAACCTTACTTATAAATGTGAAATAACCATTGAAAAACAGTATTTATTAATTTCAGCAGAATTTCACAAGATTCTACAATCCACTTCTCAGGTAAACAAATGTCACCAAATCTAAAACTTAAATGGCAAGATTATACATCATGTCTTCTAAAGGTTGCAAATTTTGACAAACTCAAAAAATAATTAACAGAACCATGAAGTTAACATTTTATTGATGCAATCTTTGTCTAAATTTAATGAAGAGTTGAAATTTCATAAATACAAATTGTTTCAATCAGGTGAACTAGTTTAGTTACCAGTCCAACTTCCAAAATTTTCAAATTTACCATCTAGTCTATTAAACATGAGGAATATTAACTTTAATGAAAATATACACTTCGCAAGAATATTATGCAATGAAATAGAGGACATATTCATGAGGGGAAAACATCCTTACTCTTTCATATTATAAGCGACAACACCAAGTTCGTTATATACAAGAGGATCTGAGGGACATATCGTCTTGGCCTGTGCAAGAAACTGAAGAGAAATAGGGCTATCAATAAAAAAATAATCAACATGAAGAGATGTGGATAGAGAAGCCACCAAAGCTGCTTAAAAATACAAGAAAAGCAATAAAGTGAGATGATCAGAATACTAGTTCCAAGGAACTAATATGGCTTATTTATGTTCCTGAACAATCCACAGATGTCTTTGCTATATAACCAGATTATAGGTTTCAGTATTCCGGATTGATTTAATCAAGAAGGATATAAATCTTGTCACTTCCAAGCAAAGGGGAAAACACATCAGCTTCGCACACTTCTAATCCTACGCATGCAATAGACCCGAAAGACCGTTATCCTTCAGGATTATGAGACTGAAAGTATTCTCCAATACAAGGGAGAATGGCGCTCTGGATGTTAATCAGAAATTTACTCAGACAAGGTTTATTCAGGATATTCCAGTTGTTAGGGATATGATATTGGGGTCTTTTGGCAATTGGAAATCCTAACGATCAAGATTATCTAAATTCTATTATAGAAATTAGTTGTTTATGGGATCTGTTGACTCATATTCTTGTTGGATATTAGAAATCTAGAAGTCTTCAACCAAGAAAAAATTCTTTTAAAATGTTTGCGCTTTTCTTGCAAATTTCTGTTTTCTAAAATTGTCAATGTTTTTATTCAAATCAGCTAGGAGTTTTATCTCAGTTTGCAAACCAGTCAAAGGGTGTTTTTCAATATTTATTAACTTTATATATTAGATAAAGAGACACTACCATATAATGATTTTTTTAGAGATAGGGATGTTAAGATGGATTTCCAGCAAACTAGGAAACATAATAAAAGATGGGGATGTCACTAATTGAAGATAAAATGAATGAGAATCGTTTATGATGGTTTCAGCATGTGCAACACAGGCCTATAAATGCAGCAGTCCAAAAAAGTGATGGTGGAGCAAAATGGCCAAAATGCAGGCCAAAAAATGACTAGGGTAGAAATTTGAAGAAAGACTTGATTTCTAGATCGGTAACTAAGGACATGGCCCTTGATAGGACCAGGCTATGTGAAAGGATCAACAGAACCAATCTAACCTAGTTAGTATTAACTATTACCGCTTAGTTGAGTTGAGTTATATGTTTGAAAAGAAATAAATAATATATTATAAATAACTATCTAGCTTCTTTTGGTTACTTTCGTTTTTACAATTATTTGCAGAAGTCTGCTAGTAACTCTCTTCCAGAGGTGTCATTGTCTAACTATAGCTATATTCAAGAAAGTAAAGATTGCTTTTATTTGTCTTTTAATATGAGCAGTTGAATGCTACAAGCAGACGGCAAAGGATCTCTACTTCAAGAAAAACCGTTTATTGTATATTCTAAAAGGGTCATTGTTTAGTGTAATGATAAATGTTTTGGGCTGTATATCGTAGCTCTATAAGATCTATACTTTAGAATGGGCACTTCATACAAAAAGTACTCAAAGTAAAGCCCCCACTAGCGCAAGGCAGTCCCCAATTTGGTGGGATGAATATTTGGCAGTGGCCTTATTAAACTTATGCATACAAAGTCCTTAAAGACCAAGTAAATGGTGTGAAATATTTGTCTTCTTTCCATATGGGTTTTGATATCTTTCTTTTTCAAGAATATGAAGTTTTTAAAACAAGAATTGGAACATGTATAATAGAAAACTTGAAGTCTGATAAAAAAAAGAAAAATCTCAAGTCATATAGTTCACACCAAGTTTTGTATCATCAACGCCCAATAACCTTTATTAGCCATGACTGCTTTTCTATCAAAATCAAGATACAAAAAATCACAAACATATGAATCAGTTTTAGCTTGAAATCTAAGCACGATATAGTTAACATCACACTTTTATTAGGATAGATTTTATATAACTCTACAAATCTTACTCTTTTTTTTTCTATGACGGGGAACCTCAACAAGGCAGGGTCCGAAGGACCCACCCCTACAAAGTAAACTTCGGACCCATGCACCGCACCAACTCTACATATCTTACTATGGATATGGAAATGAGGATGCAACTGAATACTGCGTGATATGTTGGACTCTATATTAGTACTTTGTAAAGAAGTTTACCAAAATCATATTGGAAAAGTATAATTAGCTGGATTGAACATAACAGTGATATCCGCGAGACAAGTTCATAAAATAGTCTTCGGGTGTTACAACATGGGAAGATTTCACATTTCTTGCTAGAATCAAAATCACAAATGTCAATTTGCCAATATTTACATAAAGGTAAGTAACCTGCGCAGCAAGCTTGTAGCTGTGGGTTCGCAGATACTCCATCCCAATGTACAAAGATGCTAAATGGCACCTGGAAGAAGTGAATCTCAAGAGTTAACCTATGAAGGAACAATGTACAAAAAAAAGATGCAGACTACTACTTCAGTTCATTTTTAGACGCTTATCTGCGACCATGACATTCTGTTGCACAGTTTTGTCTAAGACAGAGAAAACAACTTTACCCAGGGATCAAAATGGCAGGATTCTTGAGCTACAGAGAATGGTCCATAGGAACAAAAATTATAGGAGATTTAAATTTCAATCCAATTGGAAAGCATTTTGGAAATCTAAAGATGAAAATGTAAGCCGTCTTTTTAATAGAGGATAATATGAAGCTACAGTTGCATTTATATATGGAAAAATCCATATAATTAAAGAATTACAGACTAATGGCAAAAAAATTAAAGAAATTCCATCCGATATTTTCTGATTGAAATTTCTGAATGGTTCATTTTAATGCTTTTGGACTCTCAGAACCTAAATTCCTGATTCAATCACTAATGATACCGGCTTAATATATTCTGCTAAGAGTGTGCAGCCAGAAGAGGCAATCCAAAAGTCATTTGTCAAAATGATCAAGTAGGTCAAAACAAAATGTTTATATAAGCAAGAGTCCTAGATATTCTGTCAGTATTTTTGCACTAAATGATTATCAACTTTGTGATATTCTCTAGGCACTTAGAATTAGGAATCTGAATTCCAGTGTTATAGAATTCTAAGAGTCTTATAGTTAGGGAGACAGCAAATAACGTCTGTTTTCAAATACTTCTTGTAAAGGAGTATTGAAGGACCATTTACTAGGATACTTTGGAGTGCAATTCTCTTTTCTCTGTTCTATCAGTTTATTTCAAGCTTTTGGATGACAAATACTATCAGATCTGTTGCTTTACTGAGATATTTAAATTTGTTCAAAAAAAAAAAAAAAAAAACAAACAAACAAACAAAACAAAAGCAACAGCCAGCTTTTGTCTGCATCAATTAGATACTTAGATATTGACAATTTTTCCCAATGATATTCCTCATCATTTTCCATTCAAGTATGAGAGGGAGAGAGGAGAGAGAGGGGGGTGGGGGGGGTGGTGTTCAGAACTTAAGATAATCAACGGAAACAACTTACCATAATTTCATAATTGCTACTTCAAAACCTAGTTTGTTCTGCTGTGGTAAACTACAATTTATGAGGCTAATACCTTAATGTAACTCAAGACAAATCATAGTTATCAAAAAAGAAGCTGTGGTCCAATGAATTTTACTTTAAGAAAGTAAAATTAATCATTCACTCTTTTTGGTTGCTGAGCTTGCAAATAAAAGACACATCAAACTTCTTTTAAAATCACAACATTCAACCCAAAAACGACCTGGTTGACAAATTCTGGAAGTGGCATGTTAAGGCTACCTACGCACATGCACGGTAACTTCTCCAATTAACCAAGAATAAGAGAGATGTTCAGAACAAAGTAAGTTTTTAATAATTATAGTCAAATTAACTCAGTAAAGTAAGTTTTCCAAGTTCATCAGATTTGAAGTTGGTGATGGCACCCGAATTAGATTTTGGCATGATGTTTGGTGTGGTGATCAACCTTTGAAGGAGTCTTTTCCTGCATTGTTTCGTATTGCAAGGCACAAAGAGGCTTGGGCGAGTGATCATATGCAGATTATGAATGAGGAAGTTCATTGGAATGTTCAGTTTTTCCGAGAAGCTCAGGATTGGGAGGTGGAGGTGGTGATGGCTTTCTACGGGAAATTGTATGAGACCTGGCATCATGTGGAAGGGGTGGATTGGATTTGTTGGATTCCTTCCAAGAGGAAGTTTTTTGAGGTGCACTCTTTCTTCGGTGTGCTTTCCTCTTCTTCGGATAGGTACGAGGTGGGGTGTTCTTCTTTCCCATGGAATGGCATTTGGAATGTTAAAGTCCCGCTCCAAGTTAGTTTCTTTGTGTGGACGGCTTCTCTTGGCAAGAGTCTCACTTTGGATAATCTTCATAAGAGAGGTTTGATTGTGATGGATTGGTGTTGTATGTGCAAGAGGAGTGGTGAGTCCATTAATCATCTTCTCCTTCATTGTGAGGTGGCTCGTACTCTTTGGAGTGTGCTCTTTACTCTTTTTGGTGTGAAGTGGGTACTGAATGGTAGGGTTCTTGATCTCATGGCATGCTGGAAAGGTCAAAGGGGTAATAAAATGGTGATGGAGGTGTGAAAAATGGCCCCTTTGTGCCTTATGTGGACTATTTGGAAGGAGAGGAATGCTCGTTGTTTTGAAGATACGGAATTGACAATGGTGGAGCTTAGCAATAGATTTCTGAAGTTGTTATTTCTATGGGCGGGAGTTTTGAACATTCCTCAAGTTTCCAATATGCAGCAATTTGTAGAAGTGTGTTCTTCCTTTTAACTTTGTAGGAGTGGATTTCTTTATATACTTCTTGTGTACTAAGGTTGCGCCCCTCTGCACTTTTAATGATATTATTACTTATTTATCAAAAAAAATTATAGTCAAATTAACTAAACAAAATAACCAATTGAGTTTACAAAAAAGGGAAAAATGCAAAATCAGTCATTGTGGTTTAGCTTATTTACAATTAGCTCCATGTAGTACCAAAATGAACTCAAAAATTCCTAAGGTAAGCCAAAAAACAATTTATTCCCTACAGTGAAATTTCATCCACTGAATTAACAAATTCCAATAGTGTGACATGCCCGAGCCAATAAAATTATGACATATATTTAGTTAGTGTCACACTAACAAAATTTGTTAAGTTAGTGGACGGAATTTGATTGTAGGTAGTAAATTGTTTTTTTAGCATATCTCAAGGACATCTTAGTTCATTTTGATACAACAAGGAGCTAATTGTAAATCAGCCAAACCACAGGGATTGATATTTCATTTTTTCTATAATCATACTAAACACAAAATTAAGCAAGGTCAACTAGAATTTCAAATACAAAGATATTTTCTTCATTATTCAGCCAAGTGGAAGAAAAAGACTTCAATTATGTTTCACTTAAAAGAAGAAGAATCGAACAATAGAATACCCTGGAAATAAACGAGCAGCAGTGCGATATGCTGACATTGCTTGATCACCCTCCTCTTTAGCAGCATGTGCATTTCCATAGCCTATCCAAGCAGGTGGAAATGTGCCATCTAGTGTCGCAGCCTTGCTGTGGAGTACAACAAAGCCAATCAGAAATGAGTTTTGATTATACAATCATGTAAACTTATAAAATTAACAGACATGCCGGATAAGACAGGTTTAAATAATGACTTAAAAATACATTATTGGCTTAGAATTGTATTATCGGAAACCAAATGAGCAATAAAAATGTTACACATTCTATTTGCAACAAGTAGATCAGGAAACAAAGCACTTGACCTTTCTTTCTTTCTTTTTATAAATATTAAACAATTTATTAGGAAAACATGAAAGGGCACAACTCAAATACACAAGAAGTATACAATAGAAACACCAAATAATCAAGATCTAACATTTCAATTATTGAAAGGGGAAGAAAAAAAGCAAAGATGCCTAGGAATCCCCAAAACACTTGTTGCATCTTTTTCAAATGAGGGCTGTTTGATTTTAAATCATACTACAATGTCCTTGTTCCCCACGATAACACTCATTTCCTTCGGATAAGTATTTGGCAAAATAAGGCTCTTTTGAGAGAGGTTGTATTTGCTTGGTTGACTGCCTTAGGGAAGATTTAACCATAGATAATCTTAGAAAAAAGTAGCATGTCATTGTGGTTGATTGATGCCACCAGTGTAAGAGTGGGAGCCAATAGACCACCTTTTACTACATTGTGAGATGTCTAATGCCCTATAGAATATCATCTTCAGCCATGTAGGGTTGCCATGGGTTATGCCTCGTTGAGTGGTAGATCTTTTCTTCTTCTTTTCTTTTCTTTTCTTTTTTTTCTTTTTTTTTTTTTGGGTAGAAGTCAAAACGATAGTATATGGGAATATGGTTCTGTCTTGCTTTATGTGGCCTCTTTTTTTCTTTTTCTTTTTTGGATACCCAAGAACCCCTCCAAGGTAGGGCCACTAAATGTACCCATCTCTGTCAGGTAAACCTAAGACATAGCTTCAAAGACCATGAACAGCCGGTTTTAAGGATTTTTTCTTTAAGACTCTTTATCACTAGACAGCTATCATTGACTTAAATATTTCTATCTGTTATGTTTTTCTTGATTTTTTTCTTCTACTAGCTAGGTGTTTCTCCTATGTACTTGGGTTGCACCGTTTGTGCTTTTTAATAAATTGTGTTTACTTATAAAAAAATAATTTCAAATGTCTCACACATTTGCATAGATGACTGCCTATAAGGCCATAACTCTAATACTAGACCAGGCAACAGATCATGTTCAGGTAGGACCAAACGCCAACTTGGGGCACTCTAAAGAATCTGAACTATAGAATATATCCACCAAATGCATTGGACAGGCCCAAGCAATCAAACCCATTACAAAGAAAATAAATCCATATACATTTGGAGAAAAATAACAAACATGAATATTCTTAAAAGACCACTAATATCACAATTGAAGAATGGTCACAGCCTATTTGCTCAGGTGGAGAGCATAAAGATATACAAACTATAATGAAATAAACTAAGAATACCACACTACTAAACATACAAACTAAGAATGGTTATACTTTGAAAATTTAGCTGATATAAGGCCGCTCAAAAGTAGTACAATTTTAATTGTGCCTCCATTAATAACATTTGGCGTTTACCTGAAATAACGGCGTGATTGATCATACTTCTTGATACAATAGTAGTAGCAACCAACAGCAAACCATGATAAAGCCCTAAAAAGCGAAAAGTTCTGATAAGTAATCAACTTAAGGCATTAAAAAGCATCCAATTGCAAGGGAAACCTAAAACCTATTTTCCACAAGATTTTAGATTCTTTTTTTTTTTTTTTTTGGTGGTGGTGGGATGGGGGGAGAATATTAGCAAAAGATATTCTTCAGCTCTTCATTATAACAAAAGCATATGGAATTTCAAACCAAAAGAATAATATATAAACATACCAAGACAACTAAAATAATATAATAATGAAATCCGCTCTTACTTTTGAGGATAGTCCTTAACTAAATTGCATGCCATAACATAAAGCTCATTTGATTGCCCAAGCTCCATAGCAGCTGCTAAATGCACCAAGGTACTTTTCAGATGAAAAGGGTCTTTTTCAAGCAGTCTGTAACACAAATGCTAAAGCTCAGGTCAAATAAAGGGATCTTAGGAATACATTGTAGTTGTTTATCCAAACCAGTTGCAAACTTACGCAGAAGTCAGTTCAAAACATTTTTGATACTCCCCACATTGATGGTAGTATTCAGCTTTGCATGCCAAAAGATCCGTGTTGCCTTTTAGTGTACGTTTGATGGATGAATCAGAAGAGTCACTAATACAACTTTCATTTTCAAGTACTCTGAATTTGGCTTCTACAACACTTTCTTTGTCATACTGGGTAACACAAATAAGAACTGATGATTACACACAAGTACACAGCAAAAGAAAATCCCCAATCTATGTAATTATAGGAAATCAAAAAGTGCACTAGTTAGAGATCTTTGACATGTTTTACATTATGGCAAGAAAGTACTACACTTGCATCTCTGTTTACCTTCTTTATTAAACATGAATAGAATGACAGGAGCCATCCATCTTCTGGGCCGAAATGCAATGACGAGAGTAAACTTGTTTCTGAAATTCAGAAGCAACTAGAAATGTTAAAGAAATGGATCATCTCAACCAAATTAGATAGCTGTTTGAAAGAATGCAGATGCAACTAAATGGATACTGTGGTGGATCAATCACATGCCATGCCATAACAAGTGACACTAAAATAAATTTCACCAGTTATATCAAAAACTAATTAGACAAAGATGAAGTGGAAAATGGAAAATCTGGTTTATCTTCAACAGCCTGCATATTTAACACAAAGAAAAATATAGTTTGAAGACCTCTTACCTTCCACACACGTCAGCATGTGATTTTCAACAAGACGCTCAAAAGCCTGAGATAGGTACAACCATGAGAAATTTACAAAAAAAATACCATCAAAATGATTTAAACAGCTAACATAAAAGCGGCCAAGAAGTCTTTAAAAAATAATATCTTCAAAAAAAACAAATGACAAAAAGATATGGAGCTATTAAAATCTCTAATTAGGTAAAAACAGGTTATCGAGTTGCTAATTTGGAACTTCCAAACATTTAAAGGAAGTCTACACCATCTGCAGCCACACTGACCTAATTCATCGGAGAAGCTATTTTGACTTGAAAAATAATCTCACAGATCAATTAGAAAAGGAAAGAGTAACAAGATTAATATGTACCTCATAACATAAAGGATCAGCTTTGACAGCAGCTATGTACCTTAAAAGATCACAAATGGAGTAAATTAAAGGAGCTCTTCAACCAACATCTTAGTTATTTTCAACAAAAATTATGCATAATTGTTCATCCTGTAAGGGTACTTAATTAACAGCTACTAGAAGCAAAAACCAATAAATTGTCATTTTATTTTTATAAGAAGAAAAGCTTACAACTATCTCATGGTTGAGCAAAATGTCAGGAGAAACTAACCACTGTCGAGCCTGGGCACGGTTGTCCGATGCTTCGTATGCCTTACCTCTTAGAAAGCATATTGCTGAAGATATCTGTCAGAAGAATGGAAAACCACCTTATATGCTCAAAAATCAATAGAAAAATAATACTTTTAAGTGTAGAGGGGAGTGGGAGAAAGAGCCATTAGACAATATCAGATATCAATCTACACTTATATCACATAATTCTTTTGTTTTCTTTTTTCCTTTTTCAATTAACAATTTCTGACCAAAATTATGCACTAGTTTCAACTCAACAATACCAACAACAAAAAAAGGCTTTAATCCAAAATACTCTGAGATTTCTACATAATGCCCTTTTTTTTTTTTTTGTCTCCAAGTCAGCTCAAATCGCACCCTACATATTCTCCATTAGTCCCAAACTAACCATAAGCATTTCAAAACAGTTTTGAAGATCAAAGAAAACAAAGAGCTGCATTTCATAGTGTAACAGCTTTTTGAACAAGCACATTAGTGTCTGAAGTACAGAAATTTCTCAAGGACATAAATCTACTTAGTTAAAACCTACATTGCAGCCAAAGATTAGACATAATACCAACATGAAAAATGAAAAAAAAAAAGAAATAAGTGTTTACATTGATTTCACGATCTTCCCCTTCCTTATCGAGATACATGGCATTGCAGTCCTTCGTGTCGTACACGTTTCCGTGTTCATCCACTTTAGCTTCTCCGAGCATCACTAGGCATTGGTCCCAATCCTTGAGCTCCTCCTAATCATCACAAACACATATAAGCCAAAATGGCAACCAAACAGCACATGCGATAGTTAAAAACAACCAGGATCGTACAAGGCATTTGGCGGCGAGGTAGCGGAAGCGGAGGTCGCGGAGGACGATCTGGGAGGCGTTGAGGAGGTGGAAGGCGCGGCGGAAGTGGCGGCCGAGGAAGAGGGCCTGGGCCTGCATGTAGATGTCGGCCGGATCGTTGGTGAAGGCGGCGACTTTGTCGGCGAAGAAGATGGCCGACGAGTAGAGATGCTTGCTCACGCAGTCCCTCACCACCCCGCGGAGCTTCTCAATCTCTTCCTCTATCATGTTTCGAGTGCGAGTGAGTGAGTGAGAGAGGCTTCGGTAAGCAGTGGAGGATTGTGCTGTGCAGAGAGGAGGGGGGAGAAAAGATTGAGTTAGGGGCTTTGTAGAAAGAGGGCGAGACTGGAGAGTGAAATGAGCGGGAGGTCCAGATTTGTGAAGGGGCGTTTGGGCTTCTTTTCTTTTTTTTTTCTTCTCTCATATCAATTTTCATGACGCTGCTTCGATTAATTTGTTTTAGGGATCAATAATTATTAGATCGGGGAGGGGGGAGGGGGGAGGGGGTACTGTGATTTATAAAATGAAATGGGCCTAATATGAAAAATAAAAAATGTTGATCCTTAACATTTCTTTTAATTTTTTGTGATTATCATTTTTCTCGTGAACTACCACTCGATTATCGTATACTTCCGTTAACTATCAACTTTATATTACGACCCCATCAAACTACTATTTCATTACCAAAACCTTGTTAAGTCGAACGGTCAACTCATCACATGTGCGTCACATGTTTTAAATGTGTATCATTTTTTTTGGTAATTATTTTTTTCCCATGAATTACCACTCGATTATCATATACCTTCATCAACTGTCAACTTTATGCGTATGTGATGGATTGACCATATGACTTAACGACCTTGATCGGCGGAATGTGGATTTTGGTAACAAAAGAGTAGTTTGATGGGATCGTAAATCGTAATATAAAGTTAGTAGTTAATAGAGGTATATGATAATTGAGTAGTGTTCATGGGGAAATGATAATTATTCCTTTAATTTCATTCATCACCCCATTTTGGCATCTTTGATGCTTACGTGGTATGTTTAACTTAACCAAAAAATTAATTTCAATGCACCAAATGCTATAGGAGATCACATTACCCTTTGGAGAGATGAGGTGATGAGGCGATGCTATAGGGGATCACCCAATATCACCTTTAAAATTGTAATTTAGCCTTACAATTATTATTATTATTATTTAAATGCACTCACTTGCTTATGAATTGAAAACAAAAAAAAAATAATAATAATAATTCTATGCTTTCAAGTTGTATTTTTTTTTTTTAACGCATTTTCAAACATTACATTTTTTTGTATTTTGGTTTAAAATTATACTTTTGGTCTACAAAATAACAATGTCAAATGCACTGTAGTAGAATGTTATACCATTATCATGGATAACACAATGAAAATTAGTCATTGAATTGCTCTTTTATATATATATATTAAGCAATAATTAATTTTTACAATCACATCACCAAATTGTATGATAAAAAGAAATTCAACAAGAATAATGCTATTTAATATATTACTATATAATGGTCATACAATTAAGATAACGTGATATTAAAAATCAACCCCTAGGTTTGTTTTTTGTTTTTTGTTTTTTTTACAAAGGCATGTTTTATCATAATATTTTGTTTTTGTAATCTTCTAATAGAATTCTTTATTCCATTTGTTTTTATAATCTTCTAAGAGCAATACAAGGAAAATTCAAAAGAGTTGCGGCAAATTAATGCTTCTCATGATTCAGTTATGTTTGTTATTTTATTATTTTCTCCTCCAAAAACAAGAGCATTAACACATAACTTCTTCTTCTTTTTAAAAAAAAAAAATTTATAAATGCATTAACAAAAAACTTAAAACACAACATTCTCATCAAAACACAAAAACAACACAATTTCCACCTTTTTATGAACACTCTCACCAAGAAACAAAAAAATACTCGCAAAACACGTTAACAAACATTTAGAGCTTCTTCTAAGAAAATGAGAAGTTTTTAGGGTCTTAAACGTTTTCTTCATTGTTTCCTTTAGCAGAAGCCAAGAAAAAAGAACCCTCTTGGGGCACTTAAGCGGCTCACATGGAGTCATGAACCACAAAATAGTAGAACAAAGAACTAATCAAAGCAACAACACTGGCAAATTCTGCTCATGAAACCTCTCAAAAAGAAGAAGAAAAAAAAAAATCATTCTCATAGATTAAAAGAAAAGGTAGAACAGGAAAGCCAAGCTATTATGCGCCTATTCTGCTTCTACATCTCATATATCGTGGTTTAACAAATTGAGTTCAATATCCCGAGCGAATTTCCTTTTACTGGTTGTTACTACTTTGTATCCCAGTACAGCAAGAACCAATCCAGCCGATAAAGTTCTGTTTTTCTCATTTCTAACTTGAGCAGCAACCAAGTTTCGCCAAACCAGACTTGTCATCTTTGATATTTATTTTTTCTCCTTTGGCTGGAACAGATGTAGCATCTCCATTTTCTCCTCCTTCCATTTGCTTCTTGCTTACAGCATGGTAGATTTGAGTCAGTACTTCAGCAAAAGCATTTTCCACATTTATTGCCTCCAATGCTGAAGTCTCCATGAAGTAAAGGGACTCCTTTTCAGCATAGGACTTCCCTTCTTCGGTTGGGACAGCTACTAGGTGGCGAAGATCAGATTTGTTCCCAACAAGCATCACGACGATGTTTGAATCAGTGTGCCCTCTTAATTCTTTCAGCCATCTGTCAGCATTCTCAAATGTTGCATGCCGAGTGATGTCATACACAAGAAGTGCACCTACCGCTCCACGATAGTACGCACTGGTGATGGCACGGTACCTAAAAAGTCAAGAAGCAAATGAAATATAACATCTAGTATATGGTAGTATAGGTATACAATTCAAATGGACTCAACAATAATCAGAGTTTGGCTGGCTCAATAAAAATTGTTCTTGACAACATTAACTGTTGGTTAAATCTGATAAAAATGCCATCTTTGAAGTGTTTCAGCAACAAGGCATGATTGTTCACTAAATGGTTGGATGGAGAGAACCCGGAAGGAAGATCACTATTGAGAAACAAAAGTATATGGAGAATAATACTGAAGATTGCACTTTAGAGAAAATATGAATAGAAACAATCATAGAAAAGTGCACATCTACGGTTTACTTTAAGCAAATACAACCAGCAAGCTGCATCATCTCCTGAATCTCTTTCAGTTTTTTCTTTTACAACAGCTTACTCAGACATAGCAGGAAATGCTCTAACAAAAATACATGATTAAAATGCTGTTATTGAAACACAATAGTTATGATGCTATCTTTAATTAATATTTTCCTGATCTAGCTACAAAAGAAACATCGTTTCATGTTATGCAGCTCTCTTTTATTCTTTCTGGCATTTACTTGAGGTAGGATCTTAAGACCCAAAAGGCTTTCACATTTTTATGGGTTATTCTTTTTTATTTTTCCTCTGCTGTTGGGGACCAAGGGTTAAAAGACACGTAGTCATGGATGTTGTCTTTGGAGAAGTATTAGAACCGGTTGCAAAAGGTTTGCACGTTGTCCTTATTTTCATGGCTTGGGTACAGTAAAACGGTCCACTTTTGGCATATGATGTGTGATGTGGGGATCATGCTTTGAAAGAGTTACTACTAAATTTTTATTTACTTGTAGAGGACAAAATACTCGTGAAATCTTATTTGAGACCTGGGGATGATGGGGGAACTAGTTCATGTATCTTATTTATACAAGCTTTCTAATATTGGGAGTTGGGGTGATTCTATGTTTCATACGTTTTATTCTAATACTCCATTAAGCAAAAGGCATGTTTGGTTGAGGTGGACATTCAACCGTGGGGGCATATCTGATGTTTGTTTTTTTAATGAGCTCTTAAGAGGTTCCAATGCAGTGCAATTTCCTTGGAAGGGAATTTGGTGTAGCAGGAGTCTCAAGAAAGTTGCCCTTTTTTTTGTATGTGAGTGTACAATAAATTCAATAATAGCCTTAGGAAAGATTCTAACAGTAAACACAAAACAATCTCATTAAACGAAATATTGTTCATTGTATACTGGTGAGAAAGCTATAGTCTGTTATCTTTTCAGTTTTTGGAATTTAATTGGTGATGACTAAGAAGTTGATTAATGCTCTTTGGACAGAAAGGTTGGTTTGGGAAGTATAGAACTATTCTCCCTTTCTCTATGTAGGGTATAAAAGCGTACACAACAACAAAACCAGGTCTACAATTCCAAAACTGTACACCAGGTAACGAGGAAGCATTAAAAGGAACAATTTATAAAAATAAAGTCTGCAGAAGAGCATAAATTTAATCAAGAAAGCCTTATCCCAAATTCCCAACATTTTTCAGTCAGCAATACAGCCTCCATCACCACCATATTAAGCAAGAAATTTTTAAGTTGATCTTACTTCAATCATTCTGAAGTGATTTTCAGAACTAATATATAGTTTCTACGTTTAGTTATACAATGACAACATGCTTTTTTGATAAGGAGCAATGACAACATGCTTAAGCATATTTTTTGACAACTTCTGTAAACTCTTAAGAATTTTCATTTTTTCCAAAATCTAATTGAACATCAATGTGAACAAAGTCTGCAGGGGAGTGCAGACCCTATACTCTCTTCACCTTGCAAGAACTATTCAACCATGTTGATTTTGCCAACATGATAGTGCCCTTTACTCAAACCTTTTCATCAATTTAAAACTGCCTTAGTGCCAAACCATTTTCATTCAACCATTATAGAATACTTAAGGTGCTAGCCGTTGATTCATTCAACCATTACTGTGACCATAGTGTGGCCTTCTTGAATGTATTTTCGAAAGATCATATGAAAGTTCCAACATAATACTAATGAAGTTCACAAAAGTTTTGAGAACATAACAAAATTTTATGATCAGACTTCAAAATAACTGATAACAGCATCTTTTTTTGTAATGCATAAAGTCTTCAACATTTGACATGGAATGTTAGAAAGACAATTAAGTCATCATAAGCAGTGATGCAAATATAGAGGCTCCGTTTGTTCAACTTTTCTTCTTCTCTCTCTTGTTTTCTATTCTCAAAACAAAAACGTAAGCAAATAGCCCCAAACACAAAACACTTAAAACTATTTTCACATTTATGTCACATCAGCCAAAAACAAAAAAATTCCCCAATAGGCATTAACAAACAAAGCCAGGTTCATTGATGTAATAGGCATGCACACAAGGAAAAATGCAATTCTAGGTGCATGCAATAAGCTGAGCTCCTGAAGTGCCTAAATACCCAATCAACCTCTTGCAACAACGCTAAGAGAATGGATTGAATGAATTTCTTTGCAACATTTGACAACTATTGAAAAATATTCATTTGTATACGTTTTTACTGATATACTAACTAAAAATTTTTGATAACAAAAGTAAGTATTTTAATCCACAGAGTAAGTAATATTTGCATTTTGTAAAATGTAAGGGGTAATCCTTTGAACTTTTTTCAACTTGTAAACTAATATTATCATTACTCTATAACTGCCACTTGTCAAGGCCAGTGGCTGACCATTGGCCTTGAAAAGTGGCAAAGGGATAAGCAGCATAATACTCTGTGGATTATGCCTCCCTTTGGGAATCACGAAATTAATGGATAAGCAGCATAATACTCATCCCTTAATCAATCCATCAGCCCATCTTCCAAAAAGAAACAACCAAATCTGACGGGTCCAAAGCAACAAAGGAAAATGGAACAGCTTAAGACAATTTTCACCAGAAAGGCCTCAAATTCTGACAGGTGATTTTTGTCCGTTAGCTTGACATTGTTAATTCAGGCGTTTAGCGGTGGCAGATGCTGTTGCCTCATTAAACTATTAACCAAACACATCCACGGATACAAACATGATAAATCATAATTATTCAAACAAAGTAGTTCAAACAACAGATCTGCGCTCAATTCACCTGAAAATGAGAATAATTTGAATGAACAAAAGCTCCTCATACAGCCCGATGATATACATGGACTAAAATTCGTAACAGCATCTAATTACAGATCTAGACAAGGAGAAACGGGATTACTAGCACATCTTAAATTAAAAATCACCATATAACTAAAATGTCCTTAAAATATTATTATCCGAGAAAAGACAAAACTCAGATTTGGAAAATTTAAAGTTGCAGAAGCCTGAATCTCTTCGAGAATATTATTACATTAAATCGGATCTCACTCTCAAACCCACATATTATCTCCATCCAACAAAATAACGAACAAGCAAATCTACACGATCCCAAGAGAATACCCAAAAGTTTCACGAGCACACAAATTCCTAAGGTATGTCAAAGAGAAAGATGACCTTCATCGAACAAATCCAATTGTAGAGACTAAGGATTTAAATCTATATCTAAAATTTGGTAACAAGCACACGCTATTTCCATCCCTGCTAAGCAAAGAACAAGAAAATTCACCCAATACAGCCAAAGAAACCAAGCAAGATGGTATCCAAAGCTAGACAAATCAAACATACCCAACAATAAATAAGCCAAAATAAGAGAAACCCAGATTAGGAAAGACAAAGTTGAAGAAGAAACAAAAACCTTTCTTGGCCAGCAGTGTCCCAAATCTGAGCCTTGATGACCTTGCCATCGACGTTCAAGGTCCGAGTGGCGAACTCGACGCCAATGGTGGATTTGGACTCGAGGTTGAACTCGTTCTTGGTGAACCTGGAGAGCAGATTCGACTTGCCGACGCCCGAGTCCCCAATCAAGACCACCTTGAAGAGGTAATCGTAGTCGTCGTCAGCTCTGTACCCCGCCATCGTCAGCTACAGTAACAGCTTTCCCCAACGAAATAGAAGAGAGAGAGAGAGAGACAGAGAGACACAGCGAAGGAGAGAGATTTTTGCAGGCAAATGGAGCTTTCGGTGGGAGGACATAGTGGGAAGCGTGAAAGTGTTATAAAAAAAGCGCCAGAAATGATGCGAGAGGAAAAGGGTACAAAGTGAAATCCTCCCCCATCTCCTTAACTTGGGCTTTTTTACCACACTCTTGGCATATGGGACTTGCCTCTTTGAGTAAGAGCTTTGGTTTGAGCAATCCCACCATTTTATATGGATTTAAGTGGTAATCTTCATGCTTTTACTAAGTTTATCAATAGGAAAGAGTCCATATTGATTAATGAGACAAGCCAAATCAAGATTAAGGGTGCTTTGGGATTGCATTTTGTAGAGCAAAATTGCAATTTTAAACCAAATTACACAAAGTGAATTGTTTAAAATTGTATTTTTAAGAAATTACCATTTAAAAAAGCAAAAATTGCAGGTAATAAGATATTTTTTTTGAAAACACATAATTTTAAAGGTTAAATTGTAATTTTAAAGGTTAAATCGTGATTTTACCAAACACTTAACTACATTTTTAAAAATCACGTTTTCAAATCCCACATTTTAAAATTGCAATTTTTGAAATCGCAAACCCAAACAGACCCTAGTTATGTTATTGTTAAATTTTATTTTGAGAAACTTCACAAAATTCCCTTAACTTCCACTTGTTTTGAAATTACTCATCAAAAGTTTAAAAACTCTCAATTTAGGGTATTTGAATTTTCAAATTTTTTGCAATGTCCTCCATCGTTAGGATTTTCGTTAAATATTGTCAAAATTTCTAAAATACCCTTCTTCTTTTCTTACAAAAAACAAATTGCAATGATTTAGGCATATGTATTTTTGCAAATTCCGTTAAATCTTGACCAACAAATGAATCTTTGCAATTTTTTGTAATAAAAATTTGGGAATTTTTATAAATTTAACGGAAAATCTTAATGGGGAGACATTGCAAAAAATTGAAAGTCAATATCCTAAATTGAGAAATTTTTTAACTTTAGAATGGTAGTTTCAAAACAGGTGAAAGTTTATGCGGAGGTTTTGTAAAGTTTTCCCTTTTTATTTTTGTTGCATCTAACGGTGTATACAAAAGGACATATCTTTCTGATAATGATTTTTTTAAAAAAAATGAAATTTTGAATATGTGGTCTTTTATGAATAATAATAATAATAAAAGAAACAAAATACACATATTCTCTCAAACTAACATTCAACTTGCAATATTCTTCAAACCAAATATTGCATCAACGTACTTCCAAACTACAAAAAATTTGCACTGTACCCTAAATGTCAAAAATACCCTTAATAAAAATTCAAAAAAATGGTGATCCACCGCATTGGGTGGATCTTCGCCAATTTTAACTTGAAATCCTTAGTAGGTTTAACCTCAAAGCACATTCGCTTCGATCTTCTCCCTATTCCTTTTATTGTTTTAACTTGAATCAAATAAATTTTCACATTAATGATTTGATGTATAAACATAACAATATTTGGGGGCAATGGTGAAGGTTTCGTGAACACACAATAGAACAAAAGCACAATCTCCATTTTCAAATTTATAGGTGCATTTTGGACATTATAAGTTGGGTATTAATTTGAGAAAGGTATATATTTTTTTTTCCAAAAACAAAGCAAGTTCCCATGGGCTTAATAGTTAATAGAACCAACGAGAAGTTGCAAGATGCAGCATATAATACCAAAACAAGCAACACGACAAGTCGACAACCCATTGCTCATGACGTTAATTACCTGAAAGACCCCATCAACATCAATAATCTGTTCATAAGAGAAGGTTGGAAGTTAGACAATGAGTTAAAGCTTGATTCTAGTGCTAAACATAATATCAAACAGAACTCTTGCTTCGCTTAGAGACTTACTTTAGAAAGCTTTAAACTCATTTTTCAATTTAGTGCATTTTCAAAAAAGTATTTTAAGCTTTTGAGATAAATTGTGATTTAATATAATCACCCATAAATGAAAGGGGGGGTACGGTCACCCTCAAATATGATCAAAGTGGGTGATTTGGCCACTCTTAGTTCTTTAGCTTTTTTTTTTTCTATAAATTTTTGATTTTATTTTTATTTCTATTAAGAGTATTTGTGTTATTGGTGGGATATTAATTAAATAATATTTTGAAGGAATTTTTTTATCATGAATATATAAGTGGGTCGGGTAGTCGAACTCAACTCTTACCACATTTTTTTTATCTGTCATGCAAGACACACCAGCTACCAGCCATACCAGGAGAGGAACACATGAGGATTCAAATTACAAATATAGTCGTAATTGGTCTTTCCAACCTACTTTTTTTAGAAAAAAAATGTATATATATATACAAATCTCTATTATTTGAGATGTGATATTTGGCGTGGAGATTCACCCATTCAATTAACTAAAATGTATTTGCAGGAATTAGGAAACTCTTTGTTGAAAAGGGCTTGTGCATCCAAAATTATACTCAATGCCAAATAAATAATAATAATAATAACGTACCAAAACCGTTATGATACTTCGATTATAGACTTTACAGTATAAAGTTGCAGAAAGTTGTAATGAGAATGTCTTTTTGCTATAAATATAGACAGACTAAAACCAAACATATATTCAACATTTATATGTGCGATTTCCGATAAAATGAATCACGCCCCTTTTGTATTGCTGAGGATGTCGGGTTCCATGGAAACCGGCCCATCAGCCCATGGACTTCATGTCCTCCAAATCACACTTTAATCGATTCAAAATTCAAATACCTCAAATTTTGCTAACGGTACGTTAATATAGCTAGCTAAAGGTTCCTTTTATATTGGCATCTCACGTTTCACCCCTTCAAATTCCCTGCAAACCAAACAAATATATAAACACCTTTGTTATTTAATTTATCGTGGTTGTATTATGTATTACCACTCGTAATTTTTGACCGCTCTGTAAATTCGATACAAACCCAATATAAAATTAATAGATTATAATTGAAGGTTCTAACCCGTTTAATTAAATGAATTGGATTAAGATTGATCTATATAGTCTTATATTCATGCTTTGATACAACTCGAATCCAAGGTGTACATAAGAATTAACAATTTTTTATATGACTTACAAATTCGATACAAATTCAACAAAAATTAACGAATTAGGGTTAAGAGATTTAAACTATTTGATTAAATGAACCGAATTAAGATTAATATATATAATTTTATACAAACGTACCCACTTAATTATATCAAAACACGACTTAAAATCGACACGCAAATAGAAATTGATACTCCCAAATCCACATAACGGATGAGCTAGGTCCCATAATATTATATGGACCCAAAATTCATTAATTAGGATATTGATTTGATAGACCGACCTTTACTGCTACAAATAACAAAGCCGGCCATTTCAAACAGATTATATATGAATGCTCAAACACCAAATCAGAACCTTCTGAACTTTTTTCCTTCTCTCTCTCTCTCTCTCTCTCTCTCTCTCTCTCTATCAATGTCCATTTCTGAAGGCTCCTCTCGAGCTTCATCCCTGGAAAGTTCCTCCACAAGCTGCAGTAGTACTAGTACTACTGATCCGAGCTGCATTCAAATGGTTTCAAAATCAGTATCTGAGAGGCTGCTTGGGAAGTTCTTTGATGCATCGCAATATGACTTCGACTACGAGCAGAGCGGCTTGTGGTCTCCTCCACTGCAGCGTAAAGCGTTCATGGATTCTCCGGGTAATATATGCTCCGAAGGCATCATTTTCTCAAAGCTCAAGAACGCAAACAAGGCATGGAGGAGACGCATATTTTGTTTCTGCAGTTTTGTAAGTGCTTAATTAATTTAGTTTATTCTAATTAATTAATCTCTTTTGTCTATTTCTTAATTACTCTCTTTCTTTTTAATTATATATTCTTCATTTAGAGATAATATATATAAAAATAAATATATAATTTGGACTCAACTTTCAAAATAACGCCATGTTGGGTGCTTTTTCTTTCTTTTGAAGGCCTTTTGGCGCTCTTGAAGACAACCTTGGTGCTACACCCTCACAAAGACACATTGAATACGTTACATAAAGCCATGTTTTGTCGATATGCCTGTAATTGCTTAAAGAGCCAAAAAAAGGAGAGAAAAAAAGAAAGAAAAAATAAAAAGTAAATGTTGGTATTTTATTTAAGTAGTGGCTTCAGATGTACTCAAAGATCTTGTGCTCTCAATATCCTAATTAATATAATATATATTTATATATGTACTTGTTGTACCTTTGTGTGATTAAGTTTGAGTTCTTTAAATCATCGGATAATTATAATTATGAATATATAATATTACAATTAATCACCTGTCTGCCAGACATGCTTGAATGCTACGGGTTCATGCAAAGGGAATTTTCAGTCTGGCTACAGTACTGCAAACAGCTAGCGGTTTCTTATTTCTCTTTCTCTCTCTCTCTCTCTCTTTTTTTCTTCTTCTTCTTCTTCTTCTTCTTCTGTTCTTAACTTGAATTAGATTCCCTCCCCTACTTTTGGGTAATTCAGAATTCAGAGATGGACAGATCAACTATATGCACTTTTAAAAGAGATTCAGGCTATTTCTTCGCTACGTCATTTTCTTCTTCTTCTTTTTATTGCTTATATATATATCATATTTTTCGAAATAATGGTTCAGAAGAAAGATTCAATGCAAAGGGGTTCAATTAAGTTAGGTTAATTAGCTAGTTACTCTTCCAATCTTAAAGAATATGATTTATTTTTTCTAAGCCTTAAAAAGCATACGATTTAGTAATATAGTTATTAATTAGTCTCATCTCCCTCTCTCCTCTATAGATAACTACGTATACGTGAAGTTGCTCAGGATGAATAAAGACTCGAAAAAGACCCATAAATGTGTTATAAAACAGCTAGTTAAATCGTTCAGAAAAGAAAAAACTAGGTAAATCTGTATTATTCTTCTAGCTAGTTACTACTCAATATTATATATATACATATATATATTTATTACACTTGTAAATCTTGAAATATCATCCTAATATAAGGTCGTACATAGTAATTAGTATATATATACATACTAACATACACACCAACTTATTTATTTTATTCACATTTTTTCACTGTTTCTATTTGTCTTTGATCTCTTTACAAGAGATTCTAAATAAATTCATAGCAGTGAGGGTGAGGGAGTGATCAGCTTTTTGATTGTTAATACAGCAAAACGGTTCATTTTATAAAGATATAAAGATAAAGAGTGTCTTTGTTTTTATAAATTATTCTTTCGACGTACAGTTGTAATTTGTAGACTTGAATTAGATTCCATCCCTTACTTCTAAGCACTGCAAAAACTGCGTTGCATGTAAACTTGTTTTTGACCGACCCAAGAGAATGATAATCTCAAGAGGCCACCTCCTGATTAGATGGAAAACTTGAAGCCATCTCCAAAGGGAGTGATTAATCCTCATCTGTTTAATCTAACATATCTTCTTCTTCCAAACCCTAGAAAGTGGAACTAGTAGAAGAATATTGACTCGATTGACCAGTCTTTAGTAAATAGTATTCTCAACAGTACTAGCTCATATCTCTCAGCTGGTAACACTATTGAAGATAATATTTTCCAAATTAAATGATGAGCAGAGTATTATACTAGCAAACTTTTTTTTTCAAAAGTTGGTTATCAAATGATGTCTCATTATGTATGAGATCTATTAGTTTGGAAAAAGAGTCACCATCTCATAGGATGGATGGTGACACGTCACTTGAAAACCAATTTTTAAAGAAAAAAATATGGAAAGTATAGCATTTTTCCTTCTAGATTTAGGATGGCAACAAAAATTCTTGATCTAGAAAAATCTCCGCTTGAATGTTCCCCCTTGATTCTAAAGCTTGGGTTTAGACTTTGAAGGATAAAATTCATGATATACTCAAGCATCCATGTTTCTGAAAAAACTCTTGTGGACCTAACTCATCTCATAAATCCAGCTCAATAAGAGAGGGTTGCTCATTCCTTATAAACATGCCCAAAATCTGTTAGGAAATTAATCCTATTTCCTAAGATCCGTGAGATGCGAAAAATAAAAAGAATGCGGAATAACAAAGATAAGCAATCACACACGACGCAAAGATTTAAGTGGTTTGGCTTAGCTTACATCTACTGGTGGAGACGACCCGGAGAAAATTCACTATCAAAAGATGGAGTACAAAAATAGTAGAGAGAAAATTACTCAGATCCCAAAGTCCTAATACACCCAAATCTCACTATCACACAAGAGAGATTATTCTCAAAATAGAATACAAAAGACATATATACAAACTCTTCTTTTGCTGAAACAGATGGCGTCTGATTTCTATTTTCTTCTTTCACTTTGCAGCACATTTTCTTCTAATCACTTGTTTTTGGCTCCCCCAAAAACACCATACTTGGTTTTTCTAATTCCCTTGTGCTTGCTGCCCTTGTACTCTCCTGATATCCCTCTCTCACATTTTGTACCCATACAAATTCACCTAGTGCTTTGTCCCTTATATAGAAGCTTAAAGTCGGTTGATCTTCTCCTTTTACATATTGGTCTAGGACTCCTACTACAAGTCAAACAAGGAGTACAAATACACATAGGAGAAGGATTCCAAAACTTACCCGTACAAGGAATAGCAATACTTGTTGTAGAAGTATTGTAGTCGGCTAGTACATGACTTCACTAAAGCAATAGGACAATAAAGAATAGCTGGCTAGGCCCCACACCAAAACTAGATTCAAGTCACATGTTTAACAATTTCCACCTTGACTTGAATCCCATCAAGTCTAACAAAATGTGTCTCCTCCGGATGTCTCTGCCTTAGCCCCTAAGGGCAATCACACTCCACAAGTGTCACCCAAGTCCAAGTGCCTCTTGAACTTGAGCATAGGACCTAATTTAGACATAGCATCATGCCTCCCTAGCAGTCCTGTAGACCATACAGTTTTCTCTGATGACTCTTTCTTCTTATAGACCCATATGCACCCTTTAGCCTTCTTTCCCTTGGGTAATTCTGCTGATTCCCAAGCTTTACCTTTCCATAGTGACTCCACCTCTTTTGGCATACCATCCTGAACAGATGATGGATCTTCACTACTAGCTGTCAGAACAAAAGAAACCATATGTTTAAAGCCATACATCTCGGATGCCTTTTGATCACATTTCTTTTTGCCTCTTGGTAAAGAATAACACTCTTCTCGATGCTATAAGTCTCTTGAAAACTCTTCATCATCACATTCATCCATGAGTGAACATTGTTCATCAAGCTCCACCTCCACGAATTGTTTCTCTTTTTGAATTGTACTTTCAGAAAGCTCATCTAAGTTAACAAACTCAGACTTCTTCAGTTCATGTTCTGTAACTTTAGGTTTTGCACTTGACCCATCCTTATACATAGCACACTCATTAAAAGTCACATTCCAACTTCTAATGATCTTCCGATTTTGATCATCCCAAAATCGATAATTGAATGCCTCATCTCCATATCCAATGAAGAAACACTTTCTACATTTAACATCTAACTTACTCAGAGTATCAGACTCATCATGGACATACGAAGTACAACAAAAAACTTTCAAATGTGAAAGATTTACCTCTTTTCCACTCCAGACTTCTTTCGGTAGTCTATGGCTCAAGGGAACAAAAGGCCTTCTATTTATCAGGTATGCAGCAATGCTAACTACATCAGCCCAAAAAGTCTTTGGTAACCCAGCATGCAATCTTATACTCCTAGCACACTCATTGAGGGTTATGTTCATAGTCACGCCATTTTGTTGTGGCGTTCTCGGGATAGTTTTCTCCATTCTAATTCCATTCACTGCGCAAAACTGTTTAAACCCTCTATATTTGTATTTTCCTCCATTGTCTGATCTCAAACACTTGAGCTTCAAGCTCGTTTCAGTCTCAACCATGGCCTTCCATTTCTTAAAAGTTTCAAATACATCAAATTTACTTTTCAAGAAATAAACTCATACCTTCCTGCTTTAGTCATCAATAATGTGATGTAATACCGCGAGCCTCCAAGAGATGCCACTGGTGCGGGACCTCACAAATCCATGTGTACCAGCTCCAGCTTTCCAAGCTTAGGTGCTTTGTCAACTTTCACGAAACTCACCTTCTTCTGCTTACTTATGATGTAGCCTTTACACAAATCAGACTCAACTGACTTCAACTCTGGTAGTTTTCCCTATGACGCAAGTACCTTCATCTCTTTCTCGCTCATGTGCCCAAGCCTTAGGTGCCATAGTTTTGAGTTAACATTCGTATCTGCAACAACAACTATATCCTTGTTGTTCGTGGTCATATAGAGGGTACCTATCTTATGACCACGAGCTAAAATCCTGGCTCCCTTGCTGACCTTCCACTTTCCACCGTAGAAATGAATTGAATGCCCTTCCTCATTAAGATGTCCCACTGAAATCATATTCTTCTTTAGCTCTGGAACATGCCTGACCATATGCAGCTTCCATACCGAGTCATTGTGAACTCTAATGCGAACATCGCCTAGGCCCACAACATTCAGCGCCGTTCCATCAGCCAAATAAACCTTCCCGAAATCTCCAGCACATAATTTTCGAGAACTTCACGGATCGGTGTTATATGAAAAGAAGCTCCTGAGTTCATGACCTAAGAATCAAGAGGACTCTCAATAGATAGAAGTAGGGCATCGTACACTTCTTTCTGTTGCCACGACATTTGCTGCATCATTGTCAATCTTCTTCTTTAACTCTCTGCAGTTCTTATTGAAGTGGTCTGTCTTGCCACAGTTCCAACACTCAAGTTGTTGTCCGAATCTGGATTCGCTTCTCCCTTTTTTGGAATTTGATCTACCTTGACCAGAGTTTCTATCTTGTCCTCTGCCTCAAGTCTCGAGGTTTAAAGCAGCACTAGAACAAGAGGCTTCACCCGCATCTCTTCTGTGAACCTCTTCACTGAGAATCAAATCCCCGGCGTCTTCATAGCTCAGTTTACTCTTCCCTGCATAGTTACTCACAACTAGGGCTGGCAAAACAGGTACCTGTACACGACCCTTTTACGACCTGCAGGTACCCGTTACACGATTAACCTATACACGAACACAACCTGTTTAGCTAAACGGATAATCGGGTCTAACACGATTATGACACTAAAGTAGCCGGGTAACCCAACACGACCCGTTTTACTCGTTTAAAATAATCAGGTCCTATCGGGTAGACATGACCCGACATGACTTAGATGTGTATGACTGAGATGATAAATTTGGTTACCTGGGTTTTTGGCAGCCTGGGCCTTAAGTTTCTCCTGGAACTTTGATTGCCCGAGGAGATGATGCACACTTGGTGAAACAAATTTCTTGGTGAAGGGGGTTTTCTGAAAATTAGCGAATTTGGGAGAACCGCATGAGAACTATACACAAGGGTTTCCATTCCTTAAGCAAGAGAGGGTAACTTACGGCTTTTGCTGCTCACTTGTCGCTGCTTCCATTCTTCCAAGAGTCTTGGCCGTCAGAGTCTCAGACTAGAATCTACAATTTGGTTCGACCCCAATGAACACAGCAGAGTCAGAGAAAAAAGAGAAAAAGGAAAAGAAAACTCATGAGTTCTTATGGCGACAGAAAGGCAACATACCGGCGGTGGCGGTACCGCCATTATGGGACCGAGGGACTGGGAGTGGGGATTGTGGGCGTGGGTTCCGTTTCGGTGAGAGCCGTGAGCAGTGTGACTCATGACGAGTCGTGAGGGACCGAAGGTGGAGATTGGACTAGGAGTAGGGACCATGGTGGGCATGGGGTCAGGGTGGGGCACTGGGGAATGGGGGCGCTTGGACTTAGTTTTAGGGTTTTTAGTTTTTAAGTTAAAAAAAAAAAAAATCGGGTTTGGCGGGTCGACCCGCCAAACTCGAATATTAATCGGTTTTTTGGGTCTTAAACGGGTAGACCCAATTAAGACCTGAACCCGATTAGCCCAAACCTATTACCTATTTTTTCGTGTCGTTTTCGCGGGTTGTGTAAAAATTGCCGGCCCTACTCACAGCCATCCTCACAGTTTCCCAGCTATTTGGAAAAGACGCCAAGACGATTAATGCGTGAATCTCATCATCAAAATCAATTTCAACCGATGACAATTGATTCGTGATAGTGTTGAATTCATTGAGATGATGTGCCACCGAAGTCCCTTCCGCCATCTTTAGGTTGAACAATTTCTTCATCAGGTACACCTTATTGTTAGGTGATGGCTTCTCATACATGCTTGACAAAGCTGCCATTAGACCCGCTGTGGTATTCTCCTTTACAACGTTGTGTGCAACTGATTTTGACAATGATAACCTGATAACTGCCAGGGCTTTACGATTAAGCAAGGTCCACTTGCTATCATACATGTTGTCGGGTTGTTCTCCCAAAAGAGGTTGATGAAGATCCTTCTCATAAAGAATATCTTCAATTTGTACTTTCCAGTACCCAAAATCTTTGTCATTGAACTTCTCGATCCTTATCTTTTCTTTTTCTCTTGCCATCACTCCCACTCAAACCAAAAGCTCTGATACCAGTTGTTAGGAAATTAATCATATTTCTCAAGACCCGTGAGATGTGAAAAATAACAAGAATGCGGAATAACAAAGATAAGCAACCACGCACGACACAAATATTTAAGTGGTTTGACTTAACAAGCCAACATCCATTGGCAGAAACGACCTGGAGAAAATTCACTATCAAAAGATGGAGTACAAAAATAGTAGAGAGAAAATTACTTAGATCCCAAAGCCCCAATCCACCTAAATCTCACTATCACACAAGAGAGATTATTCTCAAAATAGAATACAAAAGACATATATACAAACTCTTCTTTTGCTGAAACAGATGGCGGTTAATCTCTATTTTCTTCTCACTCTGCAGCACCTTTTCTTCTAATCACTTGTTTTTGGCTCCCCCAAAAACACCAAGAAGAAAACACCACACTTGGTTTTTCCAATTCCCTTGTGCTTCCTGCCCTTGTACTCTCTTGATATCCCTCTCTCACGTTTTGTCCCACACAAATTCACCTTGTGCTATGTTCCTTATATAGAAGTTTAAAGTCAGTTGATCATCTCCTTTTACATATTGGTCTAGGACTCCTACTACAAGTCAAACAAGGAGTCCAAATACACATAGGAGAAGGACTCCAAAACTTACCCGTACAAGGAATAGCAATACTTGTTGGAGAAGTATTGTAGTCGGTTAGTACATGACTTCACTAAACCAATAGGACAATAAAGAATAGCTGGCTGGGCCCCACATCAAAACTGGATTCAAGTCACATGTCTAACAAGATATTGTCCACAAGCAATGTGGAATTATTCCTTAACACCTTCTTTCACGTGCAAGCCAATATTTTTTTCTGGTCCTTGTCACGGGGTAAGTAGTGTGGGCCCCGCCCCATTCATCTTGTGTTAGGCTTTGATAGCATGAAAAAACTCGCGGGCCTAACTCATCTCATAAAACCGGGTCAACAAAAGAGGGTTGCCCACTCCTTATAAACATGCCCAAGATTTTGTCCACAAGCAATGTAAGATTATTCCTCAACACCCTCTCTCACGTGCAGGCCAGTATTTTTTCTGGTCCTTTTCACGAGGTAAGTAGTGTGAGCCCAATTCGTCTTGTGGTAGGCTCTGATACCATGAAAGAAATTTGTGAGCCAAACTCATCTCATAGTTTTAGGCGCCAAGCATGTATGACTCTTTACATAGTATTGGAAATACCACTCTTATTTTATAATGGAAATCTAGAATGTGTTGTTGGTTTCAGCTGGAGGTTGAACCTCACAACAGTTGGACGAGTGGTAATTGTTCTTGTTCTTCTCACTCATTAATGCATGTTTGAATCCCACAACAATTATGGAGTTTGGACTTGGAACCTTAGCCAATAGGAATTAGAATTATCTTGCTCACCTAGATGAAAAAAATAAAATCGAGTTTTCTTTTCTCTGTACTTTTTGTGAATGAAGGTTTGCTTTTATTCAATTTACATCAGGTAATATATAAGTGAATAGCAGCCAATAAAAATCTTTTTAAAGGGTGTCCCATTATCTAACATTCGTTACCACAACAGTACACGATAGAAACAGTACAACAATAAAAATATTTTCTGTTAACTATTATATTGCGTTGCATTAAATACTGTAAAATGTAAAAATCATTTTCTGAAAATCATTTTATATCAAAAGATACGGAGCTTAACTATCGAATCTCCTTAAATGAGGGATGCAAATCCTGAGAGATCATGGACTCCAATATTAAATAATCTCCTCTAGAATATAGAGTTATACAAAGGAATCAACCGTATACCAAAACGCTATAAAAGAAAAAGAGATGCAAGTAAAAGGACTTAATTCCTTTATAAAAAAAAAACATTATAGCGCATTGCTATATCATCACTCCAAACAATAATACTAATTTAAGCATCGGGGTTTTTCTGATATCCAGACCAACATATAGGCTTATACCCCATTGCCCATTACTTTCTAGATAGCTCATCGCCCGTAGTAACAAGTTTTGAGTAGCATTAACTCTATTTTGATTTCTATTGCAGAAATAGATTTTCACATATTCTTGAGAACATATCTACTTTCCTTTTTCTTCTTCTTCTAAATTCTTTTTTTTTTGTTTTGTTTTGTTTTTTTTTTTTTTTTTCACGCAATAGAATATGGAAAAATCAGTATCTATTTTTCTTATGATTTTTTAAACGTGCCTTAAATAATAATAAAATTCATAAGACGTGTGATGAAGCCAACGTGGCGCTATCACAGGTGGACAAGGTTCTCCAACATATTGCCCGAGTCCAAGACCGTTGAGTACAATCGTGGCAGTGAAGAAATCCTTTTGCAATTAGGAAACACAAAGGCGGTCAGGAAATCCTTTAGCAATTGGGAAAAGCCCAATTGAGCAGTATAAATCCTTGGGAAAGCATTAATTCACTCCTCAAACCCCCAATATTCGATCGTATTGTTCATTCCAATTACGTTCCATGGCACATCAATCGCTGGATTCTCTCGAACCAAGTTTGAAGATGGTTTGCGGACACGACCCGCTCTGCCCTCTAGGCGAGGACGCTTACTTCGTTTCAGAGGAGAAGCAGGCCATTGGCGTGGCCGATGGCGTCGGCGGTTTTGCTCTGATTGGTGTGGATGCCGGCGAGTACGCGCGAGAACTCATGGTTAACGCTTCTGTGGCGGTCCATCAGCTGCCCGATGGAGTCGCGGATCTAAAAAGTGTTTTAAACGAAGCTTTCTTGAATACCAAGGCCGAAGGCGCATCCACAGCCTGCATTGTAATGCTCAGCAACGACAATATCTTGCATTCTATCAATGTGGGAGATAGTGGGTTTATGATTTTCAGGGCCAACAGGCTTGCGTATAAATCACCCGTACAACAACATTACTTCAATTGTCCGTATCAGTTGGGAAACAGCAAGGGATGTGATCGGCCATCTTCTGCTTCAGAGTCAAGAGAACCGGTTTTCCCAGGAGACGTCATAGTTGTTGGCACCGATGGGCTTTTAGACAATGTGTTTCCGGCAGACATCGAGGATGTTCTAAAGCGGGAAACTTTAGAAGGTGTGAACCCAATGGAGTTGGCTGTGACCATTACAAACTTGGCGAGGAATTACTCTCTGGACATGGAAAGAGAAAGCCCATTCGCAAAAGCGGCTAAGTTGGCAGGGAAAGGGTACCCATCGTACTACACAGGGGGAAAGCCAGATGACATTACGGTTGTCGTTGCGCACATCGTACCGCAAAATCAGTGTAGCTTTTCTTGAGGAATGAGGATGTCTTTTGCATTGTTTGTTTGTTTGTTTTTCTGAGCACTTGTCTGGAGTACTAAATTTTGAAGATTGTTTTTTCTCGATCACCAGGACAAATGAAATGACAAAAAACAGCGAGCTTTCAATTCTATATATTCAGATTTTCAACGTGCCATCTTCTTTCAAACCATGCATTCTGCAAATCAAAACATTAATCACATGGATAGACCCATCACAATTCCACAGATTCTTTATCAATTGCATCACCATTGACATAGACTACTTGTTCACCAATACTAGCATCGACAAAACTGCATTTGACCACTGTTTATTCCATTAAACAGAAGCTGGATTTTCACTACCTACCACCAGACTTGAACTGTCCTCTCGAAAGGAGGGTGCAAATAAATAAATGCTTTTGTACCCTCCTTTCGAGATGTGGTATAACCATGGCTATGTGGTTGGATTGTTTAGATTTCCTTGGAAGTATATCTTTATATTACAGTTTGTAAGCATGGATATATGTTACCACAGAGATTGAATGGCACTTTCCTCTGTATATTAGACATCAATTCAAAGTGTAATGAAACTATTCTTTCAACTTCTCTTCAATTGCGTATTGGGCTATTTATGAAAGATGACTTGTTCTCAAACTCGAGCATTAATACTCCTCTTCAATTGCGTATTGGGCTAATAGTTTCTGGTTTTTCAATACAACCTGCCGTGAAAACCTAGCATTGACTTATTAGCGTTGACAAAGAAGCCGACGCTAATATTTATTTTTTTCTCTTTAGCGTCTAAGATGTCACCGCTAATATACTACTATTAGCTACAGCTTTTAGTAGTTGCCGCTAATGAACCTTATTGATAAACGCAAAGATAAAGTGTTATGATTTGATAAGTGTGGATTCCATAACCTTAGTACTTTATCTTTTGGTTTATTTTATTTTATTTAGTATATAGTTTCTTTTAATTTCAAAAACCAACATTCAAACCTTTATTGAAAATTTGGAACTAGGTTAAGATTTAATTAATTTAGATATAATTTGTTCTTAAAAAACACAATTTCATGTTGGATCGACCTCACACTTGTAATCCATTAACTGCAAACAATTCGTGCACTTGCAAGTATATTAAATTACAATAAGTTTTTGATTTGAGAGTAAAAGTTAAAAAATTGCTCAAGTTGCAGAATTCAACTCCGGCACAAAACTCTGTCTCTTTCTCTCTGACCTTCCAATTCAAAGCCCAAAGAAATGAAACCTTCAAAACTCTCTCCCTTCAGGCTCTCCTCCCTCCTCCGCCTCCAAAAGGACCCCGCCCTTGCTCTCCAACTCTTCCAAAACCCGAACCCTAACTCTAATCCGAAGAAGCCATTCCGCTACTCCCTCCTTTCCTACGACCTCATCATCACCAAGCTTGGCCGCGCCAAGATGTTCGACGAAATGAAGCAAATCCTCCACCAACTAAAACAGGAAACGCGCTTTGCTCCCGGTGAAATCATCTTTTGCAATGTCATCTCCTTCTATGGCCGCGCGAAACTCCCCGACTGTGCTTTACAGACATTTGATCGAATACCTGGTTTCCGTTGCAAGCGGACCGTGAAGTCGATGAATTCACTGTTGGATGCGCTCTTAAAATGTGGAGAATTTGAGAAAATGAGGGAAATTCTTCAGGGTATGGATAAATATGGAACCCCAGATGCGTGTACGTATAATATATTGATTAGTTCTTGTTGTAGGAGTGGGAATTTGGAATATGCATGGAACGTGTTTGATGAAATGAAAAGAAGAGGTGTTTCTCCGAATGTGGTGACATTTGGGACTTTGATTTATCAGCTTTGTTTGAATTCTAGGTTGAAAGATGCTTTTAAGTTGAAAGAGGATATGGTGAGAGTTTATGGTGTTAAGCCTAATGCGTTTGTGTATGCATCATTGGTTAGAGGGCTTTGTGGGATTGGTGAGGTGAGTTTGGCATTTAGGCTTAAGGAGGAGATGTTGAGAAGTAAGTTGAAAATGGATTCAGCAGTGTATTCTACTTTGATTAGTGCACTTCTTAAGGTTGGAAGGAAAGAAGAAGCTTTTGGGGTTTTGGAGGAAATGAAAGAGATTGGGTACAAGCCTGATACTGTGACTTACAATGCGATTATCAATGGGTTTTGCAATGAGAAGGACTTTGAAGCGGCGTTTAGAATTTTGGATGAGATGGTGGAGAAAGGGTCTAAGCCGGATATTATTAGCTACAATGTTATAATTGGTGGGTTGTGTAAGGAAGGGAAATGGAGTGAAGCGAGAGATTTGTTTGAAGAATTGCCGAGACGTGGGTGTCCTCCTGATGTGGTGTCATACCGGACACTTTTTGATGGGCTTACTAATTTGATGCAGTTTAAGGAAGCCGCATTTATTTTAGATGAGATGATCTTCAAAGGTTTTGCGCCTCGTCAGGCAAGTATAAATAAACTTGTAGACAGATTATGTGACGAAGGTAATTTGGAGTTGTTATCGGTTGTTCTGGATAGTTTGGGAAAAGGAAATATTATTGATGCAGATGCATGGAGGATGGTGGTTTTCATGGTGTGCGAAAAAGACAAGCTAATAGGTTCCTCCATTGTTGTTGAAACTTTGATGATGCCATAAATTTAGATTGTGCCGATCAGTTAGGTGTGGATTTAAATACTTGAGAGTGCCTTTTTGCCATTCAATGTATATCTTCACTCTGCTTGCAATAAGAAACAACCGAAGGGTTAGTTAAGATATTGAGCGTTAGGGTTAGTCTCTTTTAGAGTTAAAGGTTGTGCCTTCATCATAGATCAAAAACAACCGAAGTCTACAAGAGTTCTGGTAAAGGAGATCAAGTAGAAGAATTGTTCTAGAGGTTTTGGAAAGGGCTACTGTGGTAAAAGTCAAGTGGGTCGCTTGCCTTATGTAAAGAAGGGTCAACTTCAAAGGTTTTCTAAGTGTAAACTTCTTGGAATCCTTTTTTTTTTTTATAGTAGATTGATTTCTTGGGTTTGGTTGCCCCGAAGTGGTTTTTCCTTTTAGAGAGTTCTCTAAAGGTTTTCACTTCGTCGCCAAAATATCTATGTCAGATTAATTTACTGCTTTACATATTTCGGTGAATGATTTATTGTATGATTGTTTAATTGTTAATTCCGCGAATTATTTGTATATACTTATGCAACCCCCTTTCTAGGTGTTGTTTGGAGTCGTATATATATTTTTAGTAATGATCATGAGAATGATGATCACGACACTGATCATCAGTCTTGAAAAATTTGAGCTCTACGGAGAAGAACTTCTAGAGTAGATGTTGAACCACTACCCCTCACACAAACTATTGGAGCCCCCAACCTCCACCAAAACTATCAAAACCCACTCAAAAGTTGAAGTCTTCGCTCCAACGGCCAATGACTTGAAATATCTAGTTCCCATTCATGCTCGAGCAGCTTCTGCTACAAAAGCCTTTGCACATGGAGTTATCCAGCACCTTAATTAAGGCAAAGAAGAATAAAATTCTCCCGAAAATGGTTTGTATTCTTAATGGTGAAGGAAGAATTAGGAAATGAAGAATTTCTATTTCAATCTTTGGCTTGCTACAGTTTTTGCATTTTATTCGGAATTTGCAAGTTGGTGCTCGGCATCTGGTGGTATGCAATCTCAAACGTCCAATCAATTGTACGCGTCATTTAAAATATGAAAAATATTTTACATTTTTTTTTTAAAAAAAAAAGACCTTGCAGCATATGGCTTTGAGCCAGGCATATTCTAAACAACTAGATTGAAGGATAGAAGAACAAGGATAGAAGAACATCACGAGCTGGAGGGAGAAAGTATATATCTATATCACTAATTACTTGATTCTTTGCTTGTTATTTATTATGTATTCGGGGATCAGGAAATTGAGGGGCAAGAGTTTAATTCCAAAGATGGAGATGATTGTGGACAAAAGAGAAGAATAAAAACAATTCTTGACCCAGAGGGGCGACTGCTTCGAAGGCGGAATTGGAACATGATGTTCGCAGGAATTAGAATCTCTTAGAATTCTTTCAAAATTTGAGAATCTTAAATTTTGAATCTTGGCCATCAATTCTGATCTTAAGGGCCACCGTCAAATTTTGAAAGAATTCTAGGGAACCCTCAGGAACCCTCATCCATGTTTGTTGTAGTGTCGTGTTTGATTAATAATTAATGCAGTATCAGTCGACCCTTTGTTCTTTTACGTTGGATATATATATAAATGTGCCTGCATCTTGTTGGATAAAAGATTGAAAGATCGATTGTAGCCATTATAATAAAGCATTCCAATGAATGTCCCACGTACTCATCAGACTGTCACAAGTAATTCTATAAAAGTCCATCTTGTGTCCATCTTAAGTCTATCCAAGTATGATGTGGCTATTAAAATCACAATTTGATCAAAATTAAATAATGATCAATCACAAGTCCAATGATGATTTTAATAGCCACATCGATCATTATTGGATGGACTTAAGATGAACACAAGATGGACTTATAGCATTACTCGACTATCACACCATTCCATTCAAATTGGTTCCATTTGTTAACACATATTAATTTTTGATGAAAAAGTGTTTAAGGTTAATTAATGCCTTTCCAAATCAAATTAGTTGGTGCAGTCAAGCCTGAAGCAATGAGAAACCCTAATATATATAGTCAAGCCAACTCAAGCGTCATGACCAGAATATAGATTATTAGCTAGGTTTACATCCACTCCTCCAATTAAATCAATTAAAGTCTTTTTTTTTGTTAGTATTTTAACATTTTTTTTTCATGTGACCGAAATATTTGAGTAATGATATAAAGAGAACTACAATCCTCCCAGAGTTATCTCAAATGTGACGTGTCATTTAAAATCACAATTGAATTTGAGATGATATCATTATTGAATTTTGATATGTTGGTAATTATTTGAGATGATATCATTATTGAATTTTAATATGTTGGTGATTTTAAATGTCACATCACATTTGAGATGATTATGGTCCTCCTTATATCATTACTCGAAATATTTAACAACTAAAAAAGTGAATGAAATATTCTAAAATTCCTTTCTCTCTTAGATTATTGGCTTTACCCCCCAAATTTGTGATGGTAAGGACACGCATCGGACAATTCTGTAGCTGGACATGTG
The DNA here is from genome assembly GCA_006937295.1 of Carpinus fangiana. Classification (NCBI taxonomy): domain Eukaryota; kingdom Viridiplantae; phylum Streptophyta; class Magnoliopsida; order Fagales; family Betulaceae; genus Carpinus; species Carpinus fangiana. The sequence continues at coordinate 9,882,183 of CM017328.1, read as the reverse complement.
GGCCTTATTTTCTTGGTGAAAAAACGTGGTGCAAGTAGCTTGTAGTTGTGGATTTAAAATAATCATATTATTTAAAAAATAATAAAAATTAACGTATAAATATCTAGTTGCTGATCATCTTGTTTATTAGTTGCGGCTGCAGATGGAGTCTTAAATCCTACAAAAAAAAAAAAAATCCATTAATTTTCTGCCACTCTTTGCGCTGCTTTGCCCAGATCTTCATCTCCATTGCTCTCCTCGAGATTATCAGGTTCATTGTTTAGTATATATATAATAAACGATTTTACAAAAACCTTTGCGGCTTCACATCAATCAATTAACTTAAGACCCCGTTTAATTTTTTTGGTTTATTTTGGTGCCTTAACTTAGTTGATACCCATATGATAATGTATTTCACATTGTAGCTAGAATCATCAATAGACTTAGACCCGGAGCTACCTTAATATGATATATTAATTTATTGGAGATTTTAAAATTTCAGCATGTAATATTCATTAACACTTTAATATCAATATAATTCTTCAAGGCTATATATTAAGTTCTTCATCTAAAAAACAAATAATTAAACAAAAAAATCAAGGGGCAGAAGAACCATCCAATTATCCTACCTCAATATGCAAATAACAACGTATGAAATTTTTATACATTGATCATGTGTTGCTAAAAGGGCTATGATTTGGTCTTTTATGAATTTTTAAATGAAATTTGGGTATTAATTTATAATAGGTCATAAAATTAATGGTTGAGTTCATGAGGGTCAAACTTAAATTTTTAGCCTCAGTGTATATAAATTATATATATATAAAAAAAAGTTTTGAGAACTGGGGGTGGCCACTGGCCGGCCATGGTACGTAGAGGCCACCCCTGTATCCGTCGGACTTGGATCCTTCTCCCTTTCCATTTCATTTGAAATGAAGAGTAACAAGTTAGTTGTTTTTAAAGAGGCAATTTTGTCATTTTACTCTTTTTTTTTTGACAAAAATACCCTCTTAAAACAACTAAATGAATCCCTTCCATTTCGAGAGGATCCTTCTCCATATCCATCCCATTGCTGTACAGTTTTACGTATGTTTTTACCTACAAAAAAATCATATGGTACACAACCTACAGCAAATTTGGGGGTCGGGTTCCTTTTACTAATCAAATATTAGATACAGATTTTTCTCAAAACTAGTTTTGAAAAAAATTTGCTTCAACTTACTCTTGAATAAGTGACAAGTGCAATATGGGGAGATAATTGCACTTAGAATTAATCGATGAAAAATGGTAGTGTACATGCATGCTGTTAGAGAATATATTTCCTATATAGAAGGAAATATATCAAATTGATATTATATATTTATTATTGATTGTAATCAGGCTTGATGGTATGATTACCATACTTATCTATTTCATTCTCTTATAAATAGGAACATTTGTATTGTAATATTAATTCATTCAATAAGATCTTAATGTAGCCCATATGGCTTTATTTGTGGATATAAGTCATAGACCGAACCACGTTAAAATTTCTTTGTCCCTATTTTATTATTTTTGCAATTTATTATTTCTTTACGAATTTCTTCACACGCACCTGTCTGTCTTCTAATCAAATTTTTTATTTTTTTAGGAACCATTAATTAATAATTTGGAGATACGTTGATTAATTATGAGTCAACCCGAGCATGATCAGCAAGAGACTGGGGAGACAAGTGAACGGCAAGAGAAAGGGTACGTATATCTGTACTACACATGCATTGTTGATATGATAATTATGATTGTCAAAGGTTGATTTCTGACCTATGGTAACGGTTGGGCCGGTGGATCAAATTAAACCAACATTACAGAAAAATAGTCTTAATTAAAATGTTATTTGTGACGACAGATTTAAGCTATATATTGTCCTTTTAACATTAATCAGGAACGATGATACTGAGAATCAATCATCGGGTCGCCAACATCATCCGTTATCTGCAATTCTTGACCCAAAAGGACTTTACGCGTTTAGGTGGCATTTGATATTTCAAGTGTCGTGTGTGATTGCAGTACAATGTGTGGACCCTTTATTTTTGTACCTTCCTATGATTAACCAAGATGACAAGTGTATTATGTTAAATAAAAAATTAACAATTACAGCTATTTGTCTCCGATTCGTCTTCGATTTGTTTTATATTGCGAATATCATCTTGGGATACTTTAGTCGTAGATATCATGATCATCAACAGCCTCGGCAAATAGTAAACCAGTATTTGATGTCCCGCACCGCAATATTTGACATTCTCGCTATTCTTCCAATCCCACAGGTACGTACGTAATTATATAGAGGAGAGCTTTCTGCAGCTTCTTTTCAGCTATTTATTTAATTAATATATTTTCCCTGTCTTAAGGAAGTAGATCTTACGTACGTACGTGTAATTTGTTCAGGTTCTTGTTCCAATTACTTTATCAAAGTTGAGAAGCCCGAAATTAACGATGCTCCTAAACCTCTGTGTTTTCTCGCAACATGTGCCACGAATTCTTCGAATCTACCTATCTTGGAGGAAACATATCAGACATTCCGAAAGAGTCCCTGAAGGAACATGGGTTATTAAAATTGCATTCAATATTTTTTTATATATCTTTACCAGCAATGTAAGTTTGATTATCCCATCTTAATTTTTTTTTTTATTTAATTTCAGTTTTGCTTTAATAACTCTTGTTTTTCAGCATAATTTACTTTTAAGTGGTTTTTTTTCTTTTATTTTTTTATTTTTTTTTATTCTGGCCTATATAATTTTCTTATCTGCAAGTGTCTTGCTGGTGTTTTAGATAATTGGTGCCCTTTGGTACTATTTCTCCATCCAACGAGAGGCGACTTGCTGGCACGTAGCATGTGTAAATAATAATATTGGATGTACCCCAACTTTTAAATGNTTTTTTTTTTTACCAGCAATGTAAGTTTGATTATCCCATCTTAATATATATATATTTTTATTTAATTTCAGTTTTGCTTTAATAACTCTTGTTTTTCAGCATAATTTACTTTTAAGTGGTTTTTTTTCTTTTCTTTTTTTATTTTTTTATTCTGGCATATATAATTTACTTATCTGTAAGTGTCTTGCTGGTGTTTTAGATAATTGGTGCCCTTTGGTACTATTTCTCCATCCAACGAGAGGCGACTTGCTGGCACGTAGCATGTGTAAATAATAATATTGGATGTACCCCAACTTTTAAATGTGGTCACAATTCAGCAGGAAATTATGCTTTGTTAGACGATGCTTGCTCCATACACCCACCAAATACAACGGTTTTTGAATTTGGAATATTTGAGAAAGCCCTCAAAAGTGGTATTGTGGCGTCCAATAATATTCCACAAAAGATCGTACATTGTTTCTGGTGGGGTCTTCAAAATTTGAGGTTTGCAAATATTGAACTATTTAATTTGTCACTCCAATATAGTTTTTAATTTATTTTCCTATCAATAAGCATGCATGTGCATGCTACAAACATTTTTTCTTTGTGAGTGTTCTCGCACGTTTGTTGAACCATATATGCAAATTAATTAAGAACATGAACAAAAAACAGAATTTGTGCAATGTCGATTAATGCCACACATTGATTAATTAATTATTACATTAATATAGTTCTTAATTTTTGCAGTTCTCTTGGTCAAAACCTTGAAACAAGCTCCTATTTATGGGAAAACATTTTTGCAGTTTTTATTTCGATTTATGGTTTGCTAATGCTTTTGTATTTCATCGGTAATGCCCAGGTTAGTGCTCCATCGGCATCTTTTTTATTTATTTATTAATTATTATTTAAGATTCAGGAGTACCCTTATACATATAATTATAATTAGGTGTGTTGTTAGAATCAGATTAACTCTTTTCTCTATGCATAGAATAGAAGGACATGCACTTGCTGTATGCACTGGGACAAAGAATCTAAAAAAATGCCACTTAAAAAAATTTACCGCCCTGAAGTTTGATGTATTTTTTAATTTGAACCCTAATGTTTAAAAATTTGTAATGTACCCTCCTAATGTAAAAAAAATAAAAACAAGCGTTGAGTTTTAATGATGAGCAATTACATCATTTCACTAGCTAGGTTAGGTGTAAAATTGAAAGATGCAACATAAAAATCTCACGTGAGACCCACGTGATGTCATTTCCGTCTAATTAGATGGCAATTAATATAATTTAGTAACAGATGTTGTTAATTGCAATTTTTTGAAATATTAAGGAGTACATTACAAATTTTTAAACATTGGAGTTCAAATTAAAAAACAATTTAAACTTAAGGGGATAAAGTATTATCATCTTTTTATATCTTTGTTAAGGCCTTTATTATTATTATTATTATTAAGCTGCATTTGTTGCATGCTGCTTGTTTTTTTTTTTTTTTTCATGACTAATATTGTCGGTGCCCTCCTAATCTTGATTTTATCATTCTTGAACAAAAGATCTATAATGCATGATATTTCAAATGGCCAAGAAACATTCATTTAACCAAGATCAATTATATATTGTTTTAAGGAAGACACTGCCACAACTATATGGGGAAAAGGCATAAAATTAAAAGTTTCTTTTTTAAGTTTAGACTATGTAATTTGTATTATTATTATTATTATTATTATATATTTTTTTGAATTGTTAATTAGAGTTTTTTTTTGAAAGAATAACTTCTTTATTAAAAAAGACTCAGGCTGGAGCAATTAACTCCGCTTGAATAATATCACAGATACATTTAGGCATCTCATCCTTCCAAATATTATCTATGACACTCTTAGTAGCCAGTTTCGCTAAACAGTGGGCTACACCATTTAAAGATCGTTTTACATGATTGGATTGCCAGATCGGTAGGGAATTTAAGATCATCCTCGCCTCTTCTATAAGGTGTCCATATCTACTTGCATTTGGTTCTGTTTCTCGTAACGCAGCTATAATTGTAGATGCATCACCTTCAAGTATCACGTTATTCACCCCCATTTCTTTGCAAAACCGAGCTGCTTGAACTACCACCATTGCCTCAGCAGTCGTCGGATCTAAATTACCCCTTTTCGTGAAACTTCTGGCTGCATAAGGTTTCCCTGCGCTATCTCGGATGATCAATCCTCCTCCCATCACTCCTTTATTTCCATCAACAGCAGCATCACAGTTAATTTTGAACCACCCAGGAGGAGGTCTCATCCATGTCAATTGTACTGTGCCACTGTTGTTAGTATCTTCTTTCTTTGTCTCATTACACCTTGCGAACTCCTCTATTGCAAGCGAGGTCATCTTGCCTATTTCATGTGGGGGAGTAAATAGGCCTTCATGAATCCATTTATTTCTGCGGAACCAAATTTTTTTTGTCATTTCCACAAAAATATGAAAATCTTCCTTCCCACACTTCTGAAAAATTCCTTCCACCAATTGCAGAAAATATGGCGCTTGTGCAATGAATTTTTGGAAGATACGGGGTCCCTCACACCATACATCCATTGTAGATGGGCAAGCCCAAAGTATATGGAACGTTGTTTTGGCCTCCAACCCACATATCGGACACATAGGATCACTGATTATTTTCCTCCGACAAAGGTTGTCTCTTGTTGGCAATAAGTCATGACACGCCCGCCACATAAAATTTTTGCTGGCATTTGCTAGTTGAAGTCCCCATATACCTTGCCAAATAGGACTGTCTGAGTTGCGTCGTGAACTCTCAGCTTTGGCTCCTGTAGTAACCTCCTTTGCAAGGTGGTAAGCACTTCTGACTGTAAAAATTCCAGAGTTCGTACGCCTCCATATCTGTAGATCTTGTTGATGGGCACTGCTGATCGGAATGGATTGGATTAGGTGGCTTTCCTCCAGTGTAAAATTTTCTTGAAGCACAATAGGATTCCACCATCGGGCATCTTGGTCAATGAGATCACCAACCAAAGCTTCTCGAGTAAGAGTGTTGGGTTGGGATTGCACCATATATGTAGTTGGTTTTGGAAGCCACTTCTCACCCAAATTTTGACTTTATTACCATTGCCAATTCTCCAGATTAAGCCCTCTTTGAGCAGACCACAAGACCCTTGGATACTCCTCCAAGCATAAGAGGGGCGATTTCCACATGGCGCCTCCAGGATAGAGCTTCGGGGGTAGTATTTGCCTTTCATAATTTTTGAGACAAGGCTATCTTCAGTTTTCAACAACCGCCAACACTGTTTTGCTAGTAACGCTTGGTTGAAAAGATGTAGATCCCGAAAGCCCATTCCCCTTTTTTTCTTAGAGATCCCTAATCTTTCCCAGCTCATCCAATGAATTCGCGACTCGTTTTCTTTGTGCCCCCACCAAAACTTCTGCATAAGCGAATTAATCTCCAGACAAAGAGTCTTCGGCAAAAGAAAAACACTCATGCTATATGTGGGAATAGCTTGAATGACAGCTTTTAAAAGGATCTCTTTTCCTGCTTGGGATAAAAACTTTAACTTCCAGTCTTGGAGCCGTTTCCAAACTCTGTTTTTTATACTCTGGAACGCTCTAATTCGTGACTTTCCCACCAATGCTGGTAATCCCAAATAGGTATCATATCGTTGAGTAGTCGGAATCCCAGAAGCTTCTAAAATCTGTGTCTTGATGTTCGGTATAGTATTGCGACTGAAAAAAATTACGGTTTTATCCCGATTCAGTCGTTGCCCTGAGGCCCTTTCATAAGTGGTTAGCAGCGAGCTTAATCGCCTCCACTAGCACATCTCAGCTTGACAGAATAACAAGCTATCATCTGCAAAGAAAAGGTGGGTGATCCGGGGTCCTCTTTTTTACGTTGGAACCCCCGCAATGAGACCTCCTTCTTCCGCTCGAGTCATCAAAATACTAAGAACTTCCGCACACAAGAGGAACAGGTATGGTGATATCGGATCTCCTTGCCTAATACCTCGAGTAGGATAGAAGCGCTCCACAGGATTCCCATTAAGAAGGATAGCATAATTAGCTGTGCGGACACACATCATAACCAAATTTATCCATTGCTCTGCAAAACCTAAACGGCGCATTACTTCTTCCAAGAAATTCCACTCCACCCTGTCATATGCTTTGCTCATGTCTAGTTTCACGGCCATGTACCCTTTTTTACCATACAGGCGAGTGTGCATGGTATGAAGAGTTTCATAGGCCGCCAAAATATTGTCCGTGATTAGCCGTCCGGGAATGAATGCACTTTGGGAAGGTGATATAATTCTTGGGAGAATGATCTTTAATCTATTCGCCAGGACCTTTGAGATAATTTTGTCAAAGACATTGCAGAGACTAATGGGTCGAAAATTCGACACACATGATGGTTGAAGGGTTTTAGGAATTAGAGCAATGTAAGTAAAATTTAATTCTTCATTAATAAAGCCCGTGGCTAATGTTTGAAGTACAGCTTGGCAAACATCCTCCCCAATAATCTCCCAATTTTCCTAGAAAAAACCGGCTGAAAGACCATCCGGACCTGGCGCTTTCAAAGGCGACATCTGATGGACTGCTGAACTCACTTCTTCATTTGTAAAAGGCCTAGTGAGAATCATATTCATTTCCGAAGTGATCTTTCTTTCCATGTGGTGAAGGCAAGGTTCCATGTCTGCAACAGTATCAGATGTGAACAAAGTGCGGAAAAAATCAGTAAAAGTAGCACCCACATCCTCCTGTGTAGTCCACAATCTTCCCTGACTATCAACAATTTTTTCTATGGTGCTCTTCTTCTTTTTTTGGTTTGCACTTGCATGAAAATATTTTGTATTCCTATCCCCATTTTTCAGCCAATCCTCCTTTGATTTTTGACGCCACTTTATGTCTTCTTGTTCAAGGATGAGCTGCACTTCCTGCTGTAAATTCTGAATCTTCTGCATGTTAGGTGGATCTTTTACAGACTGCAGGTCAGCCAGCACTTTATGTTTCTCCTGCAATATATTTTCGGTACTGCCCCTCTTTTTCCTTTGCCATGACATCAACTTACTTTTGCATCTTTCAAAGCTATTTTGGACAGCTTGCAACTTGTTTTCCTGTGCAGATTTCTGGCGCCATACTTGTTTGATGATTTGTTTACATTCTTTTTCCATCCCCCATTCAGCTGCATAAAAAAACCTCCCTTTTTGTCTCCTTCGAACTGGCCCACCATTTATTGTAATAAAGAAGGGAGTGTGGTCAGAAGAGGTGGCTACTTCATTTGCAACGTCCACTGCTTGATACCTTTCACACCATGTAGAATTTGCAACAACCCGGTCTAACCTCTCTTGTGTAAAAGGCCCACCCTCTTGGCCATTATTCCAAGTAAAAAAATGCCCCCTATTTCCCAAATCCAAAAGATTACAGTAAGCAAGCGTTTCCCTAAAATTGTTCATTTGTCCAGCTGCTCGCCCCGCTCCACCAAATTTTTCAGAGATGTCTGCAATTTCGTTAAAATCCCCGGCACATAACCAGGCAACCGGTTCCAAACTAGCAAGATGTCGCAATAATCCCCATGCCTCATGTCTTTTTTGTACATCCGGGTGCCCGTAGAAACCCATAAATTTCCATGGTGCAACTCCATCCTTAGGTGACAAAATGGCATTTATGTGGCGGCGGCTGTAATTTTGGATTTCTAACTCCGTATCATCATCCCATAATAAAGCTAGACCACCACTACGTCCCACACTATCAACAACAAATAGGTTTGAAAAACCCATCTTTATTCGAATTAACTCCATTTTATTTTTTCCTAATTTTGTTTCCATTAGGAAAACTACATTGGGCTTCTTAACCTTCAACATCCTACGAAGGTCTCTAACTGTGCGTGGGTTCCCAAGCCCACGACAGTTCCATGCTAAGACGATCATGCCGGTCGGCGGGGCTGTGAGCCAGCCTCCGCCATTCCCGATCCTTCAAAAATATTGGCCCCCTCTTTATCATTTTCTCCTTTACCCCCAATAGTAATTCCCACCTGCTTTTTTCCTCTCTTCCCCACTCGGTCAGTACCCACTTGATCACCACCTAGCACAGGTTTGCGTTTTCCCACAACTTCAACTGGTATTTTTCCCATGTGGGCCTTAGAATTACGGGCCCGACGTTTCCAAGAGAGAGAAGGTGAACACATACCTCTTTTATTTGGGCTTTTTTGGGGTAGGACAGTGGAATCTTGAGCGCCCAACACGTCATCTGAGGGGCTTTTTGTGGTTGAGAGATTCTTGCCATCTATCTTCTCTTTACATTTCTCCATGATGTCGTCAATTTTTGCACATATCTTTCCTTCCACAAATTCAGCAGCTTCACGTGTGGCTACTCCCTCCAATTTTGCAATTAAGTCTTCTTCTTTGTTTGTTGACCCACCCTCATTGAATGTCGCACCAGCTGGCTTGGTCATTTTTGGAGCTTTCCCCCATTCCTTGTCATTTGGACTGTCCCCACAAAATCTGGATTGCCCTTGTTGCGCCCCACGTTTTCCAAAAACAAGACCAGCTTCTTGGTTCTTTTTTCCTTCTTTTTTGGACACCTCTTCCTTATTTATTATGGTATCTCCTCCAGCTGTAGTAAACTGCTCCGAATAGTCCCCTCTGGTCTTGCCATTTTGTGTTTCTCCACAAAATCCGGGAACCGTGCGATACTCCCCATGATTTCCGGAAAAATGCCTAGCCTTTTGAGTCATATTTCCATTTACATTTAATATAGGCTCATCAACAACTCCCCCTTCATGATTTTCTCGAGCATGGCCAGTCATAAAACCACGTGGGTCATATTTTTGCCATTCTTGTCTCTCACGATTCTCTCCACGATATCCGCTAGTAGCCTCACTACTGCCTTCTGTTGTCGAGTGTTCTTGCATTTCATTTGGAAAGTCCCCATTTGGAGCAAAATGTATATTTTTTGCTTTTGTCCAAACAGATTCTTTCCTAAAATGGCTTTCTTTACGTGTAGGTGGCGCAGCCCTATGCCTTGTCGCCTGCCGGAAAAAACCTCCCCCGCTACCCTCTCCATAGGCGAGATTGGACGTCTCCTCCCCCAACCTCCCCCTTCGCTTATCCGCCCAAGGTCTGTTGGAGGTCACTCTCAGCCACGGGCCATATTCACTTTCTGGTGCTGCACCAAGTTTTGCCCTTCCTTCGCCCATTACACATCCTCCAGGGCCATGGCTAATAATACCACAGCTAAAACAAAATTTTGATATTTTTTCATATTGAAACGGGATCCAAAGTGATTGGTCCTTCAGCTTCAGAATTCGTCCTCTCGGAATTGGCTTTTTTAGGCTAACATGCACCCGAACTCTCAAGTATTCACCCCATCCTGTTCCATCCGTGTCAGTTTCAACTTCTTCCACCTTCCCCACCGTAGAGCCAAGTTTGAATCCCATCTCTCTCTCCATGCAAACCAATGAGAGCTCGTACATTCTAATCCAGAAAGCTGCTGTGTCAAAACTCATCTTACTTGGTAGCGTACAGCCATCAAGTTCTTCAACCGCAAATAATTGTCCCTCAAACATCCATGGACGCCTCGCCAGAACACGGGATCTATCCTCAAGAATTTCAAAATCCAGAAGGAATAAGTTTTCCCCCAAGACTCTGAAACAAATAAAACCTTTCGGTTTCCATGCTCTATTCAAAGCCAGTCGGATGGATTCCTTACCAATGATTTTGTCTGCTATAAGTTTTCCCACCAACCACGATCGACCCCTTGTTTCCAACGCTTCAACAACGCTGCCAATGGCCTCTACTCCCGCACACTCCTCCTCTGATAGAGAAAACCTCCCCCATCGTTTGGTTAGTTCTTCAGCCATCTTAGTTCAGAGAGCACTAACGCAGTCGATCTGAGGAACTAAACCAGAACTAGAAAAAATGACGGCTAATAAAAAATAGCTACTCCTTCTCCTCTAGGTTTGTCGAGAACCCTAGAGAGAAAAAAACTACTTCTTTTTTTTAAACCCTTAATACTCTTGATTCCTTCAAAGCCCCCATTATGAGTCTCTTAAGCTTAATTGTTAATTAGAGTTGAAAGTTTTCTACGTACATAGACTAATTTTAATGCACGAGTCTTGTAGATTCAAAAATTTCTGAAATTATTAGCTTTCAATGATTAAAAAATTGTAATGTATCCTCATAATTTTTAGGAAAAATGTATAATAACTTCCTGAGTCAACCCTTCAAAATTAAAAACTTCATAAGTTTTTTTTTTTTTTTTTTTTTTTTTTTAAATTTTTATCCAAAATTTACTCTTTGAGTCGGTGAAAATGAAAATAAACTTCCTATCGTCAATTTTTTGATAATTGCTGTTAACTAGGGTTAAACGCACCGTTTTACATTTATTAAAATATTAATTTTTTAATTTAAATCTTAAAAAAAAAATGAAAGGGGTGGCCGACCACCCCATTTTGCCTGGTCTGGGGGTGGCCGAACCATTCCCATGGCCTAAGGGATGTGGTTTGGCCACCCCTTAGGGCCAAACCCTCAAAAAAAAAAAATTTGAGGGTTTGGCCATAGGGGGTGGCTGAACCACCTCTTTGGCCCAAGGGGGTGGTTCGGCCACCCCCAGACGATTGATCTAGGGATGGCTAAACCACCCCCAAATCGGTCGGTCTAGGGGTGGCCGAACCACCCATAGGCAAAATGGGGTGGTTGGGGATTTTTTTTTTTTTTTTTAAAAAGATTTAAGATTTAAAATTAAATTTTAAAAAATTAATATTTTAATAAGGTTAAAACAGTGCATTTAACCTTACTTAACAGCAATTATCAAAAAATTAACGACAAAAAGGTTATTTTCATTTTCATGAACTCAAAGTAAATTTTTGAAAAAAAAAATTGAAAAATTTTTAATTTTGAAAAGTTAACTCAGTAAATAATTATACATTTTTCCTAAATTTTATGCAATTAATTGTCAATCTTAGCATTCCGTTAACAGAAACTTCTTTGCAGGCGGGGGCATGCACCTTTGTAGCTCCAAAATCTCCCCAAATTATCTCAACTTCACCCTTGCTTTCCCCAAAATATTCCCATATTTTTTTTAATTAATAATAAATAAAATTGATTGGGGGACCACCCCCATTTGGCCCCTTGGGTGGTGCGGTCACCGCCATATATATATTTTTTCTTTCTCTTTTTTTTTTTTTTTTTTTTTTTGGGAAAATGCATTGCACGTTGGCCTTCGTCCTCTAGAGAAGACATAAATTTTTAAGGGATAGGTAACATTGATAATTCATAAATTTTGGAGGGTACATTGCAATTTTTTTAATATTGGAGGTAAAATTTAAAAATACTAATAAAAAAAAGAAAGAAAAAAAGCAGTCCAACTTTGTGGGGTTAAAAGTATTTTTCCCTATTTTATTAAATAGTAATTTTGATGGTTAAAAGTTTTTAATAGACTACAGAGTCTACACTATTAGTTACGAGAATGTGAATTGTATATATTAGTACTATAAATAATTAAATTCATAATTAATTTTTCTGTAATTTGATAAACCAAACTTGTGCAATAGACATATATGCAAATGGCAACGGAGAGGACAGCTAAGAAGGCAGTTGAGAAGGCAAAAAAGGATGAGGAAATGATACGAATAAGATCACAAATAGAGTTGTGGATGGCTAGAAACCATCTCCCTGACAATTTGAAAGAGCGGATCATCACCTGCATACAGCACAAACTGGAAAAAAATAATGATATTGATATGGACAAACCGATGTCTCATCTTTCTAAAGATCTTATTACAGAGATTAAGCACCGTCTTTGTTTACCCTTGTTAAAAAATGTGAGTTTTTTTTAGCGCTTAATTGATAGTTGAATATCTATAATACACGTACTCTCATTATTATATATTCTTCTCGTTTGTTTGCAAGCTAGGTGGTTCAAAATCTTGAAAATCAAGGTGGTCAAAATCTGTCGGAACGGATCTGCGAATATCTGAAGCCAAAGTACTATGCTGAGAACATCTACATTCTCCAGGAGGGACAACCGCTTATTGAGATGGTCTTCATCACGCAAGGAAGTGTATGGTGCTTCAAAGGAAGTAATGGTCATGAAAGTGATCATATTAATACATTTGAGCTCTACGGAGAAGAACTTGTAAAGTCGTGGTTGAACCGCCACTACCCCTCACTCAAAGAGCTCCCAACCTCCACCAAAACTGTCAAAACCGAGTCAAAAGTTGAAGCCTTCGCTCTAATGGCCTCTGACTTGAAACATCTAGTTCCCAAGCACACCCGAGCAGCAAAAGCTGTAAAAGACTTTGCGCATGAAGTTATCGGCCGGCTCTCAATTAAGGAAAATGCTCCCAAAAGTTGAAAAGCAGTAGTTTGTTCAGAAGGTATTTGTAACGACCCGCCCATGAGCACTATAAGTTTATAACCATATTGTATAATGTATTTCATATTAATGTAGAATCATCAATTGACTTAGACCCGAAACTACTTTAATATGATATATTTATTGAAGATTCTAAAATTTCAGCATGTACACTTCAATATCATTATAATTCCTCGAGACTATATATTAAGTTCTTCTCATGTCAAAAACAAATAATTAAACAAACAAAATAAAGGAGGCAGAAAAACCATCCAATTATCCTACCTCAATATTTAAATAACAACGTATGAAATTTTTATACATTGATCTTGGGCGGGTATCTATGCCCTTTTAACTTTTATAATTGTCTTATGCAGCCCTTGAAAGGACCAGATCATTTATTTATCTCATTTTTAACGTTTAATAATTATTTTTATACTGTTTTAATTTGTTTTACATCTATTTTTGGAGAGCTCACTCATTTTTCGTTTTTAGAATCGTCCCTCATTCTTTCTTTCAGAGAGGAGTGAAAATGATCCTCACGGTAACCTTTTCCTTATTCAACTAAAAAAAAAAAAAAAGAAGCCCAATGATTTGGTATTTTTAGCCTCAGCATGTACTTTTATGCCCGTCGAGACGCCATTGCCAATTTGCCACGATCTAGGAGAGCCTATTCGATTGGAATTGTTACTGTGCAATGGGACCACGATATTACCGTTCCCTGAGCTCAGTGATGGTGAAGGAACAGGAAGTAATACCATCACTAGCAATGCTTATCTCACCAAATCAGGCAAGCACTATCTGGCACCCTTAGAATAGAAGCAATCGATTCCCTTTTCAGTTGTGGATTTGAGGACAAGTTTGTGCAGAAATTATCCTATACCAAATCAGGCTACCAGGTACGCTGCCTAAATCTTAAAACTCATGGAATTACCAGATTGTTGATTTTGTGTAATTGAATTGAAATTACCAGATTTATTTTTCAAGATCAATCATTGTAGTAGTAATTGAAGACAAAATCAGAAAAGAAAATCACTACCAAAAACACTAACATCCTGTAAATTTATACAGAGATCAAGAAAAATTGGTAGTAAAATAGCAACCTGAGTCTTGACTAGCACAAGCCTCTGGGTTTGTTTAATTTGACAAACAAGCTTTATTCATTAATTCAATTTTCTCAAAAAGGCGATTTCAATCCCCCTTCCGTTTGATTCATAGAGCTCCTCTTTCTCTTCATTAACTCATGGGTTTCTTTGTAGATTCTATACAATGGTACTCAGAGCTAGTGCACCTTTAATCGCAATAAAGAATTAGTGCAAATTAATTGGTTTTAGAAGCCCTTGAAAATTTATCTGATTTAGGGTTTGTTTGGAATTGTGGTTTCAATAAGTTCGATTTTAAAAATTGTGTTTTTTAAATCGCTACTTTTTTAAATCGCAAAGGTGTTTGGTAAAATATGTTAAAAAATATATATTTTTTATTAAATATTTGTTATGTGAAGTTGTGATTTTTGTTTAAATTCGCACTTTTTTCAAATAAGCATCCCCTCACCTGCTTATGGAAATCTCAGATTTTTTTTTTTCCTATTTTAAATCAAGTGTTTTTAAATTGCAATGCTAAATGCTTTACGTTTTGCGATATCTTTTAAAAACGCAGATTATTCTTGCTAAATCGCACTCCCAAATGCACCCTTAAAGTCAGTATATTCTTCCCTCGTTAAACTTTGTGTTATTTTACATTTAGTTATTTGTTTTACTTAATGGTGTAGAACCTTTAGGGGTGGTTGATTCCAAATTATTCATATGTATCTGTGTATTCTGTCTTTTCAGCATGCATGTAGTTGATCTAATCCTGCTAATGGAAGTTTGTTTCTGGATGTATGCAGGTTAAATTACTGTCGCAAGTTACAAGATGCCTTCTGCTCAAGATCCATTTTATGTAGTGAAAGAAGAGATTCAAGAATCTGTAAGTTTTTCTTTCTGGGAAATTACTTATGGACTGTAGCAGCTCTTAGTAAAGAGAACGTTTATCAAGAGCAAATAGAAGTTCAATAAAATTGCAGCAGCTCTTCTCAGAGCTTTGAGGGTGTGATTGCCGCCTTCTACTTCCTAGGTTTTATTGCTTAGAAGACCTAGGTGTCTGACTGCTTGGGCTGTTTTCTTCTTCTTTTCAATTCTTGCTTCAACAAACTGTTGCCTGAAAATTCAACCTTGATTCCTAATTTCAGTGCTAACAGTCACAATGCTATAGAAGGTAGTCCTATTGCTTGTATACCTATTTTTGATAAGTAGTAAAATATATCAAATGAGCTCAAGAAAAGGTGCATCACCTTTAGTAAATGAGGAGTATACAAGAGCAACATAATAAATCAGTAATGTTCAACAAATCACACATTGAGTTCGGATTAACAATGCTTATAAAAATAAAACCACGTGTCAACATGTAATTAAAATCACGTTAATCTCTAAAAATGGAATTTTAGCACCCTCCACTTTCATATTAACACGCATACGTTGCCAATTTATGAAAAAGTTATAAGAATAACATATTTCATAATTTTTTCCACAATGTAACCAAAAATTGTAAAGGAACAAGAGGTTGGTCTCATATTCTTTAGTACGGAAAATTTTACAAGTTCTCGATCGCGTGAGTTATCATACCACGTAATATCTACAATTGACGATGAACATAAAAGTTGAAAAAAAGAGAAGAAAAAGGTGGGTTTTATTTTTTATTTTTTATTTCAGTGAAAATGGAGGGTTTTAATAAGCCTTTAGCATGAAGAAGTCTTTCATTATTATTTTGTCGCTTTTCTTTTTATCTATGGTTGACTTTGAATTCGTGAAATATTTTTGCTTACTTTCAGAGGAGAGGGGGGACCATGAGAGCTCACAGTACATGCCAACCAATTATATTAATCTTCTAATCCTATGTAATGTAATTTAGCAGATATGTAATGTTCAACAAATCAGTCACTCCTTTATATGCATTGATTGTAGCTCAACAATTCAATGGTTTGCGCAGTTATGGTGTGCTTATGAAAGTCTGATTATTTAATCTAAATAACTTATTACTTTTTATGTTCCAATTTAAATGTCTTGTTTTTATTTTCGGGAAGCCAGAAAATACATGTCCACTTTCTAAAAGTGGAATGTTTTACTTTTCAGTTTCCTATTTTTCTCTTACCTTTTTTAAAAAATAAATAGGATTTTTATTAGAAAGTCGTGCATTTAGGGAGATCACTATATGTTTGTCCTTTTGGTTACTAGCTGTGCCAATTCAAACTATGTCATAACAACTGAGGCCTAAACAATTACCCCGGACCAAATCAGCTTCTGAAGTAAAGTGGGGCTCTTAACTGGCACAATACCAAACCTATATTCCTGAGCTTCCTAACAGGGTTGTTCCAGGCTATGGCTGCTGCTGTATCAGGAGATTTTGGGATTGAGACTGATCAAGGTGCTTTTGTATTGATTTTTGGGCTCCTTTGGTTGTATGGTTGAGGATGATGTGCGGTTAATTAAAAGACTGATTAGCTTTAGACGCTTAAAAGAGTGATTAGCTTTCTCAATTATCTTCTTTATTCCCTTGCAAATGATTTAATTTTATCAACCTTTGGCTGTTTCCTAGCTAAAATATCAGTCAGGGCTTCATTGGGCTGATATAATTGTACCATAATTGTTTCAGGCTAATTGAAATTGTTGGGAATCTGGGGGCAATTTTAGAGAAGAAAAAACATGTGTTGCAACATGAATCTCTCTCTCTCTCTCTCACACACACACACTGAAGCGCAGTTGCATGCCTGCTCACTGACATGACATCCATGACTTATTTTAGAAAAGCTTTTGGTTTTTATTTTAGTTTTTGGTTTGGACTCTGGTGATGGTGGCATTAGTACGTACTTACGTAAGATATATTGAGTGTCTGACCATTTGATTATCTTCCCGTTCAGATTGGTAAGTTGCAATCTACTTTTCACCAATGGGAGCATATTCCTTCTGATACTGGAGAGCAAGTACATCTCACAAAGGAACTGCTTTCTGGTTGTGAGAACATTGAGTGGCAAGTACATTTGGAAATACCATGCTTAATTTAGAACTAATTTTACCTCTTATAATACATTATTGGGAAAGATTAACCATAGGTGTCTATCATGTGATTTAAAGTTAAATACATTTTCTTGTTTTTATTGATGTGCTCTCATCCTGCTTTGAGACCTTGTTATTTCAATAGCAATCAAAGATCCTATACTGAGTCTCTGACAATGAAGCTTGCTAGATGAGTTTTTGGACTTTAAGTTAGATGAATTAACCTCAGTATGCAACTACTGAAAGCCTGCTTTCTTGATAGGAAGGTGGATGAATTGGACAAAACAATTTCTGTAGCAGCTAGAGATCCATCTTGGTATGGCATTGATGAAGCGGAACTCGAAAAACGAAGAAGATGGACCAGCACTGCTCGTACTCAGGTTGATTTAACTTATAAATTTGTGTATTTTTTTAACATTGTGTATGTTAACACTTTTTTGTTTTTTAATTTTAATTTTTAAAACTGAAAGTATAGTTTGAATTATACTCTGTATTACAGTGCAAGCTTTTGGCATTGGTGTGTATGTGCATGGTGGCTAAATGACTGGACTATAATAGGTGGGTGCCGTGAAGAGAGCAGTAGAAGCTGGAAAGGAGTTGAATGGGACTGGCACTACTAGTATGAGTGGAATGCGCCGAGAACTAATGAGGATGCCGGGTTCTCACCAGACAGATAGATCTAACCACTACACTGGCCAAGACAATGATGAGCTCATATCATCAGAGTCAGATAGACAGCTGCTTCTGATAAAGTAACTCTATTGCTTCTTTCTTTTTCCTTCCACACACAGACACATGCAACATATTTAGCTTAATATCTACCTCTCCTATCCTTTGGATGTGTGGATTTTTTTAGTTGAACTATTATCTATGTTGGCCTGTTCAGTTATTAGCTAAAAATGAATCTGCATGTTATATGTTAATTATTTTTTAAGAATAACATCAAAATTCCGTAAATATTATCTAGTATTATAGTTTGACTAGGTAGACAAAGAAAGCTCGGACTTCCCTCAGGATTTTTGAAATATTATCAAGCTTTTTGCAATCTCCGACCTTTCTCTTCTGATTTTTGGAATTGAATTTTTTGATAATGTTCGCCTCATCACTGGAATAAAAAGAAAAGAAAAAGAAAATGGCATCTCCTCCGCCAATAAGAACAAGGTGGATGGTGAGGTATTGGTTTCAAGACCCATTGTGGGTTTGTGTAAAGTGTCACTAGAAAAAATATTGCAAGTTTAAGTTTTATAGTTGCGTCGAATACCGATGTTCATCAAAATAATTAGTTTGTGACATTTAATTGTGATGACTACTATGCTCCTTTCTCACTTTAACTAGAATAACTCTCTATCAATAAAATTGCAGTAGGTGTGTGCAAATTACCAATAAAAATAATTGTGGGAATGAATGAAGTTTTGTAACAAATTACTAATTTTAATTGAAATAATTAGCATGCAACATTATGTTGTGATGACTACTATAATCCTTACTGATGACAAGGATGATGCTACTGCACTGAGCCAGTTGCTAGAGAAGAGAATCAACATATTGCTTATCTAGCTTACACCTTAGACGCTCTTAAAGAAGATTTTGTTTCTAACGTTTTTACTTTCATTGTAGGCGATGTATTTGGTTTCACAATGCTATATTTATTGTTTACTATTTTCACGATTTTGAGCTTTTTTACTATGTATTTATTTCTTTAAACTAAGGATTAATAATATTTTTAACCGGAGTTTCAAAACTTGCTTATTCAAGACAAGATTTTTGGTGAAGCTATGCTTTTAGGATTAGAAAAAGCAAGACGCATTACATAGTAGATTAGATGAGGTTACTCCATGTTAATCAGAAACCTCTTGGTGGTTTTTTTATTTTTTTATTTTTTTATTTTATTATATATATATTTTTTTAATTTTTTGTGAGAAACATGGTTTTTTTCTGTATCTTGTTTGTTCTCTATTATATATGTTTGTCAATTGGTGATTGTAGACAGCAGGATGAGGAGTTGGATGAACTTAGTGCCAGCGTGGAGAGAATTGGGGGTGTTGGGCTTACTATACATGAAGAGCTCCTTGCACATGTAAGACTTTTTTAATGTTCTTGATAATACCTCTACCACAATTCTAAAGAAGATAACAGTGGCCGCGCTTTAAGCATTTTGATGCTTCAGTGACACTTGCATGATTGTATCTGCAAGTCAACTTTTTTTGGTCAAAGTTCATTGTTGGGTCATTTTTGCTGATTTGTTAGACTATAATGTAATCTTTGGGTGCCCCAGGAGAAAATTATAGATGAATTGGGTATGGAAATGGACAGTACGTCAAATCGTCTCGATTTTGTTCAGGTAAGCCTCTGCAATAAGTCTGAACTAGGTTTATTTCCGATCTTTGTCGAATAGGGGCTTCTTACCAGTGATCTAAAATTCAGGAGTTGGGCTACTCAACGTCCAGCAAAAACAAGTTCAAATGAACTTCGTTACTTTAATTTACTGATATGTAGCAAGAGGTGAAAATGTTAATTTTAATCTTGCAGAAAAAAGTTGCTATGGTCATGAAGAAGGCTGGTGTGAAGGGCCAGATTATGATGATATTGTTTTTGGTGGTTCTGTTTATCATCTTATTTGTGCTCGTCTTCTTCACTTAGGCTGTAGAATGAAACATGTTAGCAATGTTTATACGCGGAAGACTTTGAAAGAGATTTGGGAATCTCTCTGGGGAAGAGAGGGAGAAAGAGGAGATAGGGGACCTCATCCAGAATATAGATAGGAGCTAAAGGATTTGATTGGTACTCTGGTTTGTTGAGTTAAAAAGATTTGGAACCAAATGAAGGATCTGCCTTTTTGTTCTTTGCAATTTCTCAGATCTGCATTGTATTATTTTTATTATTCTTATCATTTATTCCTCCATATCTCGCTGACAGGATATTAGAAGGTCCATACTTATGGTTTCTTGCTTTTTCCGAGCAAGTTTTCAATTTATTCAGAGTAATAAATCACAAATGTTCCATAAATCTGAAGCTTTGTAAGATGTCATCTGGCGGGAGATCTGAGAGCTTAGGCAACAAGAGAGAGAGGCCAAGCTGCAGAGAGTTGTTGATAGTGTTCTGCCTACAAGGATAGAGAAGCTAACCCGTTACATTTGACAAATGGGGGTGACTGGCCACCCCATAAATTTTTCATTTTTTTAAAAAATTATTTTATTTTTATTATTTTTATTTTTAATTTTTAGGACACATGACGTATTATGGGAGTGACATGTGGAAATTCCGTTAATTAGGACCGAAGGAAACTAAATGAGGTTTTGATTTTGTCTTTTCCCATAGGTGAGGTACCAGATTTGTCTAATTTTAAAACCTAAGGAGAAAAAAAAAAAAAAAACGTTAAAACCGAGGTACCAAAAAAGTTATTAACCATTATTTTTATTTAATCTTATTTTGGTTCATGTAGGGGTACATTCATGTTAAACAGTGAGAATGAAGCATTTACTCTTTTGAGAATTTTAGTAAATATTCTATACAGCATGCTCCAACTAATAGTAGGACACCTTTGGATAACAAACAGGATGTTATATCTTGAAAACTAGACCAACTATTAGGAGTTGATTTTGCTCGTACCACCTCTCCTGCTATTTCAACACCACATGAATCGTGTTCATATTGTTATAATCATTTTCACCATATTAGAAATTGTCCAACCACTAGACAATTTTGTGATTATTCTCATGAGCAAATGAACACAACGTTTTCTAGACAACAAAATGATCCTTATTCTAATTTTTGTAACCCGGAATGGAGCAACCATTCTAATTTCTCGTGGCAAGCCAAGCTACTGGAAATTATGCTTCACAATTAATTTTATGAACTGCACAATCAAGCATATTTGCAGTTTGATGATCAATTTGTCCATCTTTCATCCAACTACTATCCTCCTCAATATGAATCAGTTCCACTTCCTCCTAGGAATTCTGACTTTAAGGAGAAAGTGTTGACCGTTCTCAACAGACTCCAGGCAAGCTATCAATTGCTTGCTAAACCGCCACACCCTTGACGCATCTTCGGTCACATCGTTTCAAACCAATATAAAATCTATCAAAATTGGCATAAAAATTAATATTATCAATGCAGTAGATAAACTGAAAAGTAACACAACGCGCCATTACAGTGGGTTTTGGTATATGTTTACATATTTTAGTTGTGCGTTCAACGCAATGACTTTTAGTTGAGAGGATTGAAGAAGACGAATGTGGAGTGATGTTGGAGAAAGAGAGGGAGGGGCAAGGACATTGGCTTGAGCTTTGAATATTGCAAGGATTATCATCTCTATGAGCAAAATCATAGATTTTCGCAAAGAGATATTGGCCATAGGTTTGCTAGTACCACTTCAAAAAATTTCTTGTTTGGAAGTTAGAATTGAGAAACAATATACAAGGATTAGACCCTGTATTGGCACCATTTAAAAAATGGTATTTTGGTGGTTTTTGTCTCCATGGTTACCTTTGCTGCAGTCATGAGCATGTGTGGAACAGTGGAAGCTTAGTTTTGGACGGCGAACTTTTGTTCTTTCTAGACAACATAATTTATCTACCCATATATAATTATAGTATGTCTTGAATCTTGATGGAGACAAAGGAATAAATACATAATTTTTCATCAAAATCCATGAAATCTTTGAATAATATGCTCACCCATACAAAAACTAGCTGTGGATATCGACGGCATGCAGCTTCCAACCAACCCCCTTCCCTCCATAAAAAGCCCCTAGCTAGCTTCAAAATTCAAAACTTCGAATCTGAGAAAAGACAAGAGAATTTTATTATTATTTTTATTTTATAATAGAAAATTTGCTAAATCATCATTTACCTAAATATGCTAAACATAGTATCTTATTTGACACCGGGCAGTAGTTCAAGGGATCTTGATGTTACTTTTTAAAGTTTGATGACATATATCTCAAAGTGGTAGTAGTTTAAGGGGCTAAGATATATTTTCCTCAAGTTTTATTCAAAAAAGAGAGAAAAATATAGTTTCTATGCGGAGAAGATTTTAAGAACCGGTTGATTAAGCTTTTTTGTTTAGGTGATTGTGAAATTTGGTGGCGGGACAATTTTTCATGTAAGGGTTACCGTATCTCAAGTTGTATATCTAGGGATCCGATCACACTAAGTTGAATGCTCGGGGGCACGAAATCAACATTTAAAGACAACGCTCTTACGCGATTTTATTATATTATGAGATATTTCATTACTCTAATTCTATTGTCTTGTATTTTATTTATCTTACTATTATTTTTTTGTTTAATATATATTATTTAGTATCAACAAGAAATTTTGCACCATCAAAATAACTTTACAACTAGAAAAAGTTGTATGATTCTATCCATCTTGTTTTGGTGCGGGAAGGTTGATTCCAACACTCCCTCAACAAGAATAGATGGGTTCTCAAATTGTGAAGTCTCCGATGCAACCAACAAAATGGCACCACTAAGGAACACTGTTTAGTGTCAAAATCAAGGCAATTCCTTGCCACTGCGCATGCCAAGCCATTGAACGAGGAAGAGCCTTACTCCAATAAGTGAAAACAACAGGTTATAGAAGAATATGAAAATGGAATTTCACCTAAATTGAGTGCTTGAATGCTCAATGTACATGCAAATAGAAAGGTCACAGAACATAGCATGTTTATTATAAATAGGGCTACAACCCACCACAAGTTTGCTATACAAGATATATGGCTCGTTTAACCTCTATTTGTTTCATAATCCTCTTTGCTTTTGCTTTCCATTTGCTACCATCTCCGGAGGCTTTGATCAATATGAGAGACGAGGTGCCTTCTTCATCAGGTGATCAAGAAGTTGATGCAATGGCTATCAACGAAAGCCTCATCTTTTCTCATCTTGGCAAGATGGATCGTATCTTGCAGCACTCAGTTCCGAGCCCTGGAGTCGGCCACTAGAGACCTTTTAGTCTCCAAATATAACTGGCCTTTCTCATACAAATATGTATATATTTGGTAATAATTGTTGTACTTGCTTGGAACTCTCTCTCCTTCATGTAACTCCAAAGTCGTACTTGATATCAACAAAAACACTTTTGTGAAATGACAATAACAGAATTTGTGGGTATTCTTCTCTTCATATTGTTGGCTGGTATTCGAATTTGGATGAGCGATGTCAAAGTACTAGGGGTTCACCTCTATATCATGTCTTTAAATCAGTCATTGCTCTTAAAAAAAACAAAAAATTATTCAAAAATTGGTTAGGACAGCCACGTCAGCATATGAGTCATGTAACTTTGGATATAAAAAACCCAGTTTCGGATTTTGAAAATCATCTAGGCTTTGTTTGGCAAAGCATTTTCTTTAGACACTATAGTTAATGTGGAAAAAAAAAAAAAAGGAGTAAGAATGTTTGGTATAAAAAAATAAAAAATTAAGTAGTATGGAAAAGTGAAAATGTTTTGTTTTGTAGTGGTTTTTTTTTTTTTTAAATACTAATAAAAAGTGGATGATGTAATATAAAAAGTAAAAAACATTAGAATATATATATATATATATATTTTGTAGATACGGTGTATAAATAGTAACAAAGGAAAAAAAAAGGCTTTACCAAACAAAGCCTTAACTTTTCATCTTACCTTAAACAAATTCGAAAAAAAAAAGTCTAATTTCATCTTTGAATTTTCTCTTGGAGAAGAGCCGAGAATGGTCAAAGTGGACCTTCTCCTAACTTAGTTACTTATTTTTTGTCCAATGCTTAATTAAAATGGATTGAACACACATTTTAAGAAAACTTAACTCAAATTTTCCAGAATTTAATTAAATCATAAAATTGCTTGTTAAAATGATGCTACTTTAACTAGTTTAATTGCTAATTATCTAGGTAACATCAAATATAAATTTATAATTAATTAANCTACTTTAACTAGTTTAATTGCTAATTATCTAGGTAATTAACATCAAATATAGATTTATAATTAATTAATACCTTTTCATGGATATTTTGGCCTAGCAAGATTCTGCCTTGGCCTAATTTCCATGTTCTTTGTCCATTATGTAAATTATTTTCAAAACATTTTATGTAAATTATTTTTTTGGAGGGATTTGTTTTTTTTTTTTTTAAATATTGTCTCTTAATAAGCTAGCTCAAAGGCCATAAAAGCTATATAGATAATTAATAAATATTTTTTATGGTAAAATTGTGTATTCTCCAAAGATTTTAGTTGGTTTTCTTTAAGCCAATGAAGAGATATAATTCATTGGTCTAAAAATACAAATTTTGGCAAAAAACAAAATTATTTTTAGATTGTTAGGCTTTTAGCTTTTAATATGTGAGAACCACTCACATTTCAAGCTATATTAAAAAAAATGTCACACTTTCTAATTTATTTATTTATTTATTTTAATTTTTTTTTTTTAATTTGCTTCACAAATGGTGTGTCACAATCCTATATAATCTATTATTTTCAAAAATTTGCTACAATCTCACGTGATTGTAACACATCATTTGATAATCAAATTTTGAATTTATTTGTTAGGAAAGTGTCACATTCATCTTTTTAAAAAACACCTTATATATTAATATCATGAGGCGTGTCGCATGAGAGTATTCCCAACAGCTTTCTCGTCCCGTTCCATACATTTAAGGATCCAAACTACCTTTTGCATCCTTATGTCAAAATGCACTCCATCAGCTTCCCTTAATCATTCCCTATAACATTAAAATATTATTACTTTTTTATTACTTTTTTTTTTTTTTTAATTCTTAATCTCTCTCACCTCCATCTTCTTCCTTTCCCATCCAGCCCAAACTCTCTCCCATTCTCGCCTCTCTTTCCCTGCCACCCAACCCAACAGGTCTACCAATCAGCACAGTCGGCAACAACCCATAACCCACGAGCCCCTCTCTTCCCCATTTTGTCGCCACCTCCCCCTATTCATCTTCATTTTCTCTCGTCTGATTTTGATTCTTTGTTTGGTTTGGTTTGATTTTGTTTTGTTTTTTTTTTTCCTGTTGCTCGGGTTTTTTTTAGAAAATTTGTTCCTACCTTTATGAATTGATTTGCACTCTCTGATTTTTTTCACGACTTAAACCCGAGCAGCGGAGTTCCATTTTTCTCCGATCTTTTGTTGTCCACGGTGACGTGGGAGTATGGATTTGGACCAATGGGAACAAGCCCATTTCTGTGAAAGAGCTAGACAGAGAGAGGGTCAAGCCGAAATCAATTAGCACCGAAGGACCCAGAAACGCAAAGCTAGAGAATATGGGTTTGGCGCTCTGAGGAAGAGAGACAAAGAGAGAGATGGCAAGATCAGCGATTCAGCGCATGGCGTCACACTTGGTAGGCCGAATACGAGAGAACTAGAGGCTTCTAAGCTCCGTTTGGTGAGGTGCGAGAGAGAGAAACAGTGGAGAGAGAGAGAGAGAGAGAGAGAGAGAGAGAGACGTGTGTGATGTGAGAGGAGAGAGAATTTTTTTTTATGAATATAATAATGCATCAGGATTGCTACAGTGGAGCCTTATATATAAGGCTCTACTGTAGCATATTATTGTTTAGGGAATCATATAAGGAATCTGCTGTGAAACATTTTTTGTGATTTTTTGGACCTATTCCCTATACATAGGGAACATACCCCCTTATAGTGAGTCTACTAGGAATGCTCTGAGTACATTGCGAGCTGCTGTTTGACTCTTTTGAAAATTTAACGTGCGATCAGATTGTTGAATCCCTTTTTCGTCCTTGTATTCAAATTTTTCTTCTTCGGCAATCAACAATTCAAGTAAATTGAAAAGGCAGGATACAGTTGAACAAAAATTTGGGTTTTTTTTTTTAAAAAAAAAGGTTTTTCTTTCATAAAAAAGTTTCATGTTTGTAATCAAATTTTAATACTAATATATTTTCAAATTAATTTTTTTTCATCTTTAGTACTTTTTTTCATTTTTTATTATATTTTCCAATTTATTATATATATATGGGATGAAGAAAATGGGACGAGTCACACATAAAAAAAAAAAAAAAAAAACTGTTAGTAGCAGAGTCTCACTGGAGAAGAGAAGTCAAATTTGCAAAACTTTCTCTTCTGTATTCTGAAAGCTTACAACTTTTATAGAAGAAGTTAACTAGCCCTTACGTGACAGTAAGTCACTTATTCTTGCACCACACGTGTCAATTTAAAGCAATTAGACAAATGCAAACAAACTTGCACCCGCCTGCTTTTTACAAGAACAATGATAAACACGTAGAAGATAAGATATCTTGCTCATGGGCGTGCATATTCTTATCCATGAAGGACAAAATTTCACTTGGAGACAACATCTCAAATGATCCAACTAAGACAATCTAACAAACACTGTGCATGACGGGGTATGGCAACTTTCAGACCCTTGAAGCATTTTTGTTCGCATTGTTCTGCTGTCGGAGCAACTTTTTGAAGATTGGCAGTGAAATGAAACCAATCAATGCAAAAGATAATATTATAAGTAACACAGCGCACCATTGTAGCGGGTTTTGGTGTATGTTTACATTTTTCAGCTGTGCTTTCAAAAGCAACGACATCTGTGATCATTGTCATATTGAGAGGATTGAAGAAGAGGAATGGGGAGTGAAGTTGGAGAAAGAGAGGGAGGGGCACGGGCATTGGCTTGAGCTTTGAAAATTGCAAGGATAATCATCTCCATGAGCAAAATCATAGCTTTCGGAAAGTGATATTGGCCATAGGTTTGCTAACACCACTTCAAAAAATTTCTTGTTTGGAAGTTAAAATTGAGAATCAATATATAATGATTAGACCATGCATGAAGATTATCACAATTGAGTGGCTTGGCACCACTTATAAAAATGGAATTTTGGTGGATTTTAGCCATATATAGATAGGTAAACAAACTACTAAATAATGCTTCTAGCGATTACACACACTATGCTATGGGCTAGGCCAGGGAGAGAGTTTGGACGTTGACAAATTTTTTTTTTTATATATATTTCTTTTCAGAAAAAGTTTATTTCTACAAATCTTCTTAATTATAGCTTTTGATATATAATATTCAAGTTACCAACTATTCGTTCAAGTGATTTTTTTTTTTTTTTGGTAACAGCAATGCATTAAGAAACCAAGGAATCAAAAGTATTACAAGAAGAGACTATCAAAGAAGGTGGATCCTTTCCACTATAAATGGGAAAGAAGGAGGGGGGGGAAGTAAGTGGGAATGCAGCCCGACAAGACTCTTGCCGCAGCCCAAAATGCCACATGATAGGCGTAGAAGTTTGCACTTCTGTGAACTTTCCTAGCTACCCAAAGTGCAGTAACTGGAAGCATGGATAAAGTGGAGGCTATGACTGATTCAATGTGCCAATCTTGTGAGAGAGCGGGAGTTTGCAATGCAGCTATGATCACAGCAGAGTCACCTTCTAAGGAGAAGTTGTTAAGCTTCAAGGACACTGCCAGAGAAGCTGCAAGTTGAGCAGCCAAGGCTTCTCCATAGTTTGCATTGCATGGTGGATTGATCCGAGAGATGGCTTTGATGATGTGCCCCTTGGAGTCCCTGCAAATTGTTGACTGAGAAGAGAACTGCTCCCTAATAGTAGTATCAAATTTTATCTTGAAAGAACTGGCAGGATGAGGGGACTAGAATTGTAACGCCCCCAAAATTAGCATCAGCTAATCCGGTGGAGTCACTGACAATTTACCCATTTAAGCCAACATGTGACCAAATAGGTAATCACCCTTATAAAACTGTCAGATTAAATGCAAGAGAATGTGAATAAATCTGAGTCACTATAGTTCATCAAGTAAGAATATGGAGCTACTAAATGGTAAAGACAAACTTGTAGTTATAAGCAAAGCATAACTAGTCAAGTAATAGCATCTCTTGCCACTTCCATAGCATTTAAACTAGGTTACCTAAAGAATAATAACCACGTAAGTCTAATGACTTAGTAAGTAAACCTCACACATATGTATGACATGAGCCCAATTAATGAAAGTAAACGTACAATTTGAGTAATAACCAAAAGAGGGCATTACCTCCGTTAATACACCATTTATCAAGTTTTAGGGTTTTTGAAACTTATGGTGTAGAACCGACGATAATTACTTAATTGTTTTAATGCAAAAAAGGCTAATGCATTATAAGTCATAACTCTCATACATGGTTTACCCGAGATTTTACCTATTCTCAGCAGGGTTGGTGCTATCCCGAGGGACCTATAATACAATGTCAATACCCCAGCCATTGCACAACATACCGTACATAACATTAGTGGCACGATCGAGTCCGACTTCGAGTGACCCATACCAACTAATGACGTTCGTCCCATAGTGACCAAACCATTGGGAATGGTTGCATCAGGATCACGAAACCAATGGATCCAAAGCCACGAAACCAATGGATCCAAAGCTCCCATATAACACACACATTTGACTATAATACGCAGTTTATATAGTAAGCCCATGGCCATTCATACCGCACGTACCAGCGTACCATGTCTTACGATGCATCTTAACAGTTTAATTAATAATGCAGTTACCAAGTAAGTACAGAAAATAGGCATGCTCATATCATACTCGTGGTCAGTTAACTGACATATTTCACGTTTTACGTAAAAAGGGTGTAAGTGTCTACTTACCTCGCACATTCGAGCGAATCCTCCGACGAAGCTAAGTCTTGTCATAACGGATACAAGACACCGTCATTCTAGGCCCTATTTAACCTAAAAATGTAGCTAGGCTAAAGCATACACGTGTGAAACTCAAAACTAGTGCTCTGCCCACTAATCGTACGTCCGGCCTCGATGGCGTACATCCGCTCAGTGTATTAAGCACACCGTTTTAAGATTCGAATAGTGTATGATTCCTATAGCACTTCTAGACCTCTAGATCTCCTCTAAGCTAGTAAAAGAACACATGCAACGTAAGAAATCACAACACAATGGGATTTTGAAAGAGCCCTTTGAAAACATTATCATTTCTAAGAAGAAACTTGATGAACACTTGAAAACTCAATAAGGCATAAAACAAAAACTATAACAGTGTTAAATATAAGGGAAACAAGGATTACCCCGAAGCTGAGCATGGACATTGCATCCCCTCCTTGGAAACTCCTCTTGGAAGCACTCTTCATCACCAAACTCTCTCTTAAAATGTGGAAGGGGGTTCTGGCAGCCTAGGGGCACACTAGAGGGTGGAAATGGGCGTGAGAAATGAGAGGTGGGGGTGGGTATTTATAGGGAAAGTTTGCCACCAACTCTTTGTCAGACCAGCGAACGTTCAACAACCCTAGCGTACGTCCGGTGGTTCTTGCACAGTGGTTTAAAGAGTGTCTCGTACGTTTAGATATTACCCAAAGGGTATTCAAAAAGTAGAGTACATCTGGTGGTTCCACGTACGTCCGCTAGTATGGTTTGCAGAGCGTACATCCGGTGGTTCCCCCACGTACGTCTGCACTACAGACAGTAGCGTATGTTCACCAGACCTAACGTACATCCACCTCATGAGGATTAGTGTTTGACTTTTATTTTCTAAAGGTTCAAAGTGTATTTAGGTTAATGCTAAAGGTCTTAGGCCTTGTTTAAGCAGCTCTATCAAAGGCTTTTGTTAAACGTTCTAGTGGAAAGGATCTCTTTAAATAAAAATTTTTGTTTTTATTGGGGTATTACAAGAATTCTTTAGCCAAAGGGGAGGTGGATCTCTAAGCAATAGCATGATCAAGAGAGGTTCTTCTGATGGACTTGGCCAGAGCATTGATGTCTGGAATCAATCCTTCATGTACTGCTTTGTTCCTGGAAAACCATAGAAGATCACAAAGCATAGCAGCAAAAATTTGGAATAAATGAGAATCAGCTAGAGGGATACCTAGAGAGGAGGTATGAGGGTGAATTATGCCATTGATCCAGTTGGGGAGAGAAAGAGAGGACCAGGCAAGGGAGTCAAGGGGCCAAAAAGAGGATCTCCATGCCACTCTAGTAAAAATGCAACGAAAGAAGAGATGAGGAAGAGAATCTTCTTCAGTGTTGTAGAGAGGGCAAAAAGATTCAATGGGGGAGATGAAAAAGATGGAGTTTAATCTAGCTTTAGTAGGGAGAAGGTCCCAAGCAATTTTCCAAAGGAGTAAAATCAGCCTAGCATTAAGTTTGAGCTTCCATAATGATTTCCTAGAGCTGGAATCATGAAGAGAGGAAGCTGAGGGGATTCTTTGATTGCTTAGCAGTTTGTAGGCTGAGCTGGTGGAAAAAACACCAGTAAGGGAGGGGGCCCAGAGGAAAGAAGATGAGGGGTTAGGGTTGATGTGTATCTTCATGATTTCCTTGACACTTGAAAGAGTGAACAAGATGATCAGAAGAGGAAAATTCCAAATGCCATTAAGGGAAATAAGGTCTGAGACCATTAAATCAAGGTGAGCTGCAATGCTAAGAGGAAGGGGGAATGAGAGAAAAGATGGACAGTTGGTACCCAAGAGGAGTTCCAAACAGATAGGGTATAGAGCCTATGGATTTTATGGCAGGCACCTAAGGAGATTAAAGGTTTTGTTTTGGTGATGCCTTTCCAAAGCCAAGAAGTGGCAGAAATGGATAAGGGGGAAAGAAAAGATTCAGAGGAGAGATATTTACCTGAAAGCTGGGACACCCAAGGACAGTCTGTACTCGTGAGGAGTTTCCAACCTAGCTTAGCCATAAGAGCTAGGTTCACATCTTTCATTCTCCTAAAACCCAAACCACCAAGGGCTTTAGGAATGCAGAGAGAGTTCCAAGACTTTAAAGTGAGGTTTTTGGCCTTTGAGGATGGAAAACCCCACCAGAAATTCTTGAAAGTTCTATCTAACTAGCTACATATGCTTTTGGGGAGCAAAAAAGTACTCATGGCATATGAAGGAATGGCAGCAGCCATAGATTTGATTAGCATCAGCCTACATGCTTAAGAGAGAGATTTTGCACACCAACCCTCCATCTTTGAGTTACCATTGTCAATGATATTATGAAAAGATGCTCTTTTGGAGTTACCAAAAAGGATAGGAAGGCCAAGATAAATGGATTTGGTAGGGTTAGGGGAGTAAGGAAGGATATCATGAATCAAAGCAGCCGTAGAGGGATTTGTGTTTCTTGAGAATCTGATAGAGGACTTTTCAGAATTAATTGATTGTCCAGACCAAAGATAATACTTCTTAAGACAAGTTTGAATGCTGCTTGCTTCTTTTGGAGTAGGTTTGCCAAAGATCAAAAGATCATCAGCAAAAAGGAGATGGTGAATGGCAGGGGAAATCCTAGAAATTTTCATGCCTCTTGTGTTTACAAGAGCTTCTTCTCTGAACAGCAATCTGGAAAGCACCTCAGAAACCAAAATGAAGAGGAAATGAGAGAGGGGATCTCCCTGCCTTAGACCTCTTTCAGGAAAGAATCTGCCAAAAGGACTCCCATTCAAAATAATGGAAAAAGAGGATGAGGAAATGCACAATCTAATCCAGTTAACCCAGGTGGAATGGAAGCCAAGTTTCTCCATGATAGACAAGATAAAAACCCACTCTATCTTATCAAAAGCTTTCACCATGTCCATGTTGAGAAACATAAAGCCACCTTTCCTTTTTTTATTTTTGAAAGAATGGAGCAGCTCATGAGCAAGGATTGTATTGTCTTTGATATTTCTAGACGAGACAAAAGCAGATTGAAGAGGGGAAATGATCTTAATGAGGATAGTCTTTAATCTGTTGGCTAGGATTTTGGTGATGATTTTGTAGGTAATGCTGCATAAACTAATTGGTCTGAAGTGATGCACAAAATGAGAGCCTGTCTGCTTGGGAACCAGAGCTATATGAGTATGGTTCTGCTCAAACAGGAGCTGCTAGTTCTGAAAAAAATTCTAATGCAGTTTAGGACATCTTGTTTAACAATAAACCAGTACTTCTAGTAGAACAAAGCAGTGAAGCCATCAGGCCCTGGGGCTTTAGTAGAACCTAGGCTGGAGAGGGCTTGAACCACCTCTTCTTTGGGAGGCAAAGAGCATAAGAAAAGGTTTTCTCTTCTGAGATAGCAGGAGCAAAGAGGCTTAACATGTCATCATCAACAGGAGGCCTAGAGGAAGAGAACAGACTGGAGAAATGAGAGACAAAGGAACCTCCAATTTCTGCTCTGTTGGATAACCAGTCCCCCTCATTAGTCTTAAGAAAATTGACAGCATTTGATCTTCTAGTGATCAATGTAGAAGAGTGATAGAATTTGGTGTTAAGGTCTTTACATTTCAACTAGGATTCTCTTGATTTAGACCTCTAGAGGGTCTCTTCTTTGTACAGCAAGTCATCAAGATCTTTCTTCGAAAGAAATTCAACCAAACTGGATTGAGAATTTGGAGGGGATATCTGGACCTGATCAATGCTGGCCAGAGTAGCTTTTATCTTGACTTGGATGTTGCCAAATTGCAAATTGTTCCATCTTTTGAGAGCAATTCTAGTTTGATTTAATTTCTTAACCAAGCGTAGAGTTGGAGAGCCAAAAACCTTTTGCTTCCAAGCAGCTTCTATAACATGACCACATGTGAGGTCAAAGGACCAGAATTCTTCAAATTTGAAAGGTCTTGGAAGAAAGGCAGAAGAAATGTTTGTGTTTAAAAGGATGGGGTTGTGATAAAAAATGGAAGCAGGAGGGTGAGTGAGAGAGAATTCAGGATGAAGGTGTACCCAATCAAGGGAAGCTAGGGCTCTATCAAGTCTTTCCTTAATGGTAGCAAAGCCTTTCTTGTTATTGCACCAGGTGTAGGGATTTCCAACAAACCCTAGGTCAACCAAACCATGGTGATCTATGAAATTTCTAAAAGAACAATGGGATGAGCTAACAACAGGACAACCTCCTAATTTTTCAAACTGATCCAATACAAAATTGAAATCCCTTAAGCAAAGCCAAGGACTTACAAAATCCTCACCAGCAGCAGTGAGAGAGTCCCAGAAAGCAACTTTGTTCTTCTTCTCAGGGGGGCCATAGATGCAGAACAAAATCTATGAGGAATGAGGGGGATCAGAGTAACACCATGCAATGATGTTATTTTTGTTTGTGATGAAGCTTTCCAATTCTACACCTAATCTCCAAGTAAGAACAAGCCCACCACAAGTACCAGAAGGAGCAACATGAGTCATCAAGTAGAAGCCAAGATGATTTAGAATGAGGGAGACAAAAGAAGGGGAAATTTTTGTTTCATAGAGAGAGAGAATATTCGGGCTATTAGCTCTGATCAATGTCCTTAAACCACGAACTGCAGCTAGACGAGAAATCCCTCTGAAGTTCCAAGATAGGATCTTCATATGCAACCAGGGGACACCACCAGGTCCCCTAGTTTGTTGGAGTCATCTTTTTCATTCACCTCAGTCTCTAATACTACAAGAGGCAACATATGAGAGGTTGATGATTTTTTTTTTTCCCCCTTTTCTAGTAGCTTTGTAGTAAGACCTTGCAGGTAGGTGTAGAGCAGGTTCTGGGGTAATGTCCATAAGGATAGGAATCTCTTTCTCATTAGGGATGAGAGCTGACAAAGTATAGTTTCCAGAACCTCTCTTGTGGGGGACGAGTTCACCAAACAGTCTAGTCCTCTTCTTGTTGATCTGTTTGTGGACAAAGCCAGAAGAGGGGTTTTCTACAAATGTATGTGGCTTAGGGGCTTTGGTTTTTTGGGGGATGTTTGAGAATTTTTGAAAAGGTTTTTTGGCGGGTGTTTTTTGTGAGTTAGTTAAAGCAGTTGAAGTGAAGGTGTGTTTAAGGATGGAGAATGGGCTGCAGGGGAGTAAAATGGACAGTAAGGGCCCATGATCCACTTGGTTAGGATCTAACGAGCTTGAGGGTTGAGTTGAGGACTGATTAGAAGGTTGGTATATGTGAGAGATGAGAGATGTAGTGAGTGGCATGGCTAGGGTGTCCTGTCCAGCAAAGGTGGGAAGGGTGATGGCGGTGGCATTTAATGAGGAGGGGATGGGTTGGGATGTGTTTCCAACTAAAAGTATGTTAGGTGTTGATATTTCCAGCTGCTTTAGGACCGGGGTAGGTATAGTGGAGGTTGACAGAGAGTTAGCCTTTGGATTAGAAGCTAAGCAGGCTCCACTAAGCATTGTTAACTTAATAGCAGGATTTTGAGGGTTTGCAGAGGTTGTTTGGGGTTTTGAAGGTGGAGTTTGATGGGTGGCTATAGCAGGGATTTTTCTGGGGGTAGAAGGAGAAGGTAGGAGGTTTGAGAAAATATTAACTTTCAAAGAGACAGCATACCTGTCTGAAAATTTTTCCTCTGGTGCTGCCATGCAGATGGCAAACTTCTGTCCAATTCTCCCACATGAGGTGTAGTAAATATCCAAATGTTCATACTTCAAGAAAATCTAGAGGGAATCACCACCATCTCTGCAGAAAGAGAAGCCAGGCTTCAAGGGGTTGTTTACTTCAATCTCCACAAGGAGTCTCAGATACCTCCTGGAAGTGGTTGTAGCTCCTTTGAGTTCATCAACCTTGATGAGGTTTCCCAAGCCTTTTCAAATGGAGATCGATTTTTTGGTGGTCATGTTTATGAGGGGAAGACCATGCACTTGAATCCAGAATGAAGCTTTGTTGAGGGGGAGTTCTCCTAAGGTGGCTTGAGGATGCCAGATTTGCGAGATGATTAAGAAGCCATTGACATTCCAAGTAACATGTTTTTGGATTTTGGTTAAGTATTCTTACATAATTAATTACCTAAACCCATTCTATTTGCTCTTCTAAAAAGCTTAGTTCTCTCTCATCAAAAGAACTACTCCTAAGAAAATCTTCTTTGAATTTTTTCTTTCCTTCTTTGCTTCTGTATTGTACTTCAGCTACCTGCATGCACAACCAGTAATCCTTCTTCTGTTTCTTTTCCTTATAAACCTCTTCTTTCTTCTCTCTGCTATCTTGTTGTGTTCTCCTTCTTGTTGTTGCTCCCTTGATCTGTACCTCGTCATAACCTTTCTCCTCCTTCCCAGCCTGTTTCCTTCCCTTCTCAACTTCTTTCTCAACTTGTGTCCATCTCCTTTTCTCATATCACCAATGGACATAAATAGTCTTATAGCTCAAACTGAAGCTCTTTCATGGGATGACCCTTCATCTCAAATTGAGTCACTCACCCCTGAAGCAACTCCTGTCGAATGCCTATCTCTGGTTGGTCAAGTCATATCCCAAAAAACACATAACAACCAATCAGTTTATGTTGCCCTCTCTAAAGCCTGGGAATTTGCTGTTTCCTTTTCTTTTGCTGTTTTAGGCCCAAACAAGTATCTTATCAAACTCTCCACACAAGATTATTTATGTAATTAATTTGTGATTCTTAACAAAAGTCCAAGTAGCACGTAGAAAAGAGCAATTTTAAAGTAGTGAAGAAAAAGCATCCATTACATCAAAGAATTTATTTTAATCATAATTTGAGAGAAATTATTTGTCTAAAAAGAGTAAAAAACATGTAATACTATAGTATATATATTTTTTTCCTAAGCATAATACTAGATTAAATGAGGTGCAAATAATAAACAATTAAAGTTACAAATGCAAATGACTTCTAAAAACGTTGTGTTTTTTTTTTTTTTATTTTTTTAAGGAGAAATCATTCTAATCTCATTAATTGGTGAATGATTACGAGCATAAAACTCTTACATTACAAAGCAAAAGCTCTGAGAAAATCATTGTTATAATAATAACATACGTTTATGGAAAAGTACTATAAACAATTAAAGTTACAAATGCAAATGACTTCTCAAAACGTTATATATTTTTTCTTTTTTCTTTTTAAAGGGGAAATCATTTCAGTCTCATTAATTGGTGAAGGATCACGAGCATAAAACTTTTACATTACAAAGCAAAAACTCTGAGAAAATCACAGCTGAAGCTACAAGGTTACAAGTCATAGATATATACATAACAATTTGACATTCAAGACCTATCTATGACATCAAAATCTGCTAACCCATGACTAATTTTCAGTTGTAACGACATGTCTGCTTTAGACAGACTCAATCTGATACATACGTAGCAATATCATCTTGCCAAAACTCATCCTCCTAGACTTGCAAGCCAGGAAATTATTCACATCTTCAACCCAACAAGCCAAGACCACAAAATACAGGGAAAATGGAAAAACAAGGAAAAAAAATCACAAAAGCCCACAAAACACTACCGGAAGAAGACTGCCAGATGATTCTAGCAAGAAAGTTAAAAAACCACGTGCAGGCGTGTGTGAGTCAACATTCGTTGAGTGGTTGCCAGAATCAGAAGCAGTAGATGCCGTTGGAAGTGGGCGAAGCTGGTGCGCGCAGTGGAGGGGCGTGTATCAAGGTGGGTCTGACGGAGGGACGTAGATCAAGCTTTGAACAATCTGATGCAATAGCCCCATTAACCTTGAAAATAGACATGGCAAAAATGATAGATGGTACAACCGGTGCGGTGGCACTTGAGCCTGTAACAGAAGAAAAATAAGCAAAAAGAAAAAGGACAAGAGTCGAGGAAGGGAGGGGGAGGGAGTTTGTTCTCCCCCTCCCTTAGCTGTGTGGCTAGGGTTTTTTGACTCAAAACGTGATATCTAAAACAAGATAAAAATTGTAAAATTAAAAAACAAATAATTGTTACAAATTATGGGGCAACATTTCAAAACACCAATGGGATTGAATTCAAAATATAATGTAGACCAAAAAAAAAAAAAATTGATATCAAAAAGAAAGTAGGTGAATTAAAGCAAAAGTTAATTTTTATTTGCTCATATAAGTCGTGGAACCACCTTGATAAATTATATTCTTTTTAAATTCTCCATGACCACAATATGAAATTCATAAGCTTTTATATTAAAAATAAAATAAAATAAAATAAAAGTAGCATAGAAAGTAGTGAGCATCAAAGAAAAAAAAATTAAATTACCTTGTGTAGAACATTAAAAATAAATGATTATTCAGGATGTTTGTAATCATATAATGGCCAAACGAGCTTCCCTCGTGTTGCTTCATCACGTTATAAGCATAATATAATAGTTCAAAGGATTTCACTCTCTCCTCTTGTCCAGACATATCAATATATATATAAAATTATTCAAAGGTGGTGTTTCTAGAAGAAATCTATCTAAATGAAAAGTTAGTGATTGACACTAATTTTCGGCAAATTCAATTTGTT
Organism: Carpinus fangiana; assembly: GCA_006937295.1. Lineage (NCBI taxonomy): Eukaryota > Viridiplantae > Streptophyta > Magnoliopsida > Fagales > Betulaceae > Carpinus > Carpinus fangiana. The sequence continues at coordinate 9,844,785 of CM017328.1, read as the reverse complement.
TGTTTTCTAATTTAGAGATTTTTTTTCTCTCTCTCTCTAAGTGATGCCACACGCTTCCATAAAAGCTAAAAGTAATTGATAAGTAATTTTTGGTAGTAAAATTGTGTATTATCTAAAGATTTCAATTTGTGTTTATTTAAACAAGTGAAGGAGTATAATACATTGATCTAAGAATACTAATTTTTGACAATTTTTACTTTAAATAATTTATTTTTTAGTAATGTCTTTTGTGCAATCTTTGGTATTTGTTTAAACAACCGAAGAAATATAATTTATTGATATAAGAATACTAATTTTTGGTCAATTTATTGATATATGAAAACTTCATTGTTGAGACTTTTTTTAAAAACAACGTTTCTCGATTTAGGTCATAATAGGCTTCCACAAAGGCTTTTAAGAAATTCAGAAGTAAATTTTAGCAGTAAACTTGTGTATTCTCTGAAGATTTCAATTGTATCTCTTAAACACGTGAAGATATATAATTTATTTGTACAATATTTTTATCTTTAGAGACTTTTCTTTTTAGTCATACTCTTAAACTAGGTCACATGCGTTCATAAAAGCTATAAGCACTTCAAAGGTAATTATTGGCAATAAACTTGAATATTCACTGAAGATTTCAATTGGTATTTGTTTGAACTAGTGAATAGGTAAAATTCAATTTGATAGTTTTTATTTTTTATTAATTTTAGAGAGATTTATATATATATATATATATAATGTAATGTCTCTTAAGTTGGCTGAAAGGCTTCCATACAATTTCTAATTTTTTTTTTTTTTTTAAAAAAAAACGTATATGTTAATATCGTGAGGCATGCTGCATGATCGAGTACATCGAGAGTTGCGGTTTGATTCTTTTGAAAATTTAATGTGCAATTAGATTGTTGAATCCCTTTATCGTCCTTGTTTTTCAAAAAAAATTTCTTCGGCATTCAACAATTCAAATACAATGAAAAGGCTTGGTACAATTGAACGAAAGGTTGGTTTTTTGTAAAAAAGTTTTTCTTTCATAAAAAGTTTCAGGTATGTAATCACATTTTTATATTAATATATTTTTCAATTTATTATTAAATGATACAAAAAAATATCTTTATTTTATATTTAGATTGTTATTTTAAATTAATTATTTAATACTATGGACTTTGCACCTAGGAAAGAACCAAGTGAGTCTCTGCCTCTAAGTACTCTTCACATGCCTTCCGTTGAGCCCCCATTAGAACTTGAGCTAGAGCCACTTCTTGGATAATCTCAAGTATTCCTTGAGCCACATTACAACTGGGGAAGATAAATCGTTCTACATAGTAGTTTAGTAATTTAGGTAGACACTATATATGTACAAACCAAAGATGAGTAATGCTTATCCTTTGATTGCGTGTAACTAATCAAGAGATTTAATAGTTCATACTTAGAGAAAATGGAATAACAATGCCAGCGCAGTCTTTGAGATTTGACACCCTTAATATAACCATATTCTACAAAGATTCGTTCTATTGCCATTAGTAATTTTATTATTGATAATTTGTGCACAAAAAAAGACCACATTAGTGGACAATAAAATTAAATAACAAACATTGAACCTTCTATTGGTACCCTGGAAATATATAAAAATGTGAATCTATTCTTGGTGCAGCCCACCAGAAAAATGTTCTCAGAAGTTTTAAAATAAAAAACAACATAGCACTGTAGCACACACACCTTGCAAGTTTCACAAAACAAACACACACAAATAGAACATGGACAAGCATATATATATTGGAAGAAGAAAATGGGACCTTTGACCTTTGTGTTATATCCCCTTAAGGTAGACGCGATAGTCTAATATTGGAAAGTTGTATATTAAGAGATCCGATCACACTGACTTAAACGCTCGGGGGCACAAAATCAACATTTAAAGACAACGCTCTTACGCGATTTTATTACATTATGAGATATTTCATTACTCTAATTCTATTGTCTTGTATTTTATTTATCTTACTTTTAATTTTCTGTTTAATGTTATTTAGTATCAACAAGAAATTTTGCACCATCAAAATAACTCCACCAAAAAAAAAAAAAAAAGTTTGTATGATTCTATGATTCATCTTGTTTTGGTGCGGGAAGGTTGATCCCAACACACTCAACAAGAATAGATGGGTTCTCAAATTGTGAAGTCTCCGATGGAACCAACGAAATGGCACCACTAAGGACACTGTTTAGTGTCAAAATCAAGGCAATTCCTTGCCACTGCTAAGCCATTGAACGAGGAAGAGCCTTACTCCAATAAGCGAAAACAACAGGTACGTTATACAAGAATATGAAAATGGAATTTTACCTAAATTGAGTAGTGCTTGAATGCTCAATGTAGATGCAAATAGAAAGGTCACAGAACGTGGCATATGCTTGTTTATTATAAATAGGCTACATCCCACAAGTTTGCTATACAAGATATATGGCTTCTTTAAGCTCTATTTGTTTCATAATCCTCTTTGCTTTTGCTTTCCATTTGCCATCATCCCTGGAGGCTAGGAACAATATTTTGCTTGTACCAATGACTATGAGAGAGGAGGTGCCTTCCTCATCAGGTGATCAAGAAGTTGATGCAATGGCTATCAACGAAAGCCTCATCTTTTCTCATCTTGCCAAGATGGATCGTCTCCTGGAGGAGTCAGTTCCGAGCCCTGGAGTCGGCCACTAGAGACCTTAAGTCTTGGGGATTTCTAGAACTACATGTATAATTGGCCTTTGTCTTACAAATATGTAATGGTTTTTATTTAGCTTCTACATATATTTGGTAATAATGGCTGCTACTTGCTTAATTCAAACTCTTTCCTTTTTAAGTTCAAAGTCGAATTTGACTTCGACAAAAACAGTTTTTGTCAAATGATTATATTAGACAAGTGGGTATGCCCATTGCCCACCATATTGTGAGTCCATGTTCGAACTTTTTGATTGGCCATGTTTGGATGAGAGATAACTAAGTAATTGGGGTTTACTTACACATCACGTCAAACATGTTTATTATATATATATATATATATAATGCTAAACCCTAAACTCAATCACTTATCACTATATAGCTTGAGATAAATAAATGTTGAAAAAACAAAAATTATTAGGTTCACCCTATAATATAACTTACAAAGAGGCTTGGGATAATGCAATAAGACATTTAAAAGAGAATACAACTAAACAAGATGAATAAGGAGTGCGCGTGTGTCTATATATATATATATATATAAAGAGAGATGTCTTTTTTTAAATTATGCCGTCCATCTCGCATACATCTTCATTGAGTTGATACGCTACATTCACCGTTGGTGTTTACAATAACTAATTTTAACTGCCACACTATCAAATTGAATATCAGTTATATAACAATCTACTAAATATCATTAATCTTTTCAAATAAAAGTTTGTCTGTACCCTCCATAATTAATTAATTAATTAAGGAGCCACTTTCCTAAAATGTTGATAATATATCTAACCTTCAAATAATAGAAATGCTAAAAGATGGCCACTATTTTTCTATTTCCTTCTTTGTTGTCCCCTCTTTCCCCTCTCTAGCCGTTGGATCTTTCTTGTCTGTTATCCTTGCAAACTACTTCTTCAGATTAACAAGCCTTCCCACATCACATGGCTTTCGCAAGAAATAGTCCTTGCCATTGCAAATTAATTGTTAGAAATAGCGTAGCCAAGTAAAACAATAGCTTATACTTGCATTGTGATTGAATTATTCTGCCATTGTTCGACGTGATTTTCCAGCGTCTTCTTCCTCCCGATAGTGGAGTACGTACATTACTACAATAGCTTGAGTAAGACTCACAAACCCACAATCAAAGAGCACGCAAAAATACAATGAGAGAGAAAGTATGACAGTCACTCTTATTGCTGACAAGTAGTCTAATGCCCCCAACCCACCTAATGGGGGATAAAGCCTCACCCCCCATTGATTAGGAGGAGCAAACACATGAGCGTTACTCCACAAATCACCTAGATGTCAATGATAATGCCCTCAAATAAATTGTTCGATCACCGAGCACAACTATAGAAAAATATGAGATCTATACCAAATCTTTACCGAACATATATAGAAACATCTCCAAATAGTCTCGTTAAGCCTTCAAGTCATTCGAAAGCATATGATCAAACATTTCTAATCCCTCTAGAGTTCGACATGTACTACAAATATTTCACCAGTTTGCAGGGTGTTATGGAATTCAGCAAGAACTAGCTAGTGCAACATTTCAAATATGACAGCATTTGTAATGCACGTATAATGTTTTCTGTCAAATTAACATGTAAATTTACAGGGGGTTAAGGGATTGGAATAAATTATTCGCACTAGAGGTAAGGACATGTATGTAACACTAAACTTATATGTTGTGTTTAAATCTGGCCATGTTTCTCTTGAAGATAAAAGTTCATGGGAATTTATTTGTTTTTTCACCACGTAGAAGAACTTTTTGAATTTTACACAATAGATCCCAACAACTAAGTCACTTATTCTTGCACAACACGCGTCTAACTAAAGAAACTACAAAAAAACAAACACAATTTGCACACATGTGCTTATTAAAAGAAACATCTACATAACTTTGCACCAGATAAAATTGATAAACATGTAGTACATAAGATATCTTGCTCATGGATGTTCAAATTCATATCCATGAATGACGAAATTCCACGTGGAGACGACATCTCAAATGATTCCATGAAGACAATCTAACAAACACTGTGCATGACGGGGTCGGGCAACTTTCTGACCCTTGAAGCATTGTGGTCCGCATAGTTTCGCAGCCTGATCAACTTTTTCAAAATGGGAAATAAAATTAATCCGATCAATGCAAAAGATTAAAAAATCAGCAACACAAGGCACCATATTAGTTGGTCTTATTAAATGTTTACATTTTTCTTATGTGCTTTTACGGCAATGACGTCTGTGATCATTGTCAGGTTGAGAGGATTGAAGTAGACGAATGGGGAGTGAAGTTGGAGAAAGAGAGCTAGAGGTAAGGACATTGGCTTGAGATTTGAATTTTGCAAGGATAATCAACTCCATCAGCAAAATCATAACTTTTTTCAGATAATTCTTGGCCATCGGTGTTTTCCTAGTACCACTTCAAAAAATTTCTTGTTTGGAAGTTAAAATCAAGAATCAATATATAAGGATTAGACCATGTAGCATATACAAATATTCTTATTTAAAAAGAGTTTTTTTAGGATTAAGGCTTTTGAAATATATAATATTCAAGTTAACTAATTGTTGGTTCAAGTGATATGTTTTGGCTACAGACAAAAGGTTTCACAAGTTATTTATGTAATTAATTGTTGATTCTTAACAAAAGGATTAGACCATGTTGCATTATCACAATTGAGTGTCTTGGCACCATTTGAAAAAAAAAAGATATTTTGGTGATTTTTAGCCCTAGGTATCTTGCCAAGAAGTTGTTGATCGACAATTGGCCTAGGTACGTAGGCAAGCTACTAATAATGCTTCTAGCGATTACGTGCTCTATGCTATGCGAGGGGTGAGAGTTTGGATGTCGCCATTTTCTTTAAGAAAACGTTAATCTTTATTCTTACAAATCTTCTTATTTGCAAAGAGTTTTTTTAGCATTATGGCTTTTGAAATAAATAATATTCAAGTTAACCAATTGTGGGTTCAAGTGATATGTTTTGGCTACATACATAAGGTTTCACAAAATTATTTACGTAATTAATTTGTGATTCTTAACAAAAGCCAAGTAATTCATAGAAAATAGCTACTTTAAAGAAGCGAATTAGCATATATTACACACAAGATATTAAAACAGAGATAAAATTAAAATTGTCATGTTTAGAACTAGGGAAAAAGGCAGGCGGTTAATAACCGCCTAGTATCTGCTAACTACTAATCACTTTTAAAGGTAGTTAGGAAAAATCACTTAAACACTAACTGCCTATATATATATATTTAGAAATGACGTCATATTTAGTATGGTATTATCTTATTACCATAGAAATGATGTCATTTTTTCCATTTTTTATTTTTTTAAATGTTTTATTTTAAAAAACAGTTAACGGTTATTAGGGTTATTAACTGCTAACTGTAGGTTAACCGGTTAACTATCTAGGCGGTTAGTAGATTTTACTAATTGTATTTGCACCCATACTTAAAACATTAAAAAGATTATATTATCATTAAAAATAAATGATTATCCAGGATATTTAATTTGTAATCATATAATGGACAAACGAGCTTCCATCATGTTGCTTTACATTAACCCGTAAGACATAAACTTTGCACTTCTTGTGAGATGTGGATTAGAAAACTTTTGTATTAAGCATAGCATCGTACATCAAAGGTCGCATGCTTCCACGAAAGCTGCAAGTAATTAATTAATAAGTAATTTTCCTTGTGTATTATCTTAAGATTTCAATTTGTGTTTATTTAAACAAGTGAAGAGGTATAATACATTGATCAAAGAATATTGATTATTGATAAATCAAAAAAATTGACAATTTCTTACGTTCAATACTTTATTTTTTAGGTGAACTAGCTAGCTAGGTAACCGTCTTTAATATATAAAAGCTTTAAGCAACTAAGAAGTAATTTTGAAAGAGCAAACTCGGGTCATTCTTTGAAGATTTCAATTGGTATTTTTCTAGACAAGTGAAGAGGTATATTTGACAATTTATTATTGTAGAGACTTTTTTAAAAAGTAATATCTCTTGACTTAGGTCATAAGCTTCCATAAAAACTTTTAAGAACTGAGAAGTAAATTTTGGTAGTAAACTTGTATGTTCTACGAAGATTTCAATTGTATCTCTTAGACAAGTGAGGAGGTGCATAATTTATTGGTACAATTTTTTAACTTCGAGACTTTTCGTTTTAGTCATACTCTTAAACTAGGTCACCTGCTTTCATAAAAGATATAAGCACTTAAGAAGTATTTATTGGCAATAAACTTGAATACCCTCTGAAGATAATTGGTATTTGTTTAATTAACCAAGTGAATAGGTAGAATTACCCGCCCTGTACCGCCCCACCCCACAAACCTGAGACCCACGAATAATGTTCTCTAGAGCCGGGTCTCGGGTACAATTTTTAATACCCGCAAATTGTGAGTCGGGTAGCTGAAATAGCCTATATATACTCACCTCGATTCGACCTCTGCGACATCAAACTACAATATCTTCTTAGAATTATATATATATATATATATATATATATATAAAAGTTAGTTTCCTATACTTTCTCAATAAAGAAGAAAAACAAATTTTTTTACGGGAAACTTTACAAAGCCCTCCGAAATTTCCATGTGTTTTGACATGACCCCGTCAAAGTTCAAAAACTTTCAATTCCAAGCTTCGAACTTTTAATTTGATACAATCTACCCCCTTTTGTTAGGATTTGGCATTAAATCCTAACATAGGCTATGAAAATTATCAAAATACCCTCCAATTTTGGTTTTTTAAAAGTTAGAATCCTTAGGGTAAATTTGGAATTTATTAAAGTTTCAAACGTATAAAGGACATTTCATAATTTTTACCGTTTGTTTTAACGCCTGAGGGAATAGATTGCTTCAAATTAGAAGTTCGAGGGGTGAAATTAAGTTTTTGAACTTTGGAGAGAGTTATTTCAAAACGCGTGAAATTTCAAGGGGTTTTGTGAAGTTAACCATTTTTTTTATTGACGCTATGACTTCTCCATTTCATTTGGCAAAAATAAAATCATCAAAGGATTGTTCATTTGACCTTCGTATTTGCAAATATGTCCTTAAAAAAGGTAGATGCTATAGTCCAATCTTAAAAAGTTGTGTGTCAAGAGATCCGATCACACCAAGTTGAATGCTTGGGAGACTCAAAACCAACTTTTAAGGACAACTCTCTTGCATGATTCTATATATTGCATTGTGATATCTTTGTTAACAATATAGCCATATCACCAGATAAGAGTCCTTGCAGTGTTTCAATTGTTGAAGATAAGGAAGTGTGATCACATTATCTTGTAAATCTTATCTCTTAGATTAGTTATTCTTTGTAATTTAAAAGTATAGTTTGTTAGGATATAATGTCATTCAAATGTATAGTTTGATTAGATTACAATCTCTGTAAAGTCTATTTATATAATTATATTTATTTAATGAAACAACACTGATATCGTTGAAACCTGTATTCAAATCTACTTTCAAACTATCTTTTCTTACTATAATTTTGTTCTCTGGTATCCTATTTATCTTATTATTAATTCTTTGTTTAATATTATTTAGTATCAACAAGAACTTTTGCACCATCAAAATAATTTTACAAGAAGAAATTAAAGTTCAAGAAAATTTTCTATCCATCTTGTTTGGGTGCGGGAAGGTTGATTTCAGCTGGCACTAGAAGAACGCCTGTCATTGCAACACTCACTCAACAAGAATAGATGGGTTCTCAAATTGTGAAGTCTCCGATGCAACCAACAAAATGGCACTACTAGGGAGCACTGTTTAGTGTCAAAATCAAGGCAATTCCTTGCCACTGCGTGCTAAGCCGTTGAACGAGGAAGAGCATTACTCCAATAAGTGAAAACAACAGGTTATAGAAGAATATAAAAATGGAATTTGACCTAAATTGAGTGCTTGAATGCTCAATGTACATGCATGCAAATAGAAAGGACTTGTTCAATTATAAGCTCTCTCCCATGTATCTGGAGTTATGGAGTGATGACAATCAGACAAAGGCCGGCGGCTTAGTTCTTACGGACCTAACACAACATGTATCCACTCATCCTCCTTTGAAAAATATACTCAGACTTGGCCGACAGACTTTTCCCGGACGCTTCCCCCATCTCTCAAAGAATGTACGTAGCATATATGTTTATTATAAATAGGCTACTTCTCACAAGTTTGCTATACAAGAAATATGGCTCGTTTAAGCTCTATTGGTTTCATAATCCTCTTTGCTTTTGCTTTCCATTTGCAGCCATCTCTGGAGGCTAGGAACAATATGAGAGACGAGGTGCCTTCTTCATCAGGTGATCAAGAAGTTGATGCAATGGCTATCAACGAAAGCCTCATCTTTTCTCATCTTGCCAAGATGGATCGTCTCCTGGAGTCAGCTATTCCGAGCCCTGGAGTCGGCCACAAGAGACCTTAAACCTTGGGGATTTCTAGAACTACAAGTATAATTGGCCTTTGTCATACAAATATGTAATGGTTTTTATTTAACTTCTATGTATATTTGGTAATAATGGCTGTTACTTGCTTAATTCAAACTCACTCCTTTTTTAAGTACAAAGTCGAATTTGACTTCGACAAAAACAGTTTTCGTCAAATGATTATATTAGACAAGTGGGTATGCCCATTGCCCACCATATTGTGAGTCCATGTTCGAACTTTTTGATTGGCCATGTTTGGATGAGACATAACTAAGTAATTGGGGTTTACTTATATATCACGTCAAACATGTTTATTATATATAAAAAAACAAAAAAAAAATGCTAAACCCTAAACTCAATCACTTATCACTATATAGTTTGAGATAAATAAATGTTGAAATAACAAAAATTATTAGGTTCACCCTATAATATAACTTACAAAGAGGCTTGGGATAATGCAATAAGACATTTAAAAGAGAATACAACTAAACAAGATGAATAAGGAGCGTGCATGTGTATATATATATATATATATAAAGAGAGATGTTTTTTTAAATTATGCCATCGATCTCGCATACATCTTCATTGAGTTGATATGCTACATTCATCATTGGTGTTTACAATAACTAATTTTAACTGACACACTATCAAATTGAATATCAGTTATATAACAGTCTACTAAATATCATTAAGGAAAAAATATAAAATAACCCCTCAAACTACCAATTATTTGTAATTTAGCCCCTTAAAGTTTCAGTTGGTATAAAGTAGCTTCCCAAACTACTAATCTCTTATAAAATGGCNAAATTATGCCGTCTATCTCGCATACATCTTCATTGAGTTGATACGCTACATTCACCGTTGGTATTTACAATAACTAATTTTAACTGCCACACTATCAAATTGAATATCAGTTATATAACAATCTACTAAATATCATTAATCTTTTCAAATAAAAGTTTGTCTGTACCCTCCATAATTAATTAATTAAGGAGCCACTTTCCTAAAATGTTGATAATATATCCAACCTTCAAATAATAGAAATGCTTAAAGATGGCCACTATTTTTCTATTTCCTTCTTTGTTGTCCCCTCTTTCCCCTTTCTAGCCGTTGGATCTTTCTTGTCTGTTATCCTTGCAAACTACTTCTTCAGATTATCAAGTCTTCCCACATCACATGGCTTTCGCAAGAAATAGTCCTTGCCAATGCAAATTTTTTTTTTTTGACATGTTCACGCAAGGGTAGGGTGAGGGAGGATTCGAACTTGTGACCTCCGCTTCATAAAGCATGGTTCACAGCCGATTGAACTACCTCTTGGGGACCCTTGCCAATGCAAATTAATTGTTAGAAATAGCGTAGCCAAGTAAAACAATAGCTTATACTTGCATTGTGATTGAATTATTCTGCCATTGTTCCACGTGATTTTCCAGCGTCTTCTTCCTCCCGATAGTGGAGTACGTACATCACTACAATAGCTTGAGTAAGACTCACAAACCCACAATCAAAGAGCACGCAAAAATACAATGAGAGAGAAAGTATGACAGTCACTCTTATTGCTGACAAGTAGTCTAATGCCCCCAACCCACCTAATGGGGGCTATAAAGCCTCACCCCCCATTGATTAGGAGGAGCAAACACATGAGCGTTACTCCACAAATCACCTAGATGTCAATGATAATGCCCTCAAATAAATTGTTCGATCACCGAGCACAACTATAGAAAAATATGAGATCTATACCAAATCTTTACCGAACATATATAGAAACATCTCCAAATAGTCTCGTTAAGCCTTCAAGTCATTCGAAAGCATATGATCAAACATTTCTAATCCCTCTAGAGTTCAACATGTACTACAAATATTTCACCAGTTTGCAGGGTGTTATGGAATTCAGCAAGAACTAGCTAGTGCAACATTTCAAATATGACAGCATTTGTAATGCACGTATAATGTTTTCTGTCAAATTAACATGTAAATTTACAGGGGGTTAAGGGATTGGAATAAATTATTCGCACTAGAGGTAAGGACATGTATGTAACACTAAACTTATATGTTGTGTTTAAATCTGGCCATGTTTCTCTTGAAGATAAAAGTTCATGGGAATTTATTTGTTTTTTCACCACGTAGAAGAACTTTTTGAATTTTACACAATAGATCCCAACAACTAAGTAAGTTATTCTTGCACAACACGCGTCTAACTAAAGAAACTACAAACAAAAAAAAACACAATTTGCACACATGTGCTTATTAAAAGAAACATCTACATAACTTTGCAGCAGATAAAATTGATAAACATGTAGTACATAAGATATCTTGCTCATGGATGTTCAAATTCATATCCATGAATGACGAAATTCCACGTGGAGACGACATCTCAAATGATTCCATGAAGACAATCTAACAAACACTGTGCATGACGGGGTCGGGCAACTTTCTGACCCTTGAAGCATTGTGGTCCGCATAGTTTCGCAGCCTGATCAACTTTTTCAAAATGGGAAATAAAATTAATCCGATCAATGCAAAAGATTAAAAAATCAGCAACACAAGGCACCATATTAGTTGGTCTTATTAAATGTTTACATTTTTCTTATGTGCTTTTACGGCAATGACGTCTGTGATCATTGTCAGGTTGAGAGGATTGAAGTAGACGAATGGGGAGTGAAGTTGGAGAAAGAGAGCTAGAGGTAAGGACATTGGCTTGAGATTTGAATTTTGCAAGGATAATCAACTCCATCAGCAAAATCATAACTTTTTGCAGATAATTCTTGGCCATCGGTGTTTTCCTAGTACCACTTCAAAAAATTTCTTGTTTGGAAGTTAAAATCAAGAATCAATATATAAGGATTAGACCATGTAGCATATACAAATATTCTTATTTAAAAAGAGGTTTTTTTTAGGATTAAGGCTTTTGAAATATATAATATTCAAGTTAACTAATTGTTGGTTCAAGTGATATGTTTTGGCTACAAACAAAAGGTTTCACAAGTTATTTATGTAATTAATTGTTGATTCTTAACAAAAGGATTAGACCATGTTGCATTATCACAATTGAGTGTCTTGGCACCATTTGAAAAAAAAGATATTTTGGTGATTTTTAGCCCCAGGTATCTTGCCAAGAAGTTGTTGATCTACAATTGGCCTAGGTACGTAGGCAAGCTACTAATAATGCTTCTAGCGATTACGTGCTCTATGCTATGCGAGGGGTGAGAGTTTGGATGTTGCCATTTTCTTTAAGAAAAAGTTAATCTTTATTCTTACTAATCTTCTTATTTGCAAAGAGTTTTTTTAGCATTATGGCTTTTGAAATAAATAATATTCAAGTTAAACAATTGTGGGTTCAAGTGATATGTTTTGGCTACATACATAAGGTTTCACAAAATTATTTACGTAATTAATTTGTGATTCTTAACAAAAGCCAAGTAATTCATAGAAAATAGCAACTTTAAAGAAGCGAATTAGCATATATTACACACAAGATATTAAAATAGAGATAAAATTAAAATTGTCATGTTTAGAACTAGGGAAAAAGGCAGGCGGTTAATAACCGCCTAGTATCTGCTAACTACTAATCACTTTTAAAGGTAGTTAGGAAAAATCACTTAAACACTANAAATTTAGCATCTAACTTACTTCGAGTATCAGACTCATCATGGACATACGAAGTACAACCAAAAACTTTCAAATGTGATAGATTTACCTCTTTTCCACTCCAGACTTCTTCCGGTAGTCTATGCCTCAGGGGAACGGAAGGCCCCCTATTTATCAGGTATGCAGCAGTGCTAACTGCATCAACCCAGAAAGTCTTTGGTAACCCAACATGCAATCTTATACTCCTAGCATGCTCATTGAGGGTCATGTTCATGCACTCAACCATGCCATTCTGCTGTAGCGTTCCCGAGATAGTTTTCTCCATTCTAATCCCATTCATTGTGCAAAACTGTTTCAACCCCCTATCTTCGTATTTTCCTCCATTGTCTGATCTCAAACACTTGAGCTTCAAGCCCGTTTCAGTCTCAACCATGGCCTTCCATTTCTTAAAAGTCTCAAATACATCAAATTTACTTTTCAAGAAATAAACCCATACCTTCCTACTTGAGTCATCAATAAATGTGATGTAATACCGCGAGCCTCCAAGAGATGCCACTGGTGCGGGACCCCATAAATCCATCTGTACCAACTCCAGCTTTCCAAGCTTAAGTGCTTTGTCAACTTTCACGAAACTCACCTTCTTCTACTTCCATATGATGTAGCCTTCACACAAATCAGACTCAACTGACTTTAACTCCGGTAGTTTCCCCTTTGACATAAGTACCTTCATTCTTTTCTCGTTCATGTGCCCAAGCCTTAGGTGCCATAATTTTGAGTCAGTGCCCGTATCTGCAACAACAACTATATCCTTGTTGTTCGTGGTCATATAGAGGGTACTTGTCTTATAACCATGAGCCAAAATCCTGGCTCCCCTGCTGACCTTCCACTTTCCACCGTGGAAATGAATTGAATGCCCTTCCTCATCAAGCTGTCCCACTGAAATCATATTCTTCTTCAACTCCGGGATATGCCTGACCTTTTTCAGCTTCCATACCGAGTCACTGTGAACTCTGATGTGAACATCGCCTAGGCCCATAACATCCAACGTCGTTCCGTCAGCCAAATATACCTTCTCGAAATCTCCAGCCACATAATTTTCAAGAACTTCACGGATTGGTGTGGTATGAAAGGAAGCTCCTGAGTCCAAGACCTAAGAATCAAATGGAATGTCAACAGATAGAAGTAAGGCATCATGCACTTCTTCTGTTGCCACGACATTTGCGGCATCATTGTTAGTCTTCTTCTTTAGCTCTTTGCAGTTCTTCTTGAAGTGGCATGTCTTGCCACAGTTCCAACACTCAAGTTGTTGTCCGAATCTGGATTTGCTTCTCCCTTTTCTGGAATTTGATCTGCCTTGACCAGAGTTTCTATCTTGTCCTCTACCCTGAGTCTTGAGGTTTAAAGCAACAATAGAATAAGAGGTTTCATCTGCATCTCTTCTGCGAACCTCTTCACTAATAATCAAATCCCTGACATCTTCATAGCTCAGTTTACTCTTCCATGCAGAGTTACTCATAGCTATCCTCACGGCTTCCCAGCTATTTGGCAAAGACGCCAAGACAATCAACCCACGAATTTCATCATCAAAATCAATTTCAACCGAAGACAATTGATTTGTGATTGTGTTGAACTCATTGAGATGATGTGCCACCGAAGTCCCTTCCGCCATCTTTAGGTTGAACAATTTCTTCATCAGGTGCACCTTGTTGTTAGCCGACGGCTTCTCATACATGCTTGACAAAGCTGCCATTAGACCCACTGTGGTCTTCTCCTTTACAACATTGTGTGCAACTGATTTTGACAATGATAACCCGATAACTGCCAGGGCTTTACGATCAAGAAGCGCCCACTCGTTATCATTCATGTCGTCGGGTTGTTCGCCCAAAAGAGGTTGATGAAGATCCTTCCCATAAAGGATATCTTCAATCTGTACTTTTCAGTACCCAAAATCTTTGCCATTGAACTTCTCGATCCCTATCTTTCCTTCTTCTCCTGCCATCGCTCCCATTCAAACCAAATGCTCTAATACTAGTTGTTAGGAAATTAATCCTATTTCCCAAGACCCGTGAGATGCAAAAAATAAGAAGATGCAAAATAACAAAGATTAGGCAATCACACACGACACAAATATTTAAGTGATTCGGCTTAACAAGCCTACATCCATTACCCGAAGAAAATTCACTATCAAAAGATGAGTACAATAGAGTAACAAGACGAGAAAACCACTCTACCCAAAGCCCCAATTACACCTAATTCTCGCTTTGCCCAAAGGAGAATAAAAAACAAAAGGGAAAAACACTCGCTTTCTTGCTCTCACTTTTTCTCTCTTTTTCTCCACCCTTTGGTGCTCACAATTTAGCAATCACATTTTTGGCACACATCTTCAAAGGCTCATGCTACAAGCCTTTTATAAGGCACTAAAGTTAGTTAAACAATCCTACTACGGCCCTGTTTGATAAACGAGTTTGTGTTTTTACTGTGCGCATTTGCACTGTTCACTTTTTTTGTGTGACGATTTTACCCTCCAATATTTTCCTAAAACGACGACCATATATACTCCTCTACCCCCTTGAGCCAACCAGATCTAGACGACAGACGCCTGAGAGCCTAGTCTCCGACTTCTTCCTCGGTTAGTGCTCCTAACCCACAAGCTCTACATCCACAGGATAGCTTTCTTCTCGTCCAGTGTGTTTCTAACCTCCGTCATCGACTTCGTTGGCTCCGGCGTCGTCCACTTGGTTAGAGGCATGGTGGGCTTATGCGGCGCCCTCATCGAAGGCCCCAGAATCGGCCAATTTGACCATTGTCACGGCCACAGCACATCCCTCATTGTCCTTGACACTTTCCTTCTCTGGTTCGACTGGTACGGGTTCAATCCCGGCTCCTTCACCAAGATCCTCAGCCCCTATAAATCCGGTAGCTACTATGGCCAATGGGGCGCCGTGGGCCGAACCGCCGTGACCACGACTCGCCAGGAGCACCGCCACTCTCACCACTCTCTTCAGCAAGCGAATCCTCTCCAGCCACTGGAACGTGACCAACGTCTGCAACGGCTTGCTCGGCGGGTTCGCAGCGATCATCACCGGATGCTCCATGGTCGAGCCCTGGGCGAGCGATCATCTACGGCTTCGTGGCCGCGGTGGTCTTGATCTCATGCAACCGGTTGGCTGAGAAGTTAAAGTTCAACGACCCATTGGAGGCGGCGCCACTTCATGGAGGGTACGGTGTGGTACCGGAGGAGTTCGAGGAACGAGAGGCCGGAACGGGAGTGATAGTGAAGGGGTGGGCGCCACAGGCGAGGATACTGAGCCACGAGGGTGATGGGTGTTAGTGTTGGAATTATGACGATTTGAGGATGGATTTTGAAGAGTCAAAGAATGGGTTTAGAGAGAGAAAGGATGAGATTTAAGAGAGAAAGATTGGTTGGGAGTTGGAGAAGATTGAGGGAGGAGAGAGTGGCCGGCGACTCCAATGGTGATGGTGCTTTGCCGGCGGTGATGGTGGATAAGCCGAGGACCTTCGTTGTGCCTAAAACGTGTTCCGGTGAAGAAATTTGGTGGAGAGGGGTATTTTAGTAATTTAGCATAATGAGTATATATTGTTTGTAGATTTTTGAGGAAAAAGACAAAAAAATGTACAGTATAAACATGCACAGTACAAACACAAACCCGTTTATCAAACACCACCTACAAGTATGTCTTCTCCTCTTCAAGGTAATTCACGGAAACCAAGTCCACATCAGACTTCAATAACCAAGTAGGTTAAAGTATTCCACTTTCGGGTAGGAGAGTAAGTCGGCTGGGTTGGTTTTCCTACTACACGTTGGTAAAGGAAAACCAAATACTACAAGGACTTTAAAAGACCAAAGCGACCCACATGACTTGATGGTAAAAGTCACACCTAACAATGGACATTGGCTTGAGATTTGAATTTTGCAAGGATAGTCAACACCAATAGCATAATCATAACTTTTCGCCGAAAAAAAAAATAGTTTGGAAGTTAAAATCAAGAAACAATATATAAGGACTAGACCATGTAGCATATACAAATCTTCTTATTTAAAAGATTTTTTTAAGGATTATGGCTTTTGAAATATATAATATTCAAGTTAGCCAATTGTTGGCTCAAGTGATATGTTTTGGCTATAGACAAAAGGTTTCACAAATTATTTACATAACTAATTTGTGATTCTTACAAAAGTCAAGTAATTCATAAAAAATAGCAACTTTAAAGAAGCGAATGAGCGTGTAATGCGAATGAGCATATATTATACGCAAGACATTAAATCAAAGCATTTATTTAACGGGAAAAGTACACTTTACCCTCTTGAATTATTTACCAATTTGCACTTTTAATCCTAATATTTAAAAAGTAACACTTTACACCCTCAAAGTATCTGACGTTGATATTTGACCTTATGAAATACATTTTACTCCCCTGAGTTGACACTTTACCCTCCCAAAACTTAGTTACTTTGGAGAGTAAAGTATACTTCATAGAAGTCAAGTGTCAATGTCAAATACTTTGGAGGTGTAAAGTGTCACTTTTTAAACATTTAGGTTTAAAGTGCAAATGGATTGATTGTTCAGGTGGTAAAGTATATTTTTTTCGCTTATTTAAGTCATCATTTGAATGAAACTATTAGTCTAAAAAGAGTGAAAAGCATGTAATACTAGAGTATTAGTTTGGAAAAAATACACTTTACCCCCAAACACATATGATCAAGCATTTCTAATCCCTCTAAAGTTCAATATACTCATAAAAATGTTTCACCAGGTTGCAGGGTGTTGCTGAATTTAACAAGAACTCATAGGATATTCCTAACCTTTCAAATGACTATAACTAGTGTAACATTTCAAATATGACAGCATATAATGTTTTCTGTCAAATTAACATGTAAATTTACAGAAGGTTAAGAGATTGGAATAAATTGTTACTGAAAATATAAGACAAAAGGTCTCTATATGTTATCATCATGCTACTAGTACTAGTTATCTATCATTCACCCTCTAATTGATTGATAACGATTTAAATCTATCCCCCCTGCCACATGGCCGGACAATTGGACCACAATACTATTCCGAGATAAGGAATATGCCTTCTAAATTTAATGCCACAGCTGCCCAAATTTGCTTATCCTTTCCAAGGGATTGAGATTTGGAGTATTGCATGAATACAACTTTTATTTTTTTAAATAGTTTATTTTTTTTCCTTTATTTTAAAA
The DNA here is from genome assembly GCA_006937295.1 of Carpinus fangiana. NCBI lineage: Eukaryota > Viridiplantae > Streptophyta > Magnoliopsida > Fagales > Betulaceae > Carpinus > Carpinus fangiana. The sequence goes on along the minus strand of CM017328.1, from coordinate 9,826,876 downwards.
TAAATAGTTCCGATGTTAACAATAAGTTCATTTATTATAAAAAAAATTCTTATATAGTCAAATCACGAGATGATTCAACCATCTCAAACGGGCCATCATCAGGAATTGTTGAACTACTTCCTTGGTCTAAAGAGGTAACTGAACCATCTCCAAACTAACCACAGAGAGTTGTCAAACCACTCCATAATTATAAAAGTGATTTAGTCACCCCAAAATATCATATAGAAATTTCAAAACATTTTAAAAAAATAAAAAAACTTATTGCAAATTGGTGTAATCACCTAGACTGACATCCTTTTTTTTTTTTTTTACAATGTATTGCAAAACTCAATCCCTTGTCTACTAGATATAAAAGTTGTGTAATCTAAGAATAGTTCAATCGATTATGAACCACTTCATGAATCAGGTTTATATGTTATTATTTTGATAACAGCATATATACTATAGTAAAAGCAACGATTAAAATTAAATCTCTCAAAATCTTTTTTTATTCTCTCTTATTAAAAACTTTTAAAAATAAATTAACTTTGAAATTTAAACTCAACCGTTATTTCAAAATCCACTAACCGCTAACCGCTAACCGCCTAGGCGGTTAGCGGTTTTTACTAACCGCTTTCAAAGCGGTTAGCGGTTAATGCGGATAGCGGTTAGCGGTTAGTGCGGTTAGCGGTTAGCGAATGCGGTTAGGCGGTTTTAAATTTCACCCCTAATAAAAAGAATCTCTTGTCCTCCCAAAACAGTGCATAACTTTGTCATACGTGCCGGTCCTTTCGGCCGACCACATTGAATAAAGCACGTACCAATGGGTCCCCAGCGAGTTTCTGTAAGTTTCAAAAAATCTTTTTCTTTTTCTTTTTCTTTTTCTTTTTCTTTTTTGCTGTAAAGTTACAAACCCCCCAAATCCAATGTGTATATATATACACGTACCATGCAATAAAAGTCAAATAAATTTATGCCGCACACACTTCAATCGTCCTTCCTCTGGAGAAAAGAGGCTAAAGAATTGACAAAACACACCCATCCGTCCAAATCTACAAACATATATAACATATATAATATGAAGAAAAATAAAAAATAAAAACATTATTAAAAAACTGGGATGTATTATTATGTACATATATTATTATTATTACTGTCTGATGCAAATGTTTGCTAATGATGCATAACAGCTAGACAATCCCTGTCAAAGCCTAATATTAACAAAATTGCAGGGGATGTTTTTGGACAACAAAAATAGTAAAAGATCCCCCCCCACGCGTTTTCCTTTTCCAAACTGGCCACAAATGGACAAAAAAAAATTGCAGCATCCTGGCAAAGCCATTTCCCTCCCTCCCCCAGTTCAATGTGTCGTGTGGTCCAGATGTCACCAATGATTCTTCTCCCGTCCCCATCCCGTATTGGGTCGGAATTGAGATTCACCACAATTATCTAAATAGATAAATTTTCCGAGTTTTTTTGCTATTATTTGATCCGATCGCTAGCAATTCAATAAATAATTACCGTGGTGGATCGTTATTCGATCGGATCTACCTTTGTCGTTTGGTCTGGAATGAAGAGAGATAGACCTGACACTGTATGACGGTTTTATCAATCCTGAAGCCCGGAACAACCGTGAAAGCCACTTGATGGTTGGATTCCGGCGAGAGGAACACCTCATCCGCGACGCTTTCCATGTAAACTTCTGAGAATCTAGAACCCTTGCTAACTTGAAAGATGGAGGCCTCCGGGTCAAAAGAAAAGGCCAGGCAGTGTAGGAGCCAAACCCGCTTAGCCATTTCTGCGAATGAAGAAAAGAAGGTAGAGTTCGGGAATTCACCGGCGTTCACCGTGTTTCTCTGTGTTTGATTGCCAAAAAGCGATGATTCCAGCTTGGGATCAACGAGTCGCAAGTACTTGACATGGCAAAACTTTGCAAACGTTGATTTAGGCTTCTGGGCAAGAAATTCCTTCGGTTTCACGGATTTCAATTCCATGAATTGCCGGAAGAACTGTTGGTGATCCATCTTCTTCTTATCTGGGAAAGAAAGAGAGAAGTTTGGATGATTGAATGCGTCAAACATTTGCCTGCAAACATAGGATTCAAACGCGAAACATTTGTGATCATCTTTCCAATAAACCACACTCGGTTGGATTGCATTTGCCGCTGCATCAATATCCCAGCTGTTAGATTTCATTTCCTCCACCATCAACCTCACAAAGCTTCGAATTGACTTGACCGCGTGCCGAAGAACTGTAACAAAATGGCTAGGAGACAAGCCTGAATGGTGAAGATTGTCGAGGACAAATAATTGCCCACTTTGGTTCAATCTCTTCTCAATTAGCCTGTTCTGTTTATTCTCTTCCTCCAATTTCTCTCTGAGAAATATAATTTCAGAATCCTTGAGCCTTAACTGAGATTTCAACTTCTTCCCCATGATTTCATACGTTTTCAACACACTCTTTTGCTCCTGAATTTCCGCCGAAAGCATCGCGGTCTCCGGGGAAGGATCGAACTGTTTCTTCAAGTAACACTGCTTCAATTCAGACAAACTCAACAACTCCGACACTACCATTTGATCAGCAGCTTGAATCCCATCAGCATCATAAGGAGATTGAGCGTACTGTAATTGAGCATACGAGGCTTTAACAGATGAAACACAAGCAAACAGTTTGGCAAGAAGAGCTTCCAAGGCAACCTCATTTTCAAGCTCTTCATCCTTGTCAAAAGACATGGACCTGCCACCCTTACCAACAACATTCAGATCTTCACTAACATTGTCTTCGGACTTCACCTTCTGGTTTCCATCAACCGGAGCAACTCCGGTCGCCATCCGAATGTGAAGAACCTTGGCAAAAGTGCGTGCCAGTCTACTTTTAGCAGGAGTCGGCACCGCCGACGGTTTAACGGAATCCATCTGCAGAATTATATCACAGATGATGATGATGACGACAATGCCGTTGATAGATTGAGCAAATGAAAATACGAGTTACCAATATATAAAGAAAAACAGAGTACAAAAAAGAGTTGGGAGGATGATGAGCTTGTTGAACAAAAGAGAAAAGCGCTATATGCTTTAGCACTTAGACCGAGGCCATCAATGGCGGATGGAATTTCTTTTTGTATGTTCTTTCACCTTTAAGAGTTTCCGATTGGCTTTCTTTTCAAAGAGTGAAAAAAAGTAGATTTTAAAGCGGGAAAAAAAGAAAAAAAGAACAGAAGAGATGATGAGGAAGAACAAGAAGGTGGTCAGCAGGAATTTCTTTATGCATACACATTGCTGCAGAGTAAAAAGCTACAATGAAAACAAATAAATAGAAAAAAGAAAAAACATTTGAAGAAATGCCGAGTTTAGAAAATTATTCTTTCTATTTTCCTATCACTTTCCACTGTATCACCCTCTCTACCCCTAGGTCCAATCATGCAAGATTCGATCCACAATGCCTAGCTGCAGTCCCCACAGCAGCATATAAATTGCTGCTAATGCGAAGGGACATGGAGGAATTTTTTAATTTTTCACATGCGTTTTTTTTGTTTTGCTCATCTGTGGCCTTGTAAGGTATCCTAAAGTGCTTCTATAACGGTCAAAATGGTCTCTTCGTTTTGTCAGAATATCTTTGGAGGGAAGTAAAACTAACAAAAAAACCCAATGGATTCCAACGTATATGTGCGAACACAAAAACAAGAAAGTCAGAAACAATTCAATTAATAAAAAAATTAATAACATGTCATAGAAACAGGTGATGCTTGACAGCATTTCCCATATATTTATGTTTTTATTTAATTTACAATATTCATCTTAAGTTGACCTACCTAACCTATAAAATTCTTTGGCACTACTATCTGCTTCATACTAGAAGGTTCAAGAAACAACCTTTTTTTTCGACATATCCGCACAAGAATAAGGAAAAGCAGGAGGAAGATTTGAATTAATAACTTCTATTTCATGAAACGTTGTCCCCAACCAATCAAACTATTCCGTGGGAAACAAGAAACAACTCTCATGCCCGGGCACATGTTTACAAAGCACCATTTCTTTAGACCATATTATAAAGCACCTACGACATATATACTAGGTCACCAGAAACATGAATGTGTCCTTGTACATGGGCTTTTGTTGGATAATGACTATAATGGTAAACTTAATACAAAATTAGCAAGTTAAGGTTAAAGAATCTAACAAATTTAATTAGATGGGTCACGTTAAATCTAATACTCATATGTTGACAAAAACAGAACCTAACAAGCAACACTAAAGATTAGTCATTTTTTACACGACCCACATACCCAACACAAAATTAGCAAGTTAAAGTTGATGGGTCGATAGCAAGTCTTACACACATATGCTTCAACACGACTTGAACCTAACAACCAACATTTGGGAACAGGATCCTCTCTATTTCAACTCAAATGGAGAGTATCCATTTAGTGTAAAATGAGGGATAGTATTATCTTAAGATTAAAGTTGAATGAATAAATTTATAATATTATCCCTCATTTTACATCCTTCATTTTACACTAAATAGATATTTTTCATTTCATTTGAAATGGAGAGGATCCTATTCCCAACATTTGGGGTTAGTAATTTTTTATACAACCCACAAACCCGACACAAACTCTAACACAAAATTAGCAAGTTAAAATTTACAGATCTGACCTATTAGTTAAATAGATCGAATGAGGATTGTCCCACACCACCCAAATCTAATAGACAAGAATAAATTAAGGGGGGGGAAAAAAAAAAAGTTAAGTTTGTCTGCTTTACATCCCATAGGATTCTAGATTTTGCATACTTAAAAAGACCCAAGATATCAGATCCCTAAGAAAGCGCACTCTACAATTGAGAAGCAGACCCCACGAGAGTGAATATGTGTTTTGGGTGATTTATTCGGGCAATCATGAGATTGTAATAATCACGTGGCGCGCCAGTAACAATATCTATCCTCTCGTCCACCTCCTCCAGAATCATTATCACAAAAGGGCTCTACTTTGTTTATATTTCCATTTTCCAACCCCCCCCTCACCCCCCCTCACATGGTGGGTCTCACGTGAGTCACACCATATGAATTAGCTGACCACACGAATATATCCAAATTCACATCACACAAACACAAATTTGACCTTATACAAACAAATCTAAAAGATGTGAGATTCTCTGATTCCCATTGCTTGTACGGTAAAAAATTTGTTTAAAAAAAAAAAAAAAACCACCACACGACGGCATGTGGTTAATTTTGCAACGCTTTATACTTTGTGTTGTAAAAGTTTTTTGCTCTACTTTATAAGAAAAGTTTTTTGCTCTATAAGAATTTTATGCTCATATTTTTAACCAATGAAATTTTCAGCTTTCCATCCAAAAACAAACACCATTATAATTTGCACGTATTTTAATCAATAAATCTCATGATTTTTGGTGTACGAAACCCACAATGAACACTTTATGATTGCCCACATAAAAATATTACAAAATTATAGTAAATTTCAGCATTTATCGCAGAGATTATATTTATTTTCTAGTAATTTTATTCATTCCCACATCATGATTTAGTTATAGACAGAAAAATTTTCAGAACCGATTTAGAAGAAATATCTTTTAACCCATTTAAAATAGTAACATATGTCTATAAACAATTTAAATGCACATTAAATTTAGTGTAAGTTAATAAACTGCTATTAATGACATTAAAAATTTAATATACCTTTCAAATGTTTGTAAAAACATAGCATAATTTTAAATAGGTTGAACGATATTTTATCTAGACTGATTTAGAAGAAATTTATGTCCTTTAGCTATTACCCTGTCTAGTTTTCTTTTTCTATTTTCCAAAATCATAAAATTAACAAATAAACCACACCAAAAAACACTTCTCAAAATACAAATTATTTTTCACTTTTATATCACTTGAAAAAACTTTTTTTAAATAAATAAATAAAATATTAACAAATATACTCGAACTATAAATGATAGCAATGAATTTGTTAGTTGTACGTTTTAATACTATACTTTTCCGACATTATTTTAATGATATAGTTCTGACATGGCAAAAAAGCAACCACGATTTTTTCGTGCTGAGGTGGAAAAGAAAAAGAAAAAGACATTTCCATCAAATAAGCAGAATGATCAGACGAAGCATACGTCGATCAATCACTTTCATTCAGAAATGGTCCCATCATAGCAAGCGGCCCACTGTATAAAGTATGGCACGCAAAGCACCGGATAGAAATCTCACCACAGATAAACATAAAAGCAAAGAAATGACCATATCATAACGCCTACTTTGACTGACCAATCACACCATTGCTATAAGATCTAGCTAGATTTACCGTACCTTGAAATAATCACGAGATGTCACGTGAAGACAAGAAACCGTATCAACTTCTCTTCATAGCAACGTAAATCTGAAGAGAACAGAGCGAATGCGATTACACCCCCACAACGATCCTCGATCGGCGACCCTCCTGAAACCAAACCCAAACGACAAAAACGTCAAAAACAGAAACAAAAACAACCCAGACGATCAAAACCAAAACAACGACCAGAAAAATCCAAAACAGAATCAAAAGTACCCTAGAAATCAGGGAAACAACCAGACACAGAGCACAGAGAAAGAAAATTTTTCTCTTTTTTTTTTTCCTGGGGTCAGTATCGAAAGACGCGTGAAGAAATAATGAAGAACAATGAAGGAAAACGCGTTCACGGACTAACCTCTGCTTCAGAAGAAAATCGACCCTAAAACCCTACGAAAAACCCCCTTATGTACTCGGATTTTCTACTTGGAAAAATCTGTATGTATTTACAATTAATAAGATTGATTTAACAGAGTACAAGGCTTCTTTGGTTAAAACGGGCAATAAAAAACGGAATATAACTCAATCATGGGATGAAAATAATGAAGAAAACAAATAAATAAACATCATATTAAATGAAGTTTCTTACGAAGTTTCCTGACTACTAAACCTTACGTTACCCTGAGAAGGAACTTTACTGTAGAATTAAAAGAAAATAAAAGAAGAAGAAGAAGAAACCCTTTCGCCTATCTGCCGTACCTTCAATGCTAAGAGATTTTCTATTTGGTTGTGGGAGATTCCGCTTTTGGGGGCAGAGATTGAAGGGGTTTTTCTACTTCGCTTGACCTTTCAGAGAGGGAAGAGAAAACAGGGCAAGACGATTTCAGACACGCGAGAGGGAGGGAGATAAGTGCGTGGAAAGACGAAAAAGGACAAGGATTTGGCAAATTGTCCGACAGGAGAAGTGTTGGGAATATAAAGGAACTCTTTAGGATGGGTTGCTTTCTGTATAGCTTTTCATTGTTACGGTAATGCCACTGGGTTTTGTTAATATTACGTGATCGTTGTGGTAGGAGGGTGGATTGGGATCTTGAGGTGGGGGAAGGGTGGTTTGGATAATTCGGAGGGAAATCTGAGGTGTATGTTCGCTGATCTTTCGTAGGGCGCAAGGTGGACCGGACGTTGGAAAACGGACGGTGTGACTTTATCATTAAAAAAAATTAGGTTGTATGTGAAGGCTTAGATATTAAATGCGTGTAAGTGATGCCCATGTTCGGAACGTGGCGACACGGGTCCCAGCACTAGCTGATCCATTGGCCACTGAAGCTGAAGGGTACAATTTGTAGCTATCACAAAATGGACACCGGCCTAATTTGGGTAGTTTGGGTTTTCTTTTTTTTTCTTTTCTTTTTTTTGAAGGTTTTATATTGGGGAGTTTTTAAAATGAAAATAATACTTAAAATGCATACTTTCTCTCATACGCAACTAATTAATTACGAGAGCGTCTACCATCCAGTCTTGGCAGAAAATGGGGCTTTTTTGCCCACCAATAATAAGTTGCCACCTTAACATTTTAAGAAAATTGCACAGATTTAAAATAAAACCAAAACATCCCATCAACTAATCAACCAACCATAACCACCCAGATGCCGCCACCACCGCCGCCCGCCGCCCACCTCCGGCGAACAGACGCCGGCAGCCACCACCCTCTCTGGCAACTTTTCCGGCGAAAAAAAAAAAAAAAAAAAAGATAGATCCGGCCACTGGGGGTGGCCGCGATCCACCCCAACGGCCAGGGGGAGAGAAATCCGGCCAATACAGTGGCCATTTTGGTCTCTCCGGTGAACGAAAAAATATTCCGGCGAGCCACAAAAATCGGTTCTAATGCCTAAAAAATCGATTCTAATGCCACCAATTCGTTTCTAATGCATCAAAACTAAAACCTAGAGGGGAAGGTGAACCCTTTTAGGGATTTTATCATCCTAACAACAACAAAAAAAAAAATCAAACCGGAAGGAAAAAAAAAAAAAAAAAACCAGACCCACGGCCGGCGAGACCCAGCCGTGGGTCTCGGTGGCCAGTGGGTCGGCCGCAAGGTGTCTTAGAGCGACGACGAGATCCTTCCTTCTTCCTTCTTTTCTCTTCTTTCTCTTTTCTTTCTTGCTCCATCGTGAAGTTTCTTCTTCAACAGTGTGGGTCTCGTGCGGGAGGGTGTAGAATTTGTTTTTGCATTTTTTTCTCTTTTTATGAGGTGTCAACCTATGAGTGGTGGGCAAAAAACACCACCTTTTTGCCCCATCCGAAATGAAGTTATTCTCATTAATTACTTATTCAATTATAAGGTTTTTAACATTATAAAACAAACACAAACTCACAATTTCCTACTCTTGCCGAAGGGCCTAAATATTGACTAGCTCTGTAAAAACCTGGCAAGCCCTACGCAATGTAGTTTATGTAAATTGGTAAATTGATGTAAAAAAAAAGTAAGAACGTTTTGTATAAAAAATGAAAAAGTTGAAAGTTTTGCTTTGTTGTGATTTTTTTTCATTTGAATAGTAATAAAAAAAAATAAATGATATGATATAAAAAGTGATAAAAACAAAAACAAAACAAAGTTGGAATGTTTAATATTGATTTTTGTTGGGTCACGGATCAACTCTACAGAACCGGCCCAACAGTTTACCGGGCCCAATGGAAGCCCACTTCATCAGAGCCCAAGAGCGTCTCAGGCCTCGAGAACCCGAGAGCTCCTTGAGCCTCGAATATCCGAGAATGCCTCAGGCCTCGAGCATCTGAGAATGCCTCAGGCCTCGAGCATCCGAGAATGCCTCAGGCCTCGAGCATCCGAGAACGCCTTAGGCTCGAGCATCCGAGGCCTTCGATATTTTCTAGCCCGAGGCCTTCGAAGCCCTGAAATTTAGGGATCAGGAAATTGAATTCATAAGACCCGATCCTTTCCATCTAATTCAAATGCTAAGCACCTGGAACCATGGAATCAGATACGCTATCTGCGAGAATTCGAAATTTAAAACGCCATAACAACCAAATCCTATTTTGATCTCATCAGATCTTGATACGGATAACTACTCAAATCCCTGATAACAAACTGCATCGCAGAAAATCAGGGAAGAGTCAGTCACTGGTTAGGGGACTATCATTCCATGCCTATATAATGCAAGTCACCACCACACATTCTGGTAAGGCAATTTTGGCAACCTTATGCTTTTGCTGCTCTTCATTGTTACTCTCTACAACAAACACTGACTTAGGCATCGGAGTGGCCCCGCCGACTCACCCCAGATCTCTTTGGTCCTATTGTCTTTCTCATTGTGCAGGCCAATTTGCATTGGGAGCACTTGAATCAGGAATCCAACAAGCGTGCCACGTCATCAATCGAAAATTGTGCTTCAACAGTTTGGCGCCGTCTGTGGGAAGCGTTGATTTTTCAATCACTTCTCGTTTATAACAAATCCGACATGGTGAATACACGCTCTTCACATCCTCTGCAGCCTCATCCGCTGCAGCCTCGTCCGTTGCAACCTCCCCCTAGCGCCCCTGGGGCGTCCAACAGCCCAGAGTTGGCAGATTTTCTGAGAAATATGGCAGAATCAATGGAAGTCCTCAAGAAGCAAAATGAGGAGCTCAACACTCGGCTCACCTTGGCCGAAGCTCGCAGCAGTCAGAAGGAAAGGGAACGTGAGGAATGCCGCGAGAAGGAAAAGCGTGACAGAGTTTGCAGGGAGAAGCGGCCTATTAATCCTCACCAAGAAGATAACGAGAGCACGGTCTAAGGGGATCATCGAACGATCCACCACGAGGAACACCGTGACAAGTCTCGTCGCGTGGAAACAGAGAATGATGTGTCACGGCCGGAGAGGTCTTGACGTGAGAAATCTCACCATGAAGGCTCCCGTCGAGATGGGCGCGAAGGAGAGAGGTCTCGACGCGAGAAATCTCAACACGAAGGGTCCCGGGGGGAAAGGCGGAAAGGCGAGAGGTCTCATCGATCGAGGCAACACCAAGACAAATCTCACCATGACGAGACGTGGCACAGCCTCCATGAGATGAAGATGAAGGATCTGGAGGACAAATATGCTCGGATTCTCCGCCGAATTGATGGGGAAGATCCGTACCTTACTGCATGGGACATGCTGGAAGACGAGAGTCTCCCGTTTACTAAGCGAGTCAAAGCATATCCTATGCCTGACAAGTTAAAAATGCCTAGGATAGAGAAGTATGATGGAAGCGGAGATCCGCAAGCCCACTTAGAAGCTTTCCGAGAGCATCTCATCCTGCATGGCACTCCAGACGAGATAGCATGCAGAGCCTTTCCCCTGACTCTGATAGGAGTGGCGAAAGACTGGTTCGCTGAACTTCCCTCAAAGTCAATAGGCACTTTCAGGGAACTAGGGCATTTGTTCCTAACACAGTTCCTTGCAACACGGAAGAGAAAGAAGAGCGTCACTTGCATATTGACTCTGCGCCAGGGGCGGAAGGAATCCCTTAAGGACTTCATGCTTCGCTTTAACAAGGAGAAGCTCGAAGTAGATAGCCTAGACGAGAAGACATTGCTTAACGCATTAATGGTGGGTGTCAGGGCAGAAGGGCCCTTGATGGTCGAAATAGGTAGAAAAAACGTTCAAAAAATCACTCTTCCTCAATTCATGAAATTGACCGAGGAGTTCATCCATCAGAAGGAGTTAGTGGGAACACTCCTCAAGGCTCAGACGTTGGAAGAGCAGTCCAAGCAGGAAAACAAGAAGGCTCCAACGGTTTCCAAGCCGAAGGAGGAGAAGAACCTCCGAAAGGGGGAAAAGAAGTTAGGCCCACTATTCAAAAGTGAGTCCCGGAAGGTGGAATTGCCAAGGTTCCAACAAGAGATATTTACCCCTTTGAACGCCAGTTATATCGAGGTGTTCATGGCCATTAAGGGAGATCCAGAATTCATGTGGCCGCCAAAGATGAAGGCCGACCCGTACAGGCGGGATCGAAATAAGTTCTGTGAATACCACGCCGATCATGGACATTTGACAGAAGATTGCATATCTCTCCGCCGAGAGATCGAAAGTCTTGTGAAGAATGGGAAGTTGATCAGATTTCTTGCACAGGAGAGGGCCCGAGAAGCGAATCAGCAAGGAGGCCGAGAAGGTCTCGGACATGCTGAACCAAGACACCGAGGCCCAGCATCGAGAGAGGGTTTGTATGACTGAGAAGATTCGCAGAGGAATGCTTGAGAAGCACAGAGACCTATCCCAAACCAAGACGTTGTCAGGGAGATTCACACCATTTCTGGTGGAATTGCTGGTGGTGGGGAGTCGACCTCGGCCAAAAAAGCATACGCTAGGAGCATGCAGGGACTGGAGGTGTATTCTTTACACAGGCCGACAAAGGCAGCAAAGACAGAATCGGTAGTACTGTCCTTCTCAGAAGAAGATGCTCGCGAGGTGGTGATGCCCCACGACGACGCATTAGTAGTGACACTGACAGTAGCAAACCATGGGATCCATCGAATCCTGGTTGATAACGGGAGCTCTACTGATATCCTGTATTGACCAACTTTCCAACAAATGGGAATTGATCGCGACAAGATCAAACCATTTGGATCTCCTCTAGTTGGATTTGGCGGAGAAGTAATATACCCTATAGGGATCATCCCCTTACCAGTAACAGCAGGAACGGCACCCAAGCTGTCTGCTGTAATGGTGGACTTCCTAGTGATCGACTGACCATCTGCTTACAATGCAACCGTCAGTCGACCAGCATTTAACAAGTTGAGAGCAGCGACCTCAACTTACCACCTTATGATGAAGTTCCCAACAAAGGAAGGGGTTGGAGTAGTACGGGGAGATCAACTCGCAGCAAGGAAGTGCTACAACATTTCCATGAAGAAGATCTCAGACCCGACCACACTCACCGTGGCCTCGGTGTCCGAAACCAAGGGGGAACCGATAGAGCCGCTCGAGGAGATGTCGGTAGGAGAAGGAAGGGTCCTACAGATAGGGACGTACCTAGCCTATGAAGTTCGAGAAGGCCTCGTGAATTTTTTCCAAAGGAATATGGAGGTATTCGCTTGGTCACATGAAGACATGCCGGGAATCAGCCCCGACGAGATTGTCCATGTTTTAAACATGAATCCTGACGTAAAACCGATAAAGCAAAAGAGAAGAAAGTTTGCACCGAAAAGGGCCGAGGCTGTAGCCACGGAAGTAGAGAAGCTCCTAAAGGCGCAATTCATCCAGGAGGTCCATTACCCCTATTGGTTGGCCAATGTAGTCCTTGTGAAGAAATCCAACGGTAAATGGAGGATGTGCGTGGATTTTACCGACCTTAACAAAGCCTATCCCAAAGACAGCTTCCCTCTCCCACGCATCGACGCACTGGTTGACTCTACCTTAGGAGTTGCTCAGTTTTATGGATGCCTTTTCTGGCTACAATTAGATACTCATGCACCAGAAGATCGGGAAAAGACTGCGTTCATCACCGATCGAGGCCTTTATTGCTATAAGGTCATGCCTTTTGGTTTGAAGAACGCAGGTGCTACGTACCAGCGACTTGTGAACAAAATGTTTCAAGCTCAAATTGGAAGGAACATGGAGTATACGTGGACGACATGTTGGTGAAAAGCATGGAGTCGGTCAGCCATATCCACAACCTCCATGAGGCGTTCGAGACAATGAAGCAGTACGAGATGAAATTGAATCCCGCGAAGTGTGCATTTGGGGTATCCTCAGGGAAGTTCCTGGGCTACATGGTCTCGAGCAGAGGAATCGAGGCCAATCCCGAGAAAATCCAAGCCATACTAGAAATGCAGACCCTTAAGACTACGAAACAACTCCAACAGTTGACTGGAAGGCTAGCGGCCCTGAACCGGTTCATTTCTCGATCCACTGACAAGTGTCTTCCTTTCTTCAAGATCTTAAGGAAGGCCTTCGAGTGGTCTAGTGAATGCGAGGAAGCCTTTCTTCAGCTGAAGAAATACTTAACAAGTTCTCCTCTGCTAAGTCGGACTGTCCCAGGTGAAGTGTTATACCTATATTTAGCAGTCTCTCCCACGACAATCAGCGCAGCTCTGATCAGAGAAGATGAAGGGATACAGAAGCCTGTATAATTCATGAGCAAGGCACTACATAGGGCAGAGGAGAGATATCCCCAAATCGAGAAGCTTGCGTTTGCACTAATCATGGCCTCGAGAAAACTCCGGCCATACTTTCAGGCTCATACCATCCGAGTCCTCACGGAATACCCACTCAGGAAGGTGATGCAGAAGCTGGATCTATCAGGAAGGCTGGCGAACTGGGCAATCGAATTGGGACAGTTCGACCTTGAGTTCGTCCCCAGAAATGCAATCAAAGGCCAAGCCCTCACTGATTTTCTGACGGAATTCACAAACCTGCCAGAGGTAAAAGAACCAAAGATGGAGCGTAAGTGGATTGTCTATATTGACGGCTCGTCGACAAAGAGGAATGGAGGAGCTGGAATAATGCTCGTTTCTCCGGAGGGGAAAGAATTGAATGGTTCCTTGAGACTGGAGTTCATGACCACCAATAATGAAGCCGAGTATGAAGCTGTCATAGCAGGCTTCGGGCTGGCCCTCGAACTTGGAGCTGAATCAGTGGAAGTTCGAAGCGACTCTCAAGTAATCGTGGGTCATATATGAGGAGAATTTGAAGCGAAAGGAGAAAAAATGAAGAGGTATCTCGAGAAGGTATAAGGCATGCAAGCTTCTTTCCAGAAGTTCAGCATCACAAAGATCCCCCGTGCAGATAACGAGAAGGCAGATCACTTGGCCCGAATGGCCTCTGCAGAGTACACTGAAACTGAGGAAAACGCCAAAAACATCAAAAGCCTAAGGCAATCCTCGATATCCGACGAGGCCTCGGTTGTAACATCAATCGAGGAGGTCTCGGATTGAAGGAAGCCAATTGTCGACTACTTGCAGAAAGGAAGTCTACCGTCCGAGAAGAGGTCAGCCATGCAGTTGAGGATGAGAGCAGGAAGATTCACGATGGTTAACGGAACGCTCTACAAGAGAGGGTTCACATTGCCTCTCCTAAAATGTGTTTCTCCCGAGGAAGGAAACTATATCCTCCGAGAAATTTATGAAGGAATATGCAGAAACCATTCAGGAGCACGAGTGCTAGCACACAAGGCGGTAAGAGTAGGATTCTATTGGCCTAAATGAGCAAAAACTCAACGAAAATTGTCCGAGATTGTGACAAGTGCCAAAGATTCGCTAACATCACCAAGCAGCCCCCGAAAGAGTTGAGTTCAATTTCTTCTCCTTGGCCCTTCTCACAATGGGGGGTCGATATAGTGGAACCGCTGCCCCGAGGAAAGGGGGTGTTCGATTTGCGGTGGTTGCAGTGGACTACTTCACTAAATGGGCAGAAGTCGACCTTTAGTAAACATAACAGCTAAAAGCATCGAACGATTTCTATGGAAGAATGTAGTCTGCCGCTACGGTGTACCGCATGCATTTGTCATTGACAACGGAAAATAGTTCGACTGCGAACCATTCCGGAAGTGGTGTGCCGAACTTCACATAAGAAATTACTTCTCGTCTCCAGGGCATCCTCAGGCAAACGGGCAAGTAGAGGCTACCAACAAAACTATTTTCAAACTTTTGAAAAAAAAAGTTGGATAGCAGGAAAGGAGATTGGGCAGACGAACTCCCTAAGCCCTATGGGCTTATCGAACTACAAGAAAGACTCCTACGTAAGAAACCCCTTATGCTCTAGCATTTGAAACTAAAGCAATCATTCCAGCAGAGCTAGGGTTGAGAAGCCTCAGGGTGGAATTATACAAAGCCGAGACCAACGATGAAGGACTCAAACTTCATTTGGACTTGCTGCAAAAGAAGCGGGATCACGCTCAGATCGCTATGTCGGCTTACCAAGAAAGGATGACAAGGTATTTTAACAGGAAGGTGAAGCCTCGAAACTTCAAGATTGGAGATTTGGTCTTGCGTAAGGTTACCCTCGCCACCAAAGACTCGATGGAAGGAAAGCTAGCTCCAAACTGGGAAGGCCCCTACAAGGTGATCAGCTCCCAGAGGCCTGGAGCATACTATCTGGAAGACTATGCGGGAAAGGTCCTTCCAAGGCCATGGAATGCGCAACATCTTAAAAGATATTTCTGTTAAGATGTTTTAGCGTATCTTCACTTTTATGTTTTGATTATTTTCATTTCAGCATGAATTAAGTCAAATAACGAAATTCTCGGAGTCTATCTTCATAAGCTCTTGAAATTAATGAAAACAAATACTAAGAGATTGGTTGGACCAAATCGAGACCATGGTCTTCACCAGGCCGATTGGTCCGAGACCTACTCTTAAACCAGGAATCAAAGTACTCAGGGAATCAATCTGAGGCCTGGTCTATACCGGTACGAAAACTGAGACCTGACACTTAACAATGAAACTAAGGCTTCAGGGGATCGATCCGATGCCTGGTCTTCATCGGCATGGAGACTGAGACCTAACACCTGACACCTGATTAAGGGTTCAGTAATAATGAAACTAAGGGTTTAGGATCTGATGCCTGGTCTTCACCGGCACGGTGACTGAGACCTAACACCTGATAATGAAACTAAGGGTTCAGGGGATCGATCCGATGCCTGGTCTTCACTGGCACGGAGACTGAGACCTGACACCTGATTAAGGGTTTAGGGAATCAATCCGAGGAACGGTCTTCATCGGCACGAAAAATGAGACCTGACACCTAACCAATGAATTAAGTTCAGGGAATCAATCCGAGGCCTGGTCTTCACCGGCTCGAAGACTGAGACCTGACACTTAATCAGGAATACATGCGTACTAAGTGTTTGGTTGGACCAAATCAAGACCTTGTTCCTCACCAGGCCGTTTGGTCCAAGACCTACTCTTAGATTAGGAACTAAGTGTTCAGAAAATTGAACCGTGCCTGGTCTTCACCGGCACGGTTCACCAAAACTTGACACTTAGCCGAGCCAATTCGAGACCTGATCTTCATCAGGCCGATTGGCTTGGGACTCAATAATTAATCAAGAAACATGGTCACAAACTTGGACCACCCGAGACTCATGTTCGAGGTGCACGAGACCCATGTCCGAGGCTCGTGAAATCTAACATGTTCGAGGCCTCCGAGACCGAGGAGTCTGAGACACCCTCGAAATCAAAATGCAACATTTAGAAAAATTTCTAAGTATTGGGAAAAGACAGTTCACAATTTAAAATCATAATAATACCACAGAGTATAGAAGAAAAATATTCATTAAAGTTCGTTACTTTATTAATGAATGTCTATACAAGAAAAACAAATTGTGGGACTGTACAAAGAAATTACATATGCATATTATCTACTGATCCCCCTAGGGAGTGACAGGGGGGTCTTGTTTGGCAGAAGAAGCCTCGGCATTCTCAGATGCCTCCCTAGCTTCACCGTCTTCCTTAGCAGCCTCGGGCCCAGGGGCAGGCGGTTGATAGTCAAACTCAGCTATCCCAGCAGCGTCGGGCATCTCTTCTCTTCCCAAGGAGATTAGACGAAGCATGGCCTTGGTGGTGCAGCGGATGTTCTCAATGTTTACAGAGTTGAGGTCCACTCTCTGAGCTGGGTCCCTCCACCAAGTCCTGAACATCTCGAATCCAAGATAGATTCCGTCGGCCCAAGCAGCGTCCCTGATCCTCAAAGCGAAGGACAACTGATGCAGATAATCGGCCGCCTTCGCTTGGGCCCTCTTCAACCCGAGCCTCAACTTCTTGTGCTCGCCATAGAAGTGCTTATATCTCTCCTCGGCGACGAGCTTGCCCTTTGAGACCCTTTCGACCAAGGAGCAGCTCTCCTGCAGTTGTTCGAGTATCTCGGCGTGCTTCTCCTCAAGCTACCCCAACTCCTCTTTAAGAATGGAGTGGTCCTCCTGGAGCTCAGCATGCTCAGCCCGCAGGGCAGCATGGTCTTCTTGGAGAGCAGAATGCTTGACTCGCATGCCCTCGAACTCCTCGGACATCGTGGCAAGCTCAACCTTGGCCCGATCTCTGGCCATGGAGGCATCAGAAGCCTCGCACTCCATTATCTTCGAGTGCTCCCCGAGAACTCGAAGATCATCTTCGTGCTTGGCAACCACCGCCTTAAGCCTGGCGTTCTCCTCTTCAGCTTCCGCCAGCTTCCGCCAGCTTCCTCCTCAGGTCCTCTTCTCCGCTGTCAGTGGTCGAGACCTTCCTGAAGTAGCAGTATAGGATGGTCGACCTGAGGAAGGCCTACGAGTGATGAACACGGGGTTAGATCTAAACAGGCAATACAAATAAAGAACCATGTGAAGAAGTACTTACCAAGAATTGCATGGTCAGCATCTCCTCTGCCATGCCTCGGGCCGAGACGTCACGCCCCTTCAGCTGAAGGTTCTCATGGTCAACCATGTCTACCATGGCCTTGAAGGGATTTCCCTTCAAATCTCCTCCCATCTTGGCCAGTTTCCCTCTGAACATCCAGTTGGCCTCTTCCGGCTAGACCTTGACCATGCTCTCAGAAGTCACAGAAGCCTCGGGCGCCCCTGAAGCTCGAGGCCTCTTCAGAGCAGAGGCCTCCTCTACTTTGTCGAGACTCGGGCACCGAGGCCTCTTCGGAGTCGGAGCTCGAGAAGAAGCCCCCTGTTCAGGGATTGTGGACAAGGGTTTATGGGGGGTCTAAGTGGTAACCACCTTAGAAGGCCCCATGTTATCATCCGTCATCCCCACGGAGTCATCGGATTCCACCTCGATATCCTCCAAATATGCTGGATGTTCGAACCCATGGGGTGGTTTGGCCCGAAAGGAATCGGCCCCTCCGGTGCTTGTAAGGGCTCTTCAGCCAATCCCACGATGTTCACTGGGACCACAAGGACAGGTTCATTGGCCAGAAATGCAGCTACCTCTTCTACTCAAGGCACAGAAGGATGAGGCACTCGACTCCTTTGAGTTGCTAAAAAGCCCGCCACGTTCTTCGTTTGGGCGGTTGGAATGGCAGTCTCAACCGCAGGAGCGGCAGGCTCAACCACTGGGACTGCTGATTCAGTCCCTTTTCTCAGCTTCCTCTTTCTGACAAGAGGTGCCTCGATCACTTGGATGTCCGACTCCTCTGCCGAGACCTCGACGGCAGGGGTTGGCCCCAAGGTGACTTTGACAGGCTCTTCCCCCTCTAATTCGTCCTTCTCATCAGCCAGCTTTAAAGCCCTGGCCACCTTAGGAGGGTCCCTGACCTTCTTCCTCTCCGCCACCGGGCTCTTCTTGAATGGTGGCGCGATTGGGAGGGTTGGTGAAGTGGGAGGTCTCGGCTCCCGTATCTTGAATTGCCCACCAGTTTGGATGGGATAGACGACTTTCTTGGGCTTCTCGGGCTCGATCAATATGCCTTTGCCCTTGTCGACTCTCTTACCTTTGCCCTTCTCAGTATCTTGGGCTGGGTCTTTTCGGGGAGTGGAGCTCCGGGTATTCGTCACTTGAAGGCTCCAGTTGGCAGGACCCCGGAGGAACTCATCCCTCAGCGCCACTACCACATGTCCAGCGGGCGCGTAGACCATTTCCATGAGCCTCAGGACCGTGCCGAGCACTACATAGTTTAAGCAGGACACATGCTTTCGAGTCCATTGAAAGACCTCGTTAACCTGAGCCAGTTCATTTGGCGTCAGGCGAGGTTCTTGAGAACCCTTCTCGGAAAGCATGTTCATTTCCCGAGGAACCCTGATCTCAGAAGCCTTCTCTGTAGGGGCAAACTCCCACTGCCCCGAGGTGAAAAAGTACTTACTCTTCCACCCTCAATTGTTAGAGTACTTGGTCTCCAGGATTATCAGTTTGCCCTTTCGAGTCTGAATGTTGTAGACTCCGCCCCCTGGGTTCTTGTGAACGCGATGTAGGTAAAGAAACTCCCTTACAGTTAGCTAGCGCTCCTTACCCAATGCGAGAGGCCACAACACCATGTAGCCAAAAAGGTACCTCAATGCGTTAGGAGCAAGCTGGTGGGGAGCCAAGTCTAAATAGTTGAGCAGCTCTCGAACCATGGGAAGGAAGGGAAGACGAAAGCCTGCTTGAAACATTGCCTCATACACACAGACCTCATGGCAGTCTGAACGTACAACGGCGCCGTCGTTCTTGTCATCAAACCGTAGTGAGATGAACGGTGGGATGAAGCACTCCCTTCGGATCCGACGTTCATCGGCCCTTGATAGTCTGCCTTCCCATGTGACAGGGTGGGAGTCACCGAGTCCATCAGAATCTTCACCGCCTCTTGGCATTTTTTTTTAGAGGTGTTCGCAAAGAAGAAGGAGACAAGGAGAGTAAGAACAAAGGGCTCAGAAGAAACGCAAGAGCTTGCAGAAAAAGAAAGTAAACGATGAAAATTCAGAGTATAGAATTTATAGGTAAAGCAGAGAAGATGAGACGTCGGCTCAGTTTAAAAGGAGACAGCGAAGAGACGTACCTCGAATCCCTAAAAAATGCTTCGAATCCTCAACGGCTAGTTAGTTATAATGACTGACAGCCGCTCCAGCGACCACTCCTAGATTAACACGCAGCATAGCCTCGAGAAACTGAATCGCCGCATTAAATGCTCGGCGCTTCTTCAAGCCCAAGAGTCTCGAGCTATTTTGGCGGGAATTTTCAAAAAAATTTCCCGCCGAAAGAACTTTTTTGAAACTGAACTGTTTCTTGTCTCGGCTCAGTCAAGACTAGTTCTCTCGACTATGCCTTGAATTCTATTATAACTCGAGAACCGTCAAAATAACGGGGTCAGAGTATGCCTCGAGAGTTGATCCATTCTTCTGAAACACTTGAATTTCCATAGTCCTTCAAACAAGGAAATTGGGGGGTAACTGTTAGGTCACGGATCAACTCTACAAAACCGGCCCAATAGTTTACCGGGCCCAATGGAAGCCCACTTCATCAGAGCCCAAGAGCGTATCAGGCCTCGAGAGCCCGAGAGCGCCTCGAGCCTCCAATATCCGAGAATGCCTCAGGCCTCGAGCATCCGAGAACGCCTCAGGCCTCAAGCATCCGAGGCTTTCGATACTTTTGAACCCGAGGCCTCTGAAGCCCTGAAATTTAGGGATCAGGAAATTGAATTCATAAGACTCGATCTTATCCATCTAATTCAAATGCCAAGCACCTGAAACCATGGAATCAGATACGCTATCTGTGAGAATTCAAAATTGAAAACGCCATAACAACCAAATCCTATCTTGATCTCATCAGATCTTGATACGGATAACTACTCAAATCCCTGATAACAAACTGCCTCACAAAAAATCAGGGAAGAGTTAGTCACTGGTTAGGGGACTATCACTCCATGCCTATATAATGCAAGTCACCTCCACACATTCTGGTAAGGCAATTTTGGTACCCCTATGCTTTTGCTGCTCTCCGTTGTTACTCTCTACAACAAACACTGACTTAGGCATCGGAGTAGCCCCGCTGGCTCACCCCCAGTCTCTTTGGTCCTATTGTCTTTCTCATTGTGCAGGCCAATTTGCATTAGGAGCACTTGAATCAGGAATCCAACAAGCGTGCCACGTCATCAATCAGAAACTGTGCTTCAACAATTTTTTTGGGAAATAGTGATCAACGATAACAAAGGAAAATGAAAGGCGTTGCCAAACGAAACACTAGGCACATAAGATCCAGATCCTCTTTAATCCATTATGGATTGGAGGGTATCCAGTTCCTGGCTGAGATTTCTTTAAAGAAATCCTAGTGCCACAAATGTGCCACGTGTCATCTTAATAAAAAAATTAATTTATATTTAAAAAATAAACAAAAACCAAAATTTAAAAAATGGGATAGCCGGCCACCCCAGACTGGCTGGTCTAGGGTGGTCGAAGCCACCCCCAGGCCAGCAGGGTGGTCCGGGACGTCCGGCCACCCGCGCTAGCCAACAAATTTTTTATTTTTTTTAGTTTGGGCCTTGGGGGTGGCCAGACCATCCCTAAGNCTACATTTTGCATTTTGCATTTTGCCTTTTGGGCCTTAAGGGTGGCTGAACTACCCCTTAGTTTTTTAAAAATATTTTTAAATTTTTTATTATTTTAGTTTTTATTTATTATTTAAATATTAATTAATATTTTATTATTTTTTATTAAAAGGACACATAGCACATTTGTGGCATTAGGATTTTCTTAAAGAAATCTCGACCATGAATTGGATACCCTTCAGTCTATAATAGACCGGAGAGGATCCTATTCCAACATACTTCAAATTTGATTAAATTGATTGGTGCATTAATTATTCAAGAAAATTTGAGGCCTATTGTAGGGTTTGGGATACCGATGGGCAATGCCCCTTTCACTAAAAGGCCCAAATGACCCCCAAACGGTCGTTAAGGACCCAACAGCACATCCCGACGATCCACAATCCAGCTAGCTACTAGAATTCAAGTGCACTTTCACAAAAAGGACATTGCTAAGCAACTGATTATTCCTTTGCCAACTTAGCTAACTAAATGCTTACGCTATGTTTCTCCTCATAATGAACTAAGGGGCATATGTGAACTTTACTCTACAAAAATGGCGAACGTTCAACCACAACATCAAATGTTCGTCAAAATAAGCGGCAAACGTTCAGTGTTAGGCAAAACCCTATTCCAAACCAAAAACCTGTAAAATTTCCTTTAGACGTGTCATAAGGTCTTAACATGATCCCAACACAAAGTCTTAAACCACATTAGTGCACTCATGGAGAAAGAGACACTTCTAACATCATCCATCCATCAATCCCTCATTAAGCTAGAGTTAAAGCCAACAAAAACCATTTAGAGGCTTAAACCTACAAAAACAAACAAAACAATAAAGAAACAACTAATGAAACGAGTTAGGTTATGGAAGTTACCTCCTTGAAGCACAGAAGACCAAGAAGACTCTTATTCCATCAAGGCACTCCCTCACATTCACTCCAAAAGAAACTTGACTGAAATGGGCGAAAATAGGTGGAGGAGCAAAGGAGAATGGTATTTATATGTGTCTAAAAGTTGAGGATAAGGATGAGGTGTTACTTATTAGTACTACCAATTGTCGAACGTTGGGGGTGTACTATCGAACTCACAACTCAAGGGTGTAAAACAAACCCTAGAAGCCTTATGAGATCCCGGAAAAACTATAATTCAGTCTCCCAATCGGATTGGGAGACCTAAACAAGATTTCCTTATTAATTTCAGCATCTTCCGAACTTTTCAGCATGAGTGCGCTTGAGCCCACTTATGCACACGGGCAGATTTTTGTTGTATCCCACTTCTTCTGCATTAGCATCTCAAAAAATCATATTTTAAGCCCGAATTCAATGAAATTTCTTAGGGCCAGTAAAACCGGTTGGCACATCAGGTTCGTGTCAACCTAGTTGACCTGCGAACTCATTTATGTCAACCTGAACTCAACATGTTTATATAAACTTGTCGAACACCCAAACCTAAACAAGACACATTTTCTTAATGGGTAACACAACACAACATGTGTAACCCGTTTAAATTAACATATCGTTTCAGGTTGACACGACCCGACCCATGAACACGTTTAATTTAGATGTCAATAGGTTCAAACTTGACCCAACCTGACATGGCACTGAAGTCATTTCAAATTTTATAGCCTAACTAAAATGGCAAAATTTCAACAACCAAGCAACAATGTGGCACTTTTTAATTGAGAAAGAATGGTAGTCGAGAGAATTGGTAGAAACCTCCAAAACAACAAAAGCTAATTCATGGATCTATTATTAGTGTTGATTGAGCATTTACATCTTAATATATCTTAAAATAACTTGCATAAATTCAACAAAAATATGGACAATCTATTTAGCTCAATTTTAAGATATGTTTCTAATTCCAATGGACATCTATAGCATGCAATACAAAACAAATGAATGACAATTCTTTCTCCTTTTTTTTGGGTTAAAAATTTAAGTTAAAAAAAATTAAAAACAATAATAAACGGGTCAACCCACAAACTCTTGGGTTGACACAACATGACTCGTTTAGTAAACAAGGCATATACAGGTGACCCGTTTATGACCCAAACCCAGTTAACCTAATTCTTAACCCTAAAATTAGGTGTTGTATTCGTGCTGTGTTCGTGGATCGCGTGTTAAATTGCCGGCCTTAGAATCTCTTGTATTCTCCCGAAGAAACTGAAAACATGAAAACAACACAAAATCAAAAAGATAACAACGCTAAGGAATTAACATATGCAAGTTAAGAGGCTTGAATATACATCATTCGACGCTTATTAAGTACATTTGCAAACCCTTTGTAAAGGCTAAGACCATATGTGCCTAGACAAATTCCTCAGTCGCCTCCTGCCACGGCAACTCCAACTCCTCATTGGTCAATCATCTTAATATGAATTCCTTTCTAACCCACCAGTAGACTTTAAACGATAGATTTGAATGAGAGCTTGTGGTTTGAAACATAGTGGTGTCAAGAGGTCTTGTTGACAGAGTATTTGATGGTGCGCTTGCGTAAGCTCTTAGAAGTTACCTTTCACAAGTCGTGTTAGGACATCCATCCACCGGTCTTCTCGGGTAGAATTTGGGAAGTCCTCTATAATGCATCGCATCAAGAAACTATTTAACGCTTAGTTGACACCAATTCAAAAAACTTGTCCCCAAGAGGTAGCTCAATCGGCTAGGATCACGCCTAGTGAAGCGGAGGTCACTAATTCAAATCCCCCTCCTCCCCTCTTGTGCAGATATATCAAAAAAAAAAAATTCAAAAAAATTGAATTTCCAAAACCTAACTTTTACACCAAAAAACTTGGTTGTTTAAAAATTTACAACCCTTGTTTTGATCACACAAATATGCCAACACTAACCCTTTCTAACCTTTTCTCTTTCTTGCAAAGCTTCTCATTCGAAAGCGGTCTTGAGGTCACTCTAAATCCTTGCGTAAACACTTATATATATATATATATATATATATATATATATATATATATATATATTTCTATTTCACATTACCATAGATTTTATATATGGTATTTTAAAGGAAATAATGGTTGAAGTGAAAAGAGAACGATTATGAAAATGACTTGAAATCCTATTTATCATGATCTTGAGCTTTAATTATTTAAGTTGCACCTTATTGAAAAAAAAAAAAAAAAAAAAATCGTTCTTAATTTTGACTTAAAATTGGAATCGGGCTTACCCAAATAAAGAAGATTGGTCATGATTAAAATAAGGCTATTTTTAAGAGGTTTTTAAAACTACAGTTTTGAAAAAGAAAGTGAATGATTACGATATAAGCATAAAATAATTGCACACTAAGTGAAACTAGATAATAAAAAAGAATTTCTTTGTACAAAATAGCTTAATGTTGTGAGTGCATTCGTAAGTGTTGAATCTCACATTAAGAAAATATAAAAGAAAATAATGCGTAATATACCTAAGTGGACCTTAGCCTATTAACTTAGGCTTTTGGATTAAAGTTGTATTTAATTATGTATATTAATGTACTATTGATAAAAACTTTATAATCGCTTTATCTCCCAACAAATGGTATCAGAGCCCCATGGTTTCTTTCTTGGGACTGGTGTCTGAATGCGTCGAGTTTAGAATTGTGCTTCCACGGGCTCCACCCGCAACTCGGGTTTAGAATTGTGTTTCCATCTGCAAATCTTGATGTGAAACATAAAAAAATAATTTTTTTTAAAAAAAAAACCTCATAAGCGAGGGAGAGTCATGTAAAGTGACTCACAAGTGAGGGAGGAGATTGTTGTTAGTATACTTGTGAGTATTGTGTCCCACATTGAAAATATATATAATTTTTTATTTTTTTTAAAAAAGTGTTTAATATACTTAAGTAGACCTTAACCCATTAAATTAGGCTTTTAGATTAAAGTTGTGTTCAACTATGTATATTAATGTACTCTTGTAAAAACTCCATAACCGCTTTATCTCCCAACACTTAATTGGGAAATATTCTCCAACCCGAGTAATTCTATAAGTCCCTTTTATGTCACTCTTATGTCCTTCTAAAAGTGAGGTGACTTTTAAAATCATCATTTGATTAAAATCCAATAATGATCAATCGCAATTCTAATAATGATTTTAAGAACCATATCATTTTTAGAGGACATAAAAGTGACATAAGAATTACTTGTAGCATTACTCCATTTAAAATAGTGTCAACTGTTAAGTGTCTATAAACATTTAAAACGTTAGCCTAAGTTAATAAACTGCAATTAATGACCTCAAGAATTTAATGTACGTTTTAATTTAAATGTTTATAGACATTTGGTACTATTTTAAAGAGAAATACTAGGTGCTCTTCTAGAATTCTTTCAACTGTGATGTGACTTTTAAAATCACCAATAAATTAAAAGTTAATAATGATAATCTCAAATTCAACGATAATTTTAAGAGCCAAATCATAATTGGGAGAATAACAGGAGAATACCCGAAGACCACCTACCATTTTCCTATTTTTTTAAATAGATTAAATGATATTTCCTCTTTCTGTCCATTAATTAATCTCCAACTGAATTCATTGATTAAATAAAAGCCTAGCAAGCTTTTTTACTACTCATATTTTGTTTCTTAGCTCCAATATATATATAATGTATAAAAGATCCATCATGGCTAAATTTTGTAAGGTGGAAACTTTCGTTCTGGATTTGATATTTTGGTATAAAGTTTTAGTCGTAATAATCCCTCGTATTGTCGGTTAGACAATGCCTTAAAAGCATGAATGATTATTGATTAAGAAATATGATCCGCTGGCCCCTAAAAAATATATATAATAATAAAACAGAAGAAACTAGCATTCTTTCCTATGACATTTGGTGATTGTTGGAGCATAGAACATGCAATGCACGTGGCACGGTTGTGGTCTAAAAAAAACAAAACAAAGTAGACAAAAGGGGCCCAAGAAATTTAAGCACACCCAATAAAAAATTGTAAGTTATATAAATAAGTAAATAAAATTTCAAAAATTCATCTTTTACACATTTTGAAAGTCCTCTCAAAGTTATAAAAAAAGCTTAATTAATGATATTGAACATTCTTTCAATTATCGCCTTATGATTAAATCTTATCAAAATTCTCAAAATATTATTTTTTTTATCATAAAAATAAATAAAATGAAAATAGTAAAGAATTAGGCGTCAAAATTCTTTTTAAAAAAAATATCTTTACAATAATTTTGCAAGTTTTTTTATTTTTTTATTTTTTTTATAAAAAATATATATATTTTTTAGATATTTTGATCAAAAATAAATCCTAACGAAATAAGATAATGGAAAGAAATCAAAACTTTATACCCTAGATTTTTTGAATTTTTTTTAAAAAAAATCTAAGGTCGGCTTAGTTGTTTAAGAAAACCAAGAAAATGTAAGATAAAGACAAAGAAGAATCTAAGGAAATTACGTGTTGAGTCAATAAAAGAAGCCCAATGAAAGCACATGGGTTGGGGGGGTAAAGGACAGCCGATCACACTTGAGAATTGGACGTCGATAGGTGCAATTCTTGTCGTATATCAAACCTGTAATTTATGAGAACTAATGAATCTATCTCGTAGGTTCTTGAAATAAACGAAATAATCTCAGCCGTTTAATTTTGTCCATATCTGATATTTCTTTTGAAAACTCATCTTTCTTTGGTTAAATCAAATACAAATTATATCTCCATAAGATGTGATGGTGACATCTTATAGCTCGATATTAATGGCTATTTGTACTAATAATTTTTCACAGATGCTGACATCGTCGCTGTACTAAAACTCAGAACATTACGTCAAATATAGTAATATACTTCGTTTTTCAGAATTTATTACATTGGAGACTTTTCCTCATTTAAATAGAGACATTCTTATACGTGTATTAAATAATAATTAAATAAAATTACATTAACACAACCAAAAGCAGAAAGGTTGGGCACCTGGTACACATCGGAGAAGTCGGTCTCTAGACCCTGTTGAAATATCGAAACTTAAAGGCAAAGAAACAAAAAGAAAAACATTCTTACCAAAAACAAAAATACCGTACATCATTTATTTCTATGGACTCAACAAATAGAGAGATTTAAAGCATGTTTAAAATTATATCTGAAAAATAATATTTATAAGTCAAAAAAATATTTTTTTTTGGTAAAAGCTTTTAAAAATGTATTTTGATTATTTTTAGAGTAAAAAAGTCAAAGAAATATTTTTAAAAAATTACCAAACATGCCAACCTTTTTAGGCACAACTTTTTGGTTACTAAAAATACTTTTTAAATTCTTTAATGCAATTTCAAATAGGCTCTTAATCATTTCTGTAACTTAACAACATGTTAAACAAGTGCTCTGATTGCCCTCCTTGCAAACAAAGGATGTGCTCTTTGTGAAAGGCGTCAACTTGGGTTTTTATTTTCTTTTTTCTCTAATCAAATAGGGAAAGGGTTACTTCGGATCAAAACACCAAAAATGATGTGGGCTCTCCAAATGAGCTGTTCTTCACAATATGACGGCATAAAGCAGTTACAAAAGCAAAAAGAGAACAAATTAAGGCAAGCATATTTGAACTCCCATTAAGAAACTGCAACAACCACTAGAAGAATGCTAAAGCGGTAAAATGGTTCATTCCTCCTCCCCTAAAAGCCTTACAAAGAGGTGAAAAAAAAAAAAAAAACTTACCTTCTTAGAGAGAAGGGGGAGCATCTCTCTCTAAAAAAAAGAGAGAAGCAAATTTAATGGCTAGATTGACTTAAGCTTCAACTTAGGTTAAGCTGGAATAACAAGCTCTAATTATTATTGTTAGTTTTATTNTGTATTAAATAAAATTACATTAATTAAAATAATTTTTTTTTTTTTTGTAAAAATTAAAACATAAAAAAAGGAAATGAACTTTGGCAGCATTTGAAACGTCCGGAAGTGTAATATAGAATAAAGAAAATGCAAGTAGACACAACCAAAATCTGAAAGGTTGGGCACCTGGTACACATCGGAGATGTCGGTCTCTAGACTCTGGTGAAATATCGAAACTTAAAGTTGTTTTGCTAAGAATATAAAAAGGCAAAGAAACAAAAAGAAAAACATTCTGACCAAAAAAAATAATATATACCGTACATCATTTATTTCTATTGACACAACAAATAGAGAGATTTAAAGCATGTTTGAAATTATATCTAAAAAATAATATTTTTAAGTCAAAAAAATATTTTTTTGGTAAAAGCTTTTAAAAGTGTATTTTGATTATTTTTAGAGTAAAAAAGTCAAAGAAATATTTTTGAAAAATTACCAAACATGTCAGCCTTTTTTGGCACAACTTTTTTGTTACTAAAAATACTTTTTAAATTCTTTAATGCAATTTCAAATAGGCTCTTAATCATTTTTGTAACTTAACAACGTGTTAAACAAGTGCTCTGATTGCCCTCCTTGCAAACAAAGGATGTTCAACTTGGGTTTTTCTTTTTTCTTTTTTCTCTAATCAAATAGGGAAAGGGTTACTTCGGATCAAAACGCCAAAAATGATGTGGACTCTCCAAATGAGTTGTTCTTCACAATATGACGGCATAAAGCAGTTACAAAAGCAAAAAGAGAACAAATTAAGGCAAGCATATTTGAACTCCCACTAAGAAACTGCAACAACCACTAGAAGAATGCTAAAGCGGTAAAATGGTTCATTCCTCCTCCCCTAAAAGCCTTACAAAGAGGTGAAAAAAAAAAAAAACTTACCTTCTTAGAGAGAAGTGGGAGCATCTCTCTCTAAAAAAAGAGAAGCAAATTTAATGGCTAGATTGACTTAAGCTTCAACTTAGGTTAAGCTGGAATAACAAGCTCTAATTATTATTGTTAGTTTTATTTTTGTCTTGGTTGGATTCAAGTGAACAAAATACTTGTGATTAATATGTTCGGTTTAAGTGTGCAATGAGTAAACAGTTGAAATTGATTTCTAGAAAGCTTCGTTTGCAACTCCATCTGCAGACCATTCGAACGTGATAGCTGAACAAGAAAAACCTGAGAGCTTCATCTGCAAGCCGTTCGGACCGCGCCGAGCAAGAGAATTGACATTAGCATTGTTAACATAGTGTCGTTCGGACGAGTGTACTTCCTGTCTGGACGCACAATATATTAAAACTAGTTTTTGCCTAGTTTAGTCCAGACATGATCACTTACCGTCCAAACACCCCATAGCTTTTATGTCTTTCAATTAGAGTTTGAGTCTAATTAGACTACGAGTCTTTATTCTATATATACAGATCTGTATTGCTATGAATTATGGATCAAGAGTTCGCAATTTTGTGCTAAGAGAGTCCTAGATATAGAGCGTTTGTTCTCTCCCTTAGAGTGATTGTTTGATCATACTTGGTTATTGTTGAAGTAAAGTCAACTGGAGTTCCAGTGAAGAGAGATGACATAGAAGGATTGTTCCATTTGTTTCTAGAAAGGGCTATTGCAGTAGAAGACAAGTGAGCCGCTTGTTTTATGCAAGAGAGTGTCAATTGCAAATATGTTTGTAACTGTTAACTTCTTGTAATCGTTATTCTTTTACTGATTTAATAATTTCCTGGGTTTGGCTGCTCCGGAGAAGTTTTACATTTTAGAGAGCTTTCTAAATGGTTTTCTCTTCGTAACCAAAATATCGGTGCCATTGCTTTACATATTTTGGTGAATGATTAATCAATTGTTTAATTTTTTAATTCCGCATATTATTTGTATACACCTATTCAACCCCCTTCTGTATTATTAAGAGTCGTTATTGGTTTTTCAATTATAACACATGTCCCATCCCATTCCATTTTCAAAGTTATTCACAACTTCAAATTCAAAGATAACAATCATGATAGTTCTTTTTTTTTTTTCTTTTCCTAATTGAATAAAGAAAATAAATACAATGGAGAATCTTTCTCATTCCTGATACAAATGGAAGAAAGAATGGGGGATACTGTAGGAATGCTTCCAAAAACAATATGAGAAATGTATCATTTAGCTAAAGTATGTGCACGAAAATTGACACATCTAGACACTTTCAAAGCATTCAAACTTCAAAGAAAAGATAGAACTAAACTAATATCCAGAAAAAATAAAATAAAATAAAATAAAGAGCAAAAATCCAAGAAAAACAAAAAATAAGGGATGGTTGTTAATGGCCAACACCACAAGAAGAGTATCTCCCTCTAACAAAAGGTGATCACAACCAGAGAAGGCTGCCACCCGACTTACCAAAAGAGCAGCAGCCACTTCCCCTTGCCACCTTCATCATCACTAAGCAAAGCTGCAATCACCGCAATCACAGCAAAGCAAATGAATTTTTAACCACCACATCAAAATTTGCCTTAAGCCTTCCCACGGCTAGGGGAACCCACAGAGAAGAAAGAGTGCTATCCCTCCAAGCGCCAATGAAAGAGTGCTATCGCTCCAAGTGCCCAAAATAAAGATTCAAGGTTTTGGAAACCTTAAAAAATAAAAAATAAAAAATAAAAAAAGGAAAGCCCTAACGTGGAGAATTGATGTACCTTCCAATAAGTGCTTAAATATTCATATTTAAGCTCCTTAATTTATATTTGTTAAGCTCTTAGTTTGTTTGTGTTATTTCATTCTATTTTATTTCATTTTTGTGTTTTCTGTGTTTTATAGGTCTTTGTAAGAAAATGAAGCATTTTTTGAAATATCGGGCTTAAAGAGCAAACTTGGGAAAAGCTGGAGTCTGTTAGAGCGATCGAGTGCAGGTGATTTGCGATCAAGCGCACTAGCGCTTGAGTGCCCAAGTCAAGGAACGAACGCACCTGCACTCACACGCGCAAGAAGAAGGATCGATCGCAGAGTTGCGATCAAGCGCACACGACCTGCAATCGAGTGCATCCGTGCATGAAGAGCAAGTTAGCTGCAACCCTATTTTGGAAAGTTTTATTTTATTAGGGTTTTTGTTAGTCCTAGTTGCACAAGGACTAAACCCTACGATTTTTTGGGTTTCTAGGATTTCCTTAGACTCTCTATAAATAGGCTTGTAAACACAAAAAATCACACACGAGATTTGGGAGAAGAATTGACGGCTCTTCAAGGAAGCATTTTTCTGGGTTTATTATTTTCCTTTCTATTTTATTTTATGAAGATGTTTAACATCAAAGTCATGTGTAATAAAACCTCTTAGTAGGGCTAGATTGAAGCCCTAGTCATGTTTACTTAGTAATTCAATATTGGCGCCTTTGCGATAATTGCGTTATGATGCTTAACTTGATTAATTCCTATTTTCTTGAATTCCTCATATATGTTTGCCTTATCAACATATGCATGTAGTATGGATATGTTAATTAAATCAATTTGGATGGCCGAGTCCTGGGTTTAATAAGAGTAACAAAAGAAATCCACGCCGAGTTCTTGGGTTAATCAGCATGAGAAACCAAGAGTATATACCATGCCCTACGTTCCATGTGTTTGCTGATTTCCACAAATTTATGTTTTCTTAAAGAATAACTTAGTATATACCATGCTAAATCCTTTAAGAAAGAAAAAAGTTAGAGTATACACCTTGTTGCTTAGGGAAATCAATAGCTTAAGGAGTATATACTATGCCCTTAGGTTGGCAAACAGTAGGTATTCATAATCTGATTAAAGTATTAGCATATTGTTTTATTATGTAAGCATGATTAGTGGTGGAAGTTATAGCCCTACACTTTATCATTATCAAATCAAAATCAATTTTTCTTTCTCTTGTTTTACATTGTGAAATTAATTTTAATCAAAATTTACCAATCCTTGTGAAAATGATCTCGCACTTGCACATTATGCTACTCTTTTGACCTTGTATGCTTGCAAGTAAAACTGCAATTATTTACCTATTAATTTAGGTAGATATTTGTCACAACACCTTCATGGATCAAAAGATTCCTTGCTCTCCAAATAAAGTCCAACACAAGAGAGGCAAAGAGCTGAAATTTTCTCACCTCAAATTTGGTAATATCTAAAACAGCCAATAGAGATATGAGGGCTAAGATCCAGCCTGAAATAGGACAAGAGGCAAAACCTCCAATAACATTAGGCCAAGGAGAGAAACTCCATAAGAAGATGGCTAAGGCATAATCCAAGAAGATATGGGAGAGTTTCTAGAGGACCTTTGGAAAAAGGGCAAACGCAAGCATTAGGATCATCAGAGACTACAAACCTGTCAATTTTAGCCCTAGATGGCAGAATATCCCATGCCACTTTCCATAAACAATGTTTTGGCCTAGCTTGGATTTTGAGACCCATGGAGTGAACCAAGCATCTGAGGGAAGAGGGGAGGGCTTGCCACCCACCGAGAGATCCAACTCATGAGCTGATTTCACATAGAACAAACACAATGAGGCTAGAACCCAAAACCACTTAACAAAGGTTGGGCAAACCGGCAGATGAATACTTAGAATGCATTGAACTGAGAGAGGATCAAAAAGATCTTCCAACAAATGCTTGTTCCAAGCCCTTTCCCTAGGAAGAGTAAGATCAGTTACTAAGAAATCTGGAAGGTCTACCAAATTAACATTAGGAACATGTCTGAAATTAGCCATGGAAGGAATCCATAGAGACTTCCACACATCCACCATGCACCCACTAGGAATAGAAATACAAGTACCCTTCTCAACCACCCTCCTATTATTCAACAGCCTTTTCCAAAGCCAATAGGAAAGAGGATTAGGAGGAGCATGTAAAAACGACACTCCATTCTTGAGATATTTGCCCATAAGAGAATCAACCCAAAGAAGAGGTTGATTAGAGACCATCTTCCAACCCAATCTAGAAAGCACAGCATTATTGAGAGAAACCATAGACCGAATGCCAAGATCACCCAAAGATTTGGGCTTACAAATGTTATCCCAAGAAAGAAGGGAAAGGCAATGCTTCTTATCTTGAGGAAAACCCCACAAAAAATTTCTTAGCCTAGAATTGAAGGCTGAACACAAGGTCTTTGGAAGAAGAAATAGAGACATAATATAGGTAGGAATAGCATTTACCACTGATTTCACCAAAGTGGTATGAGTTGCTTAAGAGAAAAGCATGGCTTTCCAACCAGTTATTTTAGCAAAAATTCTATCTTTAAGCTCAATAAAAGAGGTCTTCATGAAAAACGGAATACCCAAGTACTAAGCACAAACTGGAATGTGTGCTAGGTTAAGAATCCCATTAATACATTTATAGCAACTTTGGTGCTATCACGACAATTCCTACCAAAAAAGATGGTTGATTTGCTCATGTTAATGTGTTGCCTAGCCAAAAGGAGTAAGTCGAGCGACATTTAAGAATCACCCCTGCTTCATTCACATTAGCCTTGGAAAATATCATCACATCATCTGCAAACAAAAGGTCATAGATGGGGGGGACAAGAACTAGCCATTTTAATACCATGAAACAAACCCAAGTTTTCCCCTTTCTCAAAAAGCCTGGAAAGATTTTCCAAGCCAAGAATAAAAAGAAAGGGAGAGAGGGGATCTCCCTAACCCAACCCATGGGATGAGAAAAACTTGTCATATGGAGCACCATCCAATAAAATGGAAAAGGAAGTAGTAATGCATTGGTGAATCCATTGAACCAAGTAAGGCGAAAACCCAACAAGCTTTTTCCATATCAAGCTTTAAAGTCATAGAAGTGGATTACCTTTCTTTTGCTTCATAGAGTGGAATACCTCATCAGCCAGAATGGTGTTATCACGAATAGATCTACCCTTGAGAAAAGCGGACTAGGTAAGAGAAATAATGTTCTTCCAAATGTTTGTCAAAGCCCTCTTCTTTTCTATTTCATTTCTCATAGAAAATTAAAAACTCATTTCACAGTTATTTCATATTAACCAATTTTTATTACTATTCAAACAAAACAAAAATAAGAAAAACTTTCCTAAGCACACGCTTCTTAGGCCCTATTAGTTTCAACGTAAAATGTTTTCGATTAAAAAATGTTTCCAACTGAAATCATTTTCAAACATTTCATACGATTAGTTCAGACATAAAATCAACCAATATTTTTTATATTTTCTTTCAATCATATTAACTTATAAATATAAACTTCTATTCACAATATAAAAATATTAATATAAAGCAACTAAAAAAATCAGCACGAAAATTATGTTGAATTAAAATATACACATATGGACTAACAATGATCATCTAATTTCATATAATCTGAGAAGCGGCTGTGTGAGAGTAAAAGGCATTTAGGATGTCAATTGCCAGCTAAAATTATTCCCAATTTGAACAAACAATTATAAAAGAACCATTCCCAATTTGGACAGGCAACCGCGAGGGTACCCTTGTAGGGCCGCTTTCCCGACCAAGTGTTCAAGCAAGTATGCTCTATAATAAGCCTTCTCACAATTGCTTCCCTAAGAGCATCTCCAACAGGGCTTTTAAACTAACTTTTAAATTAAATTTAACTTTTGTGCTCTAGCAGACCTTTTAAATAGATTGTAAAATAGATGGTTTACTAGAATTCATTGTGAAAAAGTAGTAGCTAAACTAAAAATGTTGATTTTAAGTAGCTAAAATAGCTATCAACTGCTGGAGATGCTGCTTGGAAGAGTAGCAAAATATGATTTACAGGAATGAAAAGCATAAACCATTTTATGCCTATAAAGATTATTTTGCTTGATCAATTAAAAACATTGGTTTCCTCCTCATGAAAATGATCGGAGAAAGTCCACATCACTCAAACTATCACCCAATTATCAATGTTCTTCCTAATTACAAAAATACCATTACTAAAATAAAACAAAAATTATATAAAAATAACTAAAAATATAAATTTTTCTTTAAAAAAAAAACGTTTCTTTTTATGGAAAAAAAAAATCCAAATTTATAAGGGTGTTTTTATCTTTTTAACAAAAAATTATTGTAATTTTTGTCTTTTTGTGTAATAATGCTATAAGTCTTCATAGAATCTTCCTAGAGTTATCCCAAATATAATACAACTGTTAAAATATCAATAAATCACATCTCAAATTCAATGGTAATTTTAAAAACTACATCACATTTGAGATGACTCTAGAAAGACTTTAAGAAACCTTGTAACATTACTCATTTTTGTGACATAGACAATTTTTAGTAATTTAGAGAGACATTATTAATTAGATGATAGTTTGAAAAAAGTATGCTTAAGTTCACCCAAAATGTTTTCCCATGCTAACTTCTCCCAAAAGATATTTTTGATTTGACCAAATATTTTATACGGTGCCAAACACTCAAAAATGGAAAGAAAAAAAAAATTCAAATAAACATTTTTACACCGAAACAAACTGGGTAAACTGGGTATTAGTGCAAAAAAGATTACAGATATCTTCGAAGCATATATACGACATAAACGTCTATGAAAAATGGAGTTAGCACAAGATAGGCGTGCGCTTGTGGCAAGATAGGAAATATTGGAATTGCAAGTTCAAATAATTCGAATACAAATCCATTACGAATTGCAATAGTAAACCCCTGGACTTATCTGTCGCTCTTAAAGGTTAAAAATATAGTCTAACAAAGGAGACGCTGCTCTAGTGCAGAAGCGCAAAAAATGTTGCACGGAGCCTTAAAGCAGTTATCCATAAGATCTCGCGTAGATCCAATGATACAAGAGAAATTAATGTGGGTTTAGGGAATGGGGTACACGTCGAAAGAGAGAAACAAAAGACAACGAATATTAAGGTTCAAGGTGATGCGTTTTCTGTACCAACAAACTACCCCTAACATCTTCATCTTCAACTGAAATATTTGGTGTTAAAAGGACCTACTTACATCTCTCCACGCGCCAAAACTGCTGGGGAGCCTATTAGCACCACCAAGGCACCAACCACAGCTCTGAAACAAGATATAAATAAGGCTTAGAAACCGAAGAAGCCAAGCTCACTGGCTCTTTCCTTCTCGAATGTTTCGAAGTACTGATAAATGATTGTTACGGCAAGCAGAATCCCGGTTCCCGAACCAATTGCCCCCATGAAATCAGCCAACACTGTCAATGCGCCAATGCACATGCCTCCAAACGCTGCGGCAGTGGGTATGTAGCGGTTCAGCTCCTTCTGCAAGTTTGATTCACGATGCCCAGGCATCACCATTTGTTGTTCCTGCAAACTCAGCAGAAATCATGTTTAAAATCAACACGGTGCAAGGTATTTTACAGCTAATGACTACACATGAAGCTCAATCATGTATCGGGTTTATGTACATAAATTCGACACAACGTGATGGCGCCATATTGGTAAAGATTTTCACATGATGCTATTCAGAGACAACTCGGTTGATCCATCATATCAAATTTAAAGGTCAGGTTCATATCCAAAATAGCAGAGTTCACAACATATAACAATACAACTACAATATTTTAATACTGTGAGCTTATCATCAATTCAGCATTTCAGTGCCCCATCCTAGCACAGTAATACTTGAGCTGATACAAAAGGATTAATAAGGAAGATTTCAACCATTGAAGATACAAGTGATTGCTTTGATTATTGTCCCTAAGCCCTTAGCTCAAATGGTAAAAGGTGAGAAAGAATAGCTATTGGCCTTTCCAACTCTCAAAAGCAAACATTTCACTTTCTCATTTTTTTTTTTGTGACGGATTTCAACATAGGACCTACACAACCAGTATACCTGAGCCCTTAGCTCAAATGGTAAAAGGTGGGAAAGAATAGCTATTGGCCTTTCCAACTCTCAAAGGCAAACATTTCACTTTCTCATTTTTTTTGTGACAGATTTTGACATAGGACCTACACAACCAGTATGCCAATTGAGAACATAAGACAAATCCCAAATCTCTTTACCACATGAGCCAAGGCCCAAGCAACGAGTTGTTGCTCGGTTATTAATCGCAAGCCTTGGCTCAAATAGTAAAAAGATGAGAAGGAATTGGTGCAGGTATTACATTGCCGAAAGATGAAAGCGAGGTAGGGATAATACAGTTAAATTAGAACAACAGCTGTGCAATACAACCAGGTTTAAATTCCCAACCCTATATTCCTCTCAGAAGGTCATAAGTATCTTTCAAACGGACTTTATACTTTTAAATATTCATTTTTAAGGGTACATATGCAGAGGTTGGCAGGTTGACTCCAAGTTCAATGTAGACTTCACCCCAAAGTCAAAATATTGTGAATAAAAAATACATGTCAAAACACAACCATTTGACCTTACAGAACCAAATCAGCAAATATAGCACTTTGTATCCCATATCTTATGACCAATTTCAATTTCAGAACACTAAATATATCTAGATCACGAAGAATTCTTACCTTGAGCTGCTTGGCAACATCTCTAGCAGATGATCCAGAAACTTCAATCCAAGTTTTTGAGAATAGTGCACAAGCCGACAACATAAAGACTAGGTAGAACAGTGCATGGAATGGATTGGCTGCCATATCAGCTAAGCTGCAAAATAGTGTAGCATCTTATCAATGCAGATTAACAGGACCATTAAGGAGAGGAGTAAAAGACAACTGGCAAGGAAAGCACAGATTCTTCAATTAGCCACTGCTCCCAAATATTATGGATTCGTACTGAATATGCACCCATAAATAAGAAACCTAATTTGTTTAAATAAACATGATTCAGAAACTACAAAATACAGGTCGACAAAGCACCAATATTTTTGGAGAACAAATTTTCTTAAGAAAAAAGGGGTATAAACATAAACTACTAAATTTAATGTTTTCGATAGTTAAAAACCTTCACTATTTCCAATCCTTATGAATATCAAACATGGAGACCGGATCACATGTTCTTTTGTTCTTTACAGCTTTTAAATTAGATTTTAGCTTATACATTTTTGAATGTTTTTTAATTTTTATTAATCATTTTTTTAAGCTAAAAATTAGCATTATACCTATTGTATATTTTTATATACTAGTAGATGAGTACTAGTCAAATGGCACCTCAAGAAAAGATGGTGGGTACGGATGTGAGTTCCAAACCCATTGGGTGTATTGCATAAACTATCAAATGTATAGAATAAATAATACTAATTAATCATATTCCTACCATTTGTATTGCACATCCACAAAATGGGGCTTGAAAACCCATAACATCACCCCTGCATACTCTTATGAGAGGTGAAACCATCATTTGAGATAAAGCTTATTACCTATCCATTCTGTATAATATCAGTGTTTCTTTGAGGACTAACTCATTTCCCACCGAGTATGATGACAAGGTATTATAGATAAAAGATAAGGTGATCTATATAAGAGGAAAATTATTGATTACCTTGATGGTGCAGTGATGTAATATGCAAGACCACCAACAGGGATAGTTTGACCACTTGAATATTCAGATTCCTTCCATTTACCCAAAAGGTTCACCAGAAAATTTCCACTGTACTTTCTGTAAAGCAGCTATACAAACACAAAAAATACAAATTATTTACACGGTACTACAGAAGGTCAAATTTAGCTAGAGGCATACAAATATAAAACATCAGTACCTGGGAGATGAAGTAAAGGTTGGACACGAGTGCAGAATGTAGAATGATGGGCATGTTAGAGGTATAGAACAGCTTGATTGGATATGAACCCTGCTGTCCTCGGGCATTCTTTGACCTCACAGGCAAAACCACACGGAAACCTTGGAAGTAGATTACAATTAGGAAGACCAAGACAGTAGCAAGCAGGTTTGTCACGTTCGGAAGATTTTGCCGGTAAAAAGCCTCACGGAGAGCACGGACCTTGTCCGAACGAGTTATCAATAGATGGAATAGAGCAATAACAGCACCCTCAAATTCAGCTCCTCGTCCACTGTTAATAGTGGTGGGACTAAATGCTTTCCAGATAATGTTCTCACTGCAAAAGAATGGCCAAACTCTTCAGGTATTCAAAATCACGAAATAATTTCAAGAATAGCTAACAGAGTTCCAGAAAAGACACTAAGCTCACAAGTTAATTTAACCATGAGGCAATGAAACTTAGCAATTAGCATCAAAAGCTTATATTGATTGTCTATCAAGAAGGACATTACAACACTCACCAGATATTGGTAGCTATGAAAAGTGAAATTCCAGAGCCAAGACCATATCCTTTCTGAAGAAGTTCATCTAAACATATCACAATGATACCAGCAAAGCAGAGCTGAATGATAATAAGAATAGCATTTCCTACTCCAAGTTGGCCAACACTACCATACATCCCCGAGAGAACATATGCAACTGCCTCACCCACAGCTATCAGGATGCCAAGTAACTTCTGTGCACCATTTCTGGGAAGGAAAAGAAAAATGCATCATGAGGAACATAGAGCACAAGCTGAAGAATCCAGTTGAAGTTAAAGAAAAGAAGAAAGGGCAGCTTTGTGCTTTTGAGGTAACATTCCCATAAAGGAAAAGTTTTCATAATCAAAGCGAACAATGCACTAGAGAGCAATTACATTTACAAAACATGCATGAATGAAAACATGCACACAAAAATGAAAAATCAATGCAAACCGGATCCCTCAAATTACAATATTTTAACCGTCTGCCGACAAAAAAAGTACACAAATACAAATAAATAGATAGATAGATAGATAAAGAAATAAAGAAATAAATAAACACTGGGCCAGCAACCCAAATACAACTTAAATCTCAAAAGGTACTTACAAGAGGGCACGATCCTCCCGTACATTGTTGTCAACTTCTATGATCTTTGACCCAGCAAGGAGTTGCATCACCAGCCCAGAAGTAACAATTGGGGTAATTCCAAGTTCCATAACAGTCCCACGGTTCGAAGCAAGGATCACGCGCATCCAATAGAATGGATCTGCACCTGTTGTGGAGTGTATTCCATACAGAGGGAGCTGACTGCAAACCAAGAAAATGAAAAGAGAGATCACGGTATAGATGACCTTCTCTCTGAATGGAACTTTTCTATCAGCGCTCTGAACTTCAGGCAGAAACGAAAGGAATGGTCTGACCAAATGGAGTACTCTAAATCCTCCTCCCATCTTATTTTGTCCAGACTACTTCAATCCAACCTGTTCAGCCATTCATAGAATATATGAATTCAATGTAGAAGTAAAACAAGTACTTGAATGTCATCTATATAAACCACATTCCGATTCAAATCACAACTGCCAGCAGGCCATTAATTTGTAGACAGATACACAAGAATACAAACAAATAGTCGCCATTGATAGTATGGAACATACCCGGTAATAGAAACGACAGGTGCTACCCAGATGAAATAAAATAAAGGAAACAAATAAACAGACACATAAAAACACACACAATAAATGAGATGCCTTAAGAGCAATCAGTGTTGCCTTTTCAATAGGAAAAAATGTCCTGAATATGACTCCAGTTTCCAGAAAATCTTAAAGAAACTTTTTTCACACACTTTTTAATAAATTGAGTACTTTCAACCAGAAAGCAATGAGTTATCAGATTAAGAACTTCAAAAGTAGTTACTGAAATAAAATAAAATCTATTTCCAACTCCAACAGGGCTTTAAAACCCCTGAATTGTTCAGATTCCAATGCCTTATTCTAATATTTTGCAGAAAACCATGTTGGTTTTCTCAATATATTCAAATTGCAGCCAGAGTGTGACAACCATAGAGATTAACGCATCGAAACGCAAATTTTTTTTTTTTTTTAACTGCAAACATTTTCAGCAAACAGGAAAAAAATCATATTCCACGCTTTCTTAAACATTTTAAGCCATTTATCAACTAAAAGCAACCAAATATCAAACAGATAGCAACACAAAGAAAGAAAGAAAGAGAAAAAACACTCTTTACGTTTCCATTTACAAATTTTGTTATTAAAACATGAGAAATAACTTTCATTTACCAAAAATGACCATATATAACTTTCAATCTATCAAATATATTCAACAGAACATCATTCATGTTATGATCTACCAAATTCTTATTGCAATAATTTACATCGCAGCACATCACCGAAAAGCGAAACCTCCAAATCTCGCAACAATAGCTAAACAGATGCTACTAATGATTCAAATCTTCAGGAAAACCCGAATACATTCAAAAGGAAAATCGCTTAAACAGACATGTTTTAAGGAGAAATACTTAACAGCTATACTGGCACACAAGGATCACACATGAACACCAAACATACATCCATACGTATATTCGAGAATGGAACAGATCTACAAATCTTGAATGAAATTAAAGAGAAGAGAGAGTGCTTCAGGTTGAGAAACCAACCAGAGATCTGTAAGATTGAAATCGATTTCGAGAGACCGAAATCCTGTGGTTCCTTCTTAATCGCCCCGAGAATTTGCTCGAGAGCAAGCGGATCTGAAGGAGCTTAGGAGGAGAGCAAGGGTTTCGGGGTTGGGCTTTGACATATGTAGGAGGGCGTACGCGTCACACTGGCCACGACATTCGAGCGAATCAGCATTTGACACGTGTGAAATGAAAGTGTCCGGGTTAGGAGGAGCCGGCATGTTTGACCAATCCTATTACTTTAATTTTTTTTTTTTAATCGTCCATATCACATCACGGTTTATATTGTGTGTAGATTAATAAAGGATAATTTATTCCAAAAAAAAAAAAATTATAAAGGATAATAAACCAAAGAAGACCTGTTATTCCTACAATTATTATTCATCTTTTGTTCAGCTATTTAAAATATTTTTTATAAGAATTTGAAACAAATCAAGTTTTTTTAATCTTCCATTAAGAGAATATGTTATGAAAACACTAAATCTTCACTTTTC
>CM017328.1:9729275-9781359 GCA_006937295.1 Carpinus fangiana | reverse complement strand
TTTTTTTTTTTTTTTTTTCCAGAAGTTGAAAAATAAGATATTTAAGAAAAACACAATCATTATAAAAAATTAAAAAATTAAAAATTAAATGATACAAATAAAAATATAACTAATTAGATGTAAGAGACCCTTAAAAAGTTATTAGCTTATCCCCACATATAGTATGAGTGTTTTTTCTTTACCAAAAACACTTTGCTATGATCTCAACTCTATGATGCAGAAGTTTTGGTGGGGTCACAAAGAAAATGAGAAACGTATCCATTGGATGAGTTGGGGGTGGATGGGTGTCTCAAAGGAGAAAGGCGGGATGGCTTTTCGTGATCTCACATGTTTCAACCGTGCTTTATTGGCAAAGCAATTTTGGAGACTGTGGAACACGAAGGAGAGTCTAGCTTCTCAAATTATTCAAGCAAAATATTACCCAAATAACTCAATCTTGGGTGCAAAACTGGGAAGTAAGCCCTCTTTTGCTTGGCGAAGCATTCATGGAGTGGGTGAAATTGTCCGGGATGGTTTGATTTGGAGAATTGGGGATGGCAAAAGTGTCAATATTTGGGGGGATAGATGGATTCCTACACCATCTACGGTCATGATTCAGTCCCCTCCAAAGATTTTGTCAAGGGATGCAAAGGTGCAAGAATTAATTGATCAAGACACACATTGGTGGAATAAATCCTTAGTTGATAACATTTTCACTGAAACTGAATCAGTAACTATTCAGTCCATTCCAGTGAGCAATACCAATAGACCGGACATACAGATTTGGAGGGGAACTCTAAATGGTATATTTTTTGTGAGGAGTGCTTATCACCTTGCAAAGGAGAAAGAAGATGGTCGGTATCCAGAGAGTTCACTTAGAAAGGAGATTAGTGTAATCTGGAGTGGTATTTGGAGGTTACAAATTCCGAATGTGGGAAAAAAATTTATGTGGAGAGCATGTCAGAATATTCTACCTACAAAGGATAATCTTGTCAAACGAAAGATAATTCAAGACCCACTGTGTCCAATATGTGGCTTGGAACCGGAAACCTCTTTTCATATTCTGTGGGATTGTCCTTCTGCAAGAGATGTTTGGGGAGTCAGCTTACGGGTCTTTCAGAAAAGGATTTCACATGGGCCTGAATTTATCCAAGTAGCGGAAGGTTTTTACCAAGACAGTGATAGAGAAGTTTTCTGCCTGTTTGCTGAAATATCACGCAAGATATGGTTATGAAGGAATGATTGGGTACATAATGGCTTATTCACTCACCCGAATTTGA
Source organism: Carpinus fangiana (assembly GCA_006937295.1). Lineage (NCBI taxonomy): Eukaryota > Viridiplantae > Streptophyta > Magnoliopsida > Fagales > Betulaceae > Carpinus > Carpinus fangiana. The sequence continues at coordinate 9,780,100 of CM017328.1, read as the reverse complement.
GTAATGATATACTCACAACCTTTGTGATTCTACAGTAATCACGAAGGTGACGTGGCATGTGCCACGTTGGTCGTTCTGCTCTCTTTCTTTTTTTAAAAAAAAAAAAAAAATTCAAAATTAAGACACAAAACCCATCCCCGCGATACCCATTTTCATTTCCCCCCATTTTCTTCCCAAACCCATTTTCTCCCTCCCACTGTCACATGGTTCTCCCCCACCGGCATCGGCGTGGCTCGTCTCCTTTTTCTCTTTAGTGTCTGTATTGAAATGGAGGGCCAAGAAGACCCAGATCCGACGAACCCAAGCACCAAAGACCCACCTTTGTGCGACGAGTGCAAAGCGATGGGAAGAGAGGGTGGAATGGCGGTTTTGGATGCCGGCGACAACACCGCAACCCCTTTCCGGCATCGCTGGATGCCACGTCTGTCTTAAACGGTTTTTTTTTCGAATCAAAACAGAAAATGGAGCCCGACAATTTCATTTCTCCCTTCCAAAAATTTCCCCCGAAACCCATTCTCCCTTCACCCAAGTCTCCCTCCACCGGCACGAGCGCCGTGATCCCTACCGAAACCAGCGGCGGCTTAACCGAAGGGAGTGGACTTTTAGCTGGTTGTTTCCGCCACCCTCTAGTCTTTTGTTCGTCAACGGAAAGATTAAAAACAAGTAGGTGAGTTTTCTTCTTCCAAACCATCTATGTTTAATGGGTCTCGTTATGTCAGAAGGAAAGTTTAAAACAAAAGCTTCAAAATGCTTCAAGTGGAGAAGGATTTGTATATAAACAAATAAAACCCATATTTTTTTGGGGCCGCACTCTCATCTCTCTCTCTCTCTCTCTCTCAAAGTTGGAGCTCTATAGGGCGGAGAGAGAGAGAGCTTGGAAAGATCCGAAAACTCAGACCCAGTTGGGGTTTTCATAAATTTAGCCCAAAGTTTCTTTATTTTATACGAATTCTGATTGGATTATTTGAATTTACGCGTTAGAAAGCAAAAAGAGGAGATGGGTATTGCCAATGAGGAGGCGATCAAGCAGTTTCAGTCTTTAATGGAAGAGGGTGAGCTTCAAAAACCCAACTTTGAGTTTCTATGATCCTCTTCTTTGATCTTTGAATTGCTATTTTTTTTTTCGTTGTTTGTTGTTTGTTTAAATACTGCAGTAGATGATGTTTGATGAGCAACTGAAGAAGACATTCAAGGTTAGTCTCTTCTTTCTTAGTTCTTTGATCTGTCTTTGTTCGAATGCTGAGAAAAAAAGGTAGTCAGGAAAAGAAAGTTTTATTATTTGTGAGATGTATAGCTTTTAAGTATTTGCTATCTAAGAACAGAAATCCCTCTACTCAACTTGGCCCAAAGAAATCAAATTTGCCGTTTCTTTTTATTTTGTGGGATGGTTGGGGGCTGGGGGTGAACATGGCAAATAACTCAACCATTGAGCTTATTTTGGCCCTGACTCCTTTTTATGTTATTTATGTTCTACTTTCTGAGAAAGAAACTGTTAAATCTTTAATTGTTTTGTATGCGATATGGGTCTTCGATCTTGCTTTTTCATATGTTTTTCCTTTTAATAATGGATTTGTCACCGTGAAGTTTGGCCAATTCACTTTGGAGCGGATAAGCTTTTTGACTGTAGTTGTTGATACATTGTGCTTTGGTGTGATGTTGGGTTGCCTCTGAATTGGCTGAACCCTTTCTGATCTTTATAGTTCGATTTGCATTTTATGTAGAGCTGAGAGGAGTTTGGCTAAGATAATAGTTTCATTTTTTTAATGCAATCTTCAGGTCGAGTTTCAATTAAAGTCGAATGCTCGTTTTTTCTCATAACTTTGCTACTCGTTTTTTTTTTTTTCCTTTTCTTTCTTCCATTCACAAATGGAATATTAACTTAAATCTATAATTCGGAGGACAAAGTTTAATATGGCGAATCACATTTAAGTGCATTAGAGGAAGAATGCAAGTTTGTAGTATAGTTCAAGTTGTTTTTTCTTCTTGTTTTAACAATAATTTTGAAATCTTGTGCTTTTGGTTATTTGTATTTTGTGCTGCTATTGTGAATCGAAGTGGATAATTTGGGTGTTTTGAAATTCTTTTATTCATGATGTGTTTATTTTAACTTAAAGCGCATATTTTGTTCTCCAGAATATGCACTAGGGTTATCCAACCGAAACATTTGTCCGATTTCTCAAGAACCATGGGACTCTTGTGCTTTTATTAGATCCTAAGAAAACCTTTTTGCCCAAGTTGGAGTTTTTCTACTCCAAAGGCTTTACAAGCCCTAACATTGCTGGAGTCCTATCTAGAAGTCCAACCATATTGGATCTTAGCTTAGAAAACCATATCGTCCCTTCTTTTGTTTTCTTTAAGTATTTGTTTGGAACCGATGTGGATATTGTTACTGCTATTAAACGTTTTTCGGGTATTCTATATAGTGATCTTGACACTTATGTGGCCAATATCAATACTCTGCGAGAAAATGGAGTGCCTGAATCTTATATGGTTAAGTTTCTTAAAACCCAGCCTAGAGTTTTCATGACAGATTCGGTTAGGTTTAGAAGGACTGTGGAGGAAGTAAAGGAAATGGGGTTCGATCCTTTAAAGATGAAGTTTGTTGAAGTAGTTTATGCAATGAGTGGTGTGAGTAAATCTACTTGGGAGAGGAAGGTCAATGCTTATAAGAGGTGGGGTTTGTCCGAGGTGGAGATTCTTTGTGACACCTTTAAGAAGGAAGCTTCTGAGCTATTGAAGCTATATGAGAAGAAAGGGGATCTTGAAGGAATTACAAGAGAATGAGAATGGAATATGTATGAGGCAAAGAATGACATGAATCAATTGTAGCCCAAATTTTGAATTAAATATTGACTGTTAAATTATTTGATCCAGTAGAATCCCTTGGTGTTAAACTTTCAACAGTTGGGGTCCACGAGTGTAACTAATCCAAAATCCTATTTCTTGTTAAATGTGCTAGTGGTTATTAAGAGAACTAGTCCAAGTTCTTTTGTTATGTAATTTCTGTTATGAGATTTGGTCATGATGAAATTTAGAGTGATTCGTTTGTTTGAAGATCCTAAAAAGTTATTCTTACAGAATTGCATGAAATGTCATAAGACAACTCCTCAGCCATCAAAGTTATACAAGTGAAATTGCATCTTTCAATCTTATGGAGATTTGCACATCTTAACCATCAAATATATACCAATGCTATGTTCCCTTATCAGTACAAAAAGGCGCATGTTTCATTTTCATCATAATTAGTTGTCTCATTGTTCAATCATTCACAAATCTTTTATGTCATTGATTTCTCGCTCATGTTTTATGTATTAGTTGTATTGCATTATAATATATATTGTCATATATAATGTTCAAGATTGATGGTCAGTTTCCATCAAAAGGCAACTACAGGGAAACTCACAGGCGTACATAGGAAATATTGTGCATCTAACTTTGGATGTACTACAAAATTTGAACCGGCTCATCTTCTTTTGTTTGTTGTTGTCGATTGAAGTGCATTTCAGGCTAATGATCTGGGATGATGTTCATCTTCATGTCCAGCAAGAGAAATTTTGGTGGGTTAGGCTTTAGATTATTGTAATGTCTTGAAGCTCCTGTTACATGAGTTACTGATTTGCAAATCGTTTATATGGATTATCTTGTTTTTAGTTTTGAATCTTTGATGATTCAATAAAGAATAAAGAAAGAAAGAAACCTTAGGTATGTAAATGTGGTTTGGTTTGGTTTGAAAAGTTGTTAAATTCTTCATAGCTCCAACCGTGTGATTGTTTGTATTTCAAGAGTGAAATATCTCATTTTTTTGTTCGCAAATGAGAAGCTAAAGAAAGGAACAATATAAGTCCAATCTCTACCAACAACATTTGACATGTCACACTCCTTGAATGACGGGACAATCTCTTCCAACAACATTCGGGATTGAGACCCGCACCATTTTGGGCAAATTCTTCAAGATTTTGTGTTTGTCTGTTGAACTTAATTGTTCGGTAATAAGTTGAGTGATTTAAAATTTATTTGGGCAAGTAAGTTTTGTGTGAACTTTCATAATTGCTCTCCAAAATAGTTAATGATTTCAAATTGGTTGTTCCAGAATTTCTTTTTGTTCAAGAACTCTTTTGCGGACCAATTCATCTCCTGTAAGCGTGGAGCGGCTTCAACAATGTAAGGTTCATATCAAAACCTAAATAATCAATCGGAAAGTAGCTTCAAGAATGTAAGGTTCATAATATCAAAACCTGAATAATCAATCGAAAACCAAAGTAGGTGCAAATAGTTCCCACCTTTATATTATTTACCATTTTTCTCCCATCCACCTTATAAATATTTATTATGGAGAAAGACAAGAGGCATAAAAAAATGAAACCAAATATTTCTCTTGAATTTATAAGCTAGTCTCGTAAGACATATGTAATTGGATGAGAATTTTCTCAAATTAAACGACCCAAATTTCAATATAGAGTGCTACGAGGCTCACTTGCCTCACACTCTATCCATACATGCACGTAGAGAAAGAGAGAAAGAGGGGTAGTCCTGATCCCATTTGTATTAATAGGTTCACTAAGAATTGCATTGTTTCTCAATAATATCATTCTCACGTATGCTTTACATTGAATTGTGAAAAGAAAGAAAAACATTGAACTGTGAGAAGAAAGAAAAAAAAGGCGACCAAAAAAAAAAAAAAAAAAAATTGTCCGGCTTCAAGACTTCTTCCAGAAAGAGCATGTAAGCACTCAAAATATTTATCCTTCCTCACTTGATATTTGATGTATGTCATTCTCCTCTTCTAATTGTTCTTTACAATATCTGAATCTCATCATGCAACAATATGGTGTCACAAAAAGAATACAACATTTACTGAGGCCAAACCTGCACTTTCCTATCTGCATGCGAGCGGCCAACATCATTGCAACTGAGTTGCTTTTTCAGATAATCCTATGACTATTTACCCCATGTTAAGAAAATGAGAATCTTGAGTTGAACAAAAATCAAGCTCCTCAATTTCCTCTTAAATTGAACAAAATCAGAAACTGAACTGTGGGGAAAAAAGAATTTGACATTTAGACTTCATGTGACATACTTGAAGTGCTAAAATGTGCCATTGTGACTGCTAGCTCTTCCTCTCTTTGAGCTTGCTGCCTTGCTAAAATATGAGTTTCAAAGGAAAAATCATCACCAAAACATTTGGATGGTTTCTCAACCTTCTACTTGCATGCAATGCAAGAGACAAATTATTTCAAAGATATACCAATTATCAAGCATCCCCTTGTATTAAAGAAAACTTTGGGTAAATGAGAGGAGTCTCACAGCAAATTATCCGTCTCCATTGAATAAGTGAACTGGCACTAATATATTGAATAATAAAGGCTACTGGGATACCCATTATTCTTCAAAGTATAACTAATGGGTCCTTGAACATTATCCACAAAAACTTCAATTAACTGACACATTCAAAAGTTCATAAAGATATAAAGCAAGCCTAGGTAGAAGCAAGAGAGGTTTGAGGGGAAATATCAGGAACACGAGATTGGCATACAAATTGGAGAAAAATAAAAAGTTTCCAGTTAGTGTGGGTTTTTATCTACACCAGCTCATTTATTCAGGCACATAAATCTGTCCTTCAGAGTTGGCTGAAACTTGCTTCTCTATGATATATGTGTCTACCTGCTAAAGCTGTTGTCAATAAATGAGTAGCTATCTACTAAAGCTATTGTAAATAAATGCCTTTGGAGACTCCACAAAGTACATTTTTACACAAAAATGGAATTTTTTAGAGAAGACGTGTTTATACCAGAATCTGCTGTTCTGCTGCAGAAGGGCTCAAATTCTGTGCATCCTGCTTTTGTGTGGCTGATAATACCAGTTTGAGAAAAAGGATATGTTAGAACCTCAGCAGCCAACCAACAGTTTAGTTTGTTACCCAGAAAAGCTTTCAACTTTTATCTAACTAATACAGATGCTAACAAGTGGTACCGAGAATGGCTTCATACTTGCATCGTAATTATTATTGTGTTCAACCTGAGATTATTAATCACCATGTTAGGGAAAGGACTAGAAATATAAAAAACCATGTCATGGGAAAGTATAAGTATCAGGTGAAATTTTACAAATATTGAAGAAGACAAAAGAAGGAACATACAATTGGTCTTGATTCAAGAGATCGATGAAGATTCTTATTATCATCAAGAAATTTAGAGATTTCTTTGTCCTTCTCCTCAATCATTCTATCAGCAAGATCACGAAATGAATCGTGCTCTTCCTACAAGGTTAAGCATCCAATTAACACAAGATCATGCTAACAATTAACCCAAGCCCCAAACATTTGAAGAAAATTCTGCCTCTGTGCTTGTGCTCACCATTTATAATGTTTTTGGTAGTTAGGAACCAAGTTGTCTAAGGATTGCTGCAGATATGGAGCTGAGGACATAAATGATAATATTTTAGCTAAGGCTGCATCTGTATATGGAGATGCTCGCAATCACGTGGAAAAGGAGCAGGAGGACTTTAATAAACTGTTATCTTCACATGTTGTCTTTTTCATTGTACTAATCAAAATAGTAACTAAAAAATTTGTATTAATCAAAATGAGAACTTTTTGGATACACGTAAAATATTAAGTGTTCTGAATGAAACAATGAATCCGCCATATCCTGTCTTGAATTGATACTTTGGCTACTTTTAGAACTCCAAACTTTAATCTTATTAGTCAATTCTAAAAATTTGATATGCTTTCAACTTCTCTTGGTTGATGCATATCATTCTTGCCTTTTAATTTATGGTATCAGCACAGAGAATTTTATTTAGCTTCTATGTAGGAGCTTACACACTTACGAGGACAAATGGTAGCTCACAAAGATTGTTACTTTAATTAAAAATAAAAAATAAAAATAGTTTAGATAAGTTTTTAGTGGTTGAACTGTCAGCCACAGAAGCCAGTGGTATGTATTTATGACATGGAAGGGAAAAAGTGGCTTCTACTTGGGTTAAATGAGTTGTGGAGTTCTTAGGATCCCAAGCTATGTAAGATACTTTAACATTATTTGGTGTGTATTTCAATGACTAGTAAGCATTGCAACAAGCTAGTTTTGTGGTGTAAGGTAATGAACCCTTGATCAAACAGAACACACATAAACTACCACCAGTATATTCAATATGACACCTTAACACAATCAGTACTAGTTGCTGATTACTTCCCAGCCAAATAAAATCAAAAGGTTATTCAACAAAACTGACTTGGTCATGACATTGAAATACAAAACACTCAAATCCAAAAAGACTAGTAATACCCTATTTCTGCAACGCTAACCATTTACTCTTAAACAACATTGCTCAGTAAACCGAAGAAGAACAATTTTCTTTTTCTTTTTTTGAAGTTTTAGGAGGCCAGCTACAACACTTTTTGCCATTCAGCTATATGTTATACCCTAAAACTAGAAAGATCTCACTACTAACCATATCCACATTTTTGCACAAATAAAAAATTAGAATTACAAGAAATCACAGAAATACAAGCGCTGAAACGTGTTCACAAAATGACAAGCTTTCATTCTATACACTAAATTTCATATGGTGAAGCATACAAAGAATATACACAAGTCTTATAAAAGAGGATAACTTTTTCGAGCAAGAGTCAACACGTAACAGATTTCTTAGTTTTACACTTCTATAGTACGTATACAAGATATTTTTAAGCTAAAAGATAGCTTTACATAAACATCACAACTAAAAAGGAAAAATCAATTTTCACTTTTTAGATAACTCACTACTCACTAGCTCCTACATGTGCTTGACATAAAAACATCTATATCGAGAAAACATTCTAGAATAAGAAGCATATTTAATACATTTTGGTAACATTGGCCAAATTCAACTTAAAAGCAAGTATCCCAAAATTCACAAGTTCACTTAGAAGCATATTTTAAGATGTCTACACCCAATCTTGAATGACGATACGTAGAAAAACAAATATGTAGAGTCTAAAGGCCTAACAACATCAAAACTTCACTTATCATCCCTAATCTTTCATCGCTTTTACAATCACTCCCCCAAAACTTTAGAAGCTCCCAAAGTCGGGTATCTAAATTTTAAAAAAATTGCAATGGTTAGAGCTAAAGTTTTGGAGGTCAGGATTAGTCTACCACTCTTCATGAACTACAAATAAAGTTGAATATAGTGGAGCCTTGTTCGTTTTCTACAGAAACCCACATTCATTAACAATTAAGATACAAGTGTGAACCCAAATTTTTTTTTCCACAGGTTTTAGATCCCTTGATAACAAAAAGACACCTTGGCCTGGATAAAAATAATTCTAGGCAAATGCACTATTTTGTTTTCTTCTTTGATTCAATTTGAAAATTAGAATCAGAACAATAGGAGAAGAAAATAAAAATTTAGATGATCGAAATGGTGTTAATTAGCCTTTCAGTTCATATGGTGTTTAATGCAACTTTCTAGTGTGAGGCTGTCTCTTTCATCAATTTACATGTTCCATGTCTCCCAAATTCTCTTCTCCTTCTATCCCAAAGATCAAACAACAAACAACCCAAATATCCAATAAACAACCCAAATTTCTAGCATAGGTAAAATTAACGAGAAAAATCAAACAAAACAATCAAGGACAAACCGAAAGATCCAAGACACAAAAATGGAATTTACTAGAAACCATAAACACAATCACAGCTCCTCCGCAAAACCATTAGAAAAACTAACCCACAACATACGGAAATGATTTTCAAAGAAAGGAAAAGAAACAAAAAGAAAAGGTACCTTGTAATGGTGTTCCCTGAAGACGTGGCAGCGAAATGTGTTCAAGGGGAGTGATTTTGGGCTCGTCGGCGGCAGTGATGGTGGAGGAAGAGCTGCCTCTCATTTTGGGTTTAAGAAAAATGAGGGTTTGTGGAGGGATGGGCTGTCTCTCGTGAGGGGATGGGTTCTAGCCAGAGATGACGGAAGAAAGTGGAGGTGGTCGTTGGTGGCGGTGATGGTGGGGAGAGGAGAGGATGCACGGTGCCGGTGGGGGGAGAAAATGGGGTTGGGGAAGAAAAAGGGGGAAAATAAAGGGTTTTTGGCAGCAGTGACGGTGGGGAGAGGATCTGGTGGAGGGAGAATGGGGTGCCGGTGCCGGTGCCGATAGGTGCCGTTGGAGGGAGAATGGGGGAAATGAATTCATCTCTGCCCTGTTTTATTTGTGCTTTTTTTTTAAAAAATAAAAAAAGAAGAAGCAGAAGACAGACGAACGTGGCACATGCCACATCACCTTTGTGATTACTGTAGCATCATGAAGGTTGTGGGAGTATCACTACTCTATAAGATTCGGGCACTCCATTTTCTCAAAGAGTATTGATATTGGCCACATAAGTGTCAAGATCACTACATAGAATACCCAAAAAACGTTTAATAGCAGTAACAATATCCACATTGGTTCCAAGCAAATACTTAAAGAAAACAAAAGAAGGGACGATATGGTTTTCTAGGCTAAGATCCAATATGGTTGGACTTCTAGATAAGACTCCAGCAATGTTAGGGCTTGTAAAGCCTTTGGAGTAGAAAAACTCCAACTTGGGCAAAAGAGTTTTCTTAGGATCTAATAAAAGCACAAGAGTCCCATGGTTCTTGAGAAATCAGACAAATGTTTCAGTTGGATAACCTTGGAGCATATTTTGGAGAACAAAGTATGCGCTTTAAGTTAAAATATACACATCATGAATAAAAGAATTTCAAAACACCCAAATTATCCACTTCAATTCACAATAGCAGCACAAAATACAAATAATCAAAAGCACAAGATTTCAAAATTATTGTTAAAACAAGAAGAAAAAACAACTTGAACTATACTACAAACTTGCATTCTTCCTCTAATGCACTTAAATGTGATTCTCCATGTTAAACTTTGTCCTCCGAATCATAGATTTAAGTTTATATTCCATTTGTGAATGGAAGAAAGAGAAGGAAAAAAAATCGAGTAGCAAAGTTATGAGGAAAAACTAGCATTCGACTTTAATTGAAACTCGACCTAAAGATTGCATTAAAAAAAATGAAACTATTATCTTAGCCAAACTCCTCTTAGCTCTACATAAAATGCAAATCGAACTATAAAGATCAGAAAGGGTTCAGCCAATTCAGAGGGAACCCAACATCACACCAAAGCACAATGTATCAACAACTACAGTTAAAAAGCTTATCCGCTCCAAAGTGAATTGGCCAAACTTCACGGTGACAAATCCATTATTAAAAGGAAAAACATATGAAAAAGCAAGATCAAAGACCCAGATCGCATACAAAACAATTCATGATTTAACAGTTTCTTTCTCAGAAAGTAAAGCATAAATAACATAAAAAGGAGTCAGGGCCAAAATAAGCTCAATGGTTGAGTTATTTGCCATCTTCACCCCCAGCCCCCAACCATCCCACAAAATAAAAGAAACGGCAAATTTGATTTCTTTGGGCCAAGTTGAGTAGAGGGATTTTTGTTCTCAGATAGCAAATACTTAAAAGCTATACATCTCACAAATAATAAAACTTTCTTTTCCTGACTACCTTTTTTTCTCAGCATCCGAACAAAGACAGATCAAAGAACTAAGAAAGAAGAGACTAACCTTGAATGTCTTCTTCAATTGCTCATCAGTCATCATCTACTGCAGTATTTAAACAAACAACAAACAACAAAAAAAAAATAGCAATTCAAAGATCAAAGAAGAGGATCATAGAAACTCAAAGTTGGGTTTTTGAAGCTCACCCTCTTCCATTAAAGACTGAAACTACTTGATCGCCTCCTCATTGGCAATACCCATCTCCTCTTTTTGCTTTCTAATGTGTAAATTCAAATAATCTGATCAGAATTCATATAAAATACAGAAACTTTGGGCTAAATTTATGAAACCCCAACTGGGTCTGAGTTTTCGGATCTTTCCAAGCTCTCTCTCTCTCCGCCCTATAGAGCTCCAACTTTGAGAGAGAGAGAGAGAGAGAGATGAGAGTGCGGCCCCAAAAAAAATGGGTTTTATTTGTTTATATACAAATCTTTCTTTGCTTGAAGCATTTTGAAGCTTTTGTTTTAAACTTTCCTTCTGACATAACGAGACCCATTAAACATAGATGGTTTGGAAGAGGAAAACTCACCTACTTGTTTTGAATCTTTCCGTTGAAGAACAAAAGACTAGAGGGTGGCGGAAACAACCAACTAAAAGTCCACTCCCTTCGGTTAAGCCGCCGGCGGTTTCGGTAGGGATCACGGCGCCAGTGCCGGTGGAGGGAGAATGGGTTTAGGGGGAAATTTTGGAGGGGAGAAATGAAATTGTTGGGCTCCATTTTCTGTTTTGATTCAAAAAAAAAAAAAAACATTTAAGACAAACGTGGCATCTAGCGGTGTCGGAAAGGGGTTGCGGTGTTATCGCCGGCATCCAAAACCGCCATTCCACCCTCTCTTCCCATCGCTTTGCACTCGTCGCACAAAGGTGGGTCTTTGGCGCTTGGGTTCGTCGGATCTGAGTCTTCTTGGCCCTCCATTTCAATACAGGCACTAAAGAGAAAAAGGAGATGAGTCACGCCGGTGCTAGTGCTGGTGGGGGAGAACCACGTGACGGTGGAGGGAGAAAATGGGTTTAGGAAGAAAATGGGGGGAAATGAAAATGGGTATCGCGGGGTGGGTTTTGTGTCTTGATTTTGATTTTTTTTTTTTTTTTTTAAAGAAAGAGAGCAGAATGACCGACGTGGCACATGCCACGTCACATTTGTGATTACTGTAGAATTACGAAGGTTGTGAGTATATCATTACTCCCCGAATTTACTAGCTAGTGGGGCGAATAAGAATTTAGAAGAATACCGAGCTGCAACAAAAGTGGAACTGATGGGAGTTCATGTTCAACGGGATAGGCAGAGCAGATGGGAACGACCTCCTTAAGGATGGTGCAAAGTGAATTGTGATGCAGCTTTAGATTCTAAGAAGGGCTGCTGTATGGGATTTGGAATTGTGGTTCGTGATAATATGGGACACGTCCTAGCAGCAAAAAGTGTGATGAAGAGGGGTTTTTTGGAACCTACTGCAGCAGAGATGATGGCCGTTTTCCTTGCCGTCAGATTCAGTTTTGAAAAGGGTTTTCACTCTATTATTTTAGAAAGTGATGCAAAGAATGTTACTGAAGCAGTCCAATCCGGCACATGTAATGACTGCAGATATGGTCAAATTGATGATGACATTCTTATGGTTTTAAATTCTATTTCCCATCGGCAGATTCGACATGTTAATCGGGAATCAAATATTGCTGCCCATGGCCTAGCTAAGGCAGCAGTGAAGCAAGGCATTGATACAACTTGGGTGGGAGAAATTCCATCTTGTATTAGTGGTATTGTTTTGGTAGAGCTTCCTACTTGTGTCGGTTGATTTTATGAATGTAAGATATATGAATTTCTTTTTCCAAAAAAAAAAAAAAGTTATTAGTTAAACTAGATAAATTAAGTTTTGAGGAGTTATTTTACATAAAAAATTAGCTCTTCTATTGTGAATGCCTTAAGGCATAACTTTTGAACTTAATTTAACTATTTTGTGCCCATTTTAAAAAAATAATAATAAATATACTAAATTCAAAAATATAAAAATGATTTATGATTTTTGTGAACCTTAGAGCGAAAAAAAAAAAATATGTACTAAATTAAAAAATATATATAAATATAAAATTAAAATATATTATTATTATTATATATACCTGGTTATCCAGTTATAACCAGGTATTTAAAAACCTCAAAACTTGTAATCGAACCGGACACCCTGCTTACTAGTTTTTTCCAACCGATTTTTCGGTTTCTTAGTTCTGACCCTGGTTTTTCGATATATTTTTTACACTTTAGAATATATTTTTTTCTAATTATATTATACCACGTCATATTGGAAAAAAAAAATTCCTCATACCTTTTTCTTGTTGATGCGGTTAAAACTGAATGGCTATGACATGTTTGGAGTAGGAGTGTAAGGACCGACGTAGAGGATCTAAACTCACCTCTAGTTATTCCCTCCTAGAAAAACTCTACTTTGCTGTAAATGGAAAAGTTAAAAAAAAAAAGAGAACTTTGAAAAAAAAGGTACAGAGAGAAAGAAAGTAAAGAGCATGAGCAGTTGCACGAGAACCCAAGTCTCGAGTCCCCAAGTGCTAAAACAACAGAGCCCAACCCAGTTGCTAGTTCACTCACACAGCACTCCCTAGCTACTCAAAAAAAATGTCCGAGTAAATATCTTGTCCTGATTTCTCACCCATCTCTTAAGTTCTGGATGGCTGAGAGAGCCATGAGAAATTCTCGTCTCTTTCTCATTTTCATAGCACTTGTTGGTTATACACTCCAATTTGAAGCTCATGCCGCTCCCACGGGTAACTATGATTCACCCCTTCTGTCTAATGATTTGGGTTAGATTGATCTGTTAGCTTCTTGTGTATGCTTATCTTCTTCTGTTTAATCATGCACTTTTTGCTGTTTTTGGGCATCTTTTAGTTATTTTTCTTGTGCTCATGGTGCTAGTTCCTAAATCCCAAATGTAACCCTCATTGTTTCTATCTCTTTTGTTTGGTGATACTAAATTACTAAGTGATTTACATAATGGGTTTGATTGTTTCTTTACTGTTTTTCTTTTTGAATTGATTTTTCTTGCTGTTGCTTTATTTGGGTATTGTTTTGAATGATTTGCTATTACTCAGGGCCATTGATCAAACATTTGTCATCTATAGTCAAATGGACCAGGTCATCCTCCAAAACACCCCAATCAGGTTATTTGAAATATCTTTTCTCAAATGAATAGTAGGGATTATTTATTTATTTTTATTTGTGTATGCATATATGTCATTAATCACACTTCATATATGTCATATGACTTGTTGTTATGCAGATGGGAATGTTCTTCAGTTTGAGAATGGGTACTTAGTTGAGACAGTTGTGGAAGGAAATGAGATTGGAGTGGTTCCTTACAGAATCCGCATCTCTGAGGATGGCGAACTCTTTGCGGTCGATGAAGTTAATAGCAAAGTTGTTAGGATTACTCCTCCATTGTCTCAATGTATGATTATTCTTGTGCTCTCAGCTTGCTAGAACTTCAATATTTTACTCTATTTGGATTTTGAATGTTTCAAGTTTAAATTACTTAATGGTAAGCCTAATTGCTGATAGGAATAAAATTGTGCTAAAAATGGTTTCATTTATTTGTGTCTGCTCCATTTGGCTGCTGGAAACTGGAAAGAAGCTATACATGTATTTGCCAAGAAGAAGGAAATACTAAACTTTCTGTTTGGAAAGGAGTAATTCTAAGTTATGAATCTCATAGGCTGATTGCAATGATCTGATTTTCATATTTCAATTTTGTAATTAATATTTGTTTGTTTTCTCTTTAACCTTCCATTATTGCAGATAGTAGGGGAAGATTGGTTGCTGGGTCTTTTCAAGGTTACACAGGGCATGTGGATGGAAAACCTAGTGATGCTCGCTTTAATCACCCCAAAGGCATAACCATGGATGATAAAGGCAATGTGTATGTTGCTGACACCTTGAACCTTGCCATCAGGAAGATCAGTGATGCTGGTATATGCAATTCATGTTAATAGTTATAGCTAGAAGCTAGGTTACAAACATGCTTTTTTTTTTTGATAAAAACAAATATATGTGATACATCTATGTAGCAATGTAAAAAATGTTAAGAAGGTAGGAGTAATACATCTATGTAGCATTGTAAAGAATATAGAAACTTTGATTGTGTTGGAATTTTAGAAGCCTTTAAATTAGAAACTTTGATCACAAATTATTATTTGAAGGGGAAAACAGAGGGTTTTATATAAAAGTGCTGCTGACTTCGGAAATTCTTTGTAGGTGTGACAACCATTGCTGGGGGGAAATCAAATGTGGCAGGGTACAGGGATGGCCCAAGCGAGGATGCAAAGTTCTCTAATGATTTTGATGTGGTATATGTTAGGCCTACCTGTTCCTTGCTAGTTATTGATAGAGGAAATGCTGCTCTTCGGCAAATCTCTCTCAACCAGGAGGATTGTGATTATGAGGACAGTTCAATTTCTGCCACAGGTGTGGATTACCTATTGTTTGTTTTATACTTCCGTTCCTAAATTCAAGCATCATTAAAAGAAAAAAGAAAAAAAGTAGAGAGAGAAAAAAGCATCAACAAGATGTTACTGGCTTTGTTAATATTATGAAAATGGAATTGGCATGTGTCTGGTGTCCCCATCAATCCTATATTTTTCCTAGGCCACATTCTTGAAATTGATTTTACATTCTTATGCTTTGAGCTACCACTGCATTCAAACACAGATTGTGGCTCCTTGTAGGATTATGTAGATTTTGATTGTGGGGGCACTGCATAGGTGTGTGCTGAGATTCACATCGGCCATTTACTAGGTCAATTTGAACTATATAAGTTTGTAGGGCGAATTCCAGTTATGTCTAATCCCTATGGGGTATCATGCTATATAGCTAATTCGGTCCTATCTTGTAATAAAATGGTGTTGGAGCAAATCTAATAACATCATGTAACTTGGGATATTGCAACACAATGCAATTCAGAGATTTGAGCTTAGGATTGTGCAGATTTGATACTTATCAGGAAAAAAAAGGATTGTGCATATTTGTTTGTGAGGATGTTGCTCGAGTATATAGTACGTCCCACATCAAGCATGTACTGAGCCGATGTTAGTAATCAGGTACAAGGAATTGCAATTGTGATTAATTATTTTGGGGTATTGTGCAAATGTGGTTAGAACCATCCCCATGTTGTAACATGGATAGACTTCATAACATTGCGCCTTGCAATACAAGTTTGTGCTGAGTCTCACATTGACCATGTACTTGGTCAATTTGGACTGTATAAGTGTGTATGGGAAACTCTAATTATGACTAATCCTTTTGGGTGTTGCACCGTTAGCTAGTATAACTTGGGGATACTGCAACATAATGCAAGTCAGAGATTTGAGTGGATGCAAGTCAGAGATTTGAGTGGAAGAGGTTATGGCACCCTTTTATCTTTCAAAATTGATTGTGAGAATGTTGCACAGGGTACATAGTAAGTCCCACATCAAGCATGTACTGAGCCGATGAGGGAGTTGCAATTGTGATTAGTCCTTTTAGGTATTGTGCAGATGTGGTTAGAACATTTCTATCTTGTGACATGGATAGACTTAGAATCTAATGCTATGTGTAATATTAATGTGTTAGAGGACTTCATAATGAAGATTGCTATATAGTAATATTAATTGTTGTTTGCACACTCAGTTTATACTGCTGAATTTAGGAGGGCCATTTTTGGGTTTACTGTTTTATTAGCCTGTTTGTCTTTCTCCTTGCACAATTCTCTCTGATTGCCTTTATACGGTATATAGACATAAGGATATAAGTACATGTTCAAAGATAGAATAAAGATCTTTGTAGTCATGGAACACAAATAAATAACCTTAGGCAGATTGTGCACAAGCTGTCTAGGCCTTTCTTCACATGTTATTATGGTCATCATCTTTATCTGTGTGTAAATCCCTTTAGGTTTGGAACAGTACCAGTCATCCTTTCCAGTCATGTCCATCAATAAGTGCATTTTCAGCATCCTCACTCACTGTCCTCATGGCTCAGCCTCTCTTGTGGTGGTGCAGCCGTGACTTGTCTAAAACACTGTAATCTAATGAGACACCTTTCCAGAATACTTGTACAATACTGAGCTGAACAATGTTATTGTGAGGATGAACTCATGAGCTTTGCTATGAGTCCTTTTAAATGATGACTTCGCATGAGAAAAAGTCATGGATATCCTGTATCATATTTCTAAAAGGGGTTAACGTTCATATCTTCTTTGTGAATGGAATTTCATTATGAAAACTAAAGGTTAGGGGGAAAAAATTCAGAAAAGGTTCATGTCAATTGCAAAACCTTCATATAGATCCATGGAAATTTATGATTGGACATGAGATGGATGGCAATCATTGCACCCTGCTTAAAGGGGAAACATACATGGTTATCCATGCAAACAATTGTCTATACATGCTGAAAAAGTACAGAACTGTAAAGAGTGGCATCTGATAGTGAATGGGATATAAGCTATAGAATACATGCCTTTGTGATAATTACATCATAAAACTATCAAATAGTGAATGTTATTGTAATAGGTTCCTTACCAGCAAAAGAAGAAAAGAACATTAGCAAAAGACCTACAAATGCAAGTCTACAATTTGACAATAACTGATATATTAGTTTTGAGTTAATAACTTATACACTAGTTGGTTTTTGAAAAATGTTAAGCATAGCATGTCTTTTCCATCAAACTGAGAGAGCAATGAAAAATGCAGCACCTAGTTTTTCATTATTATGCCTTGGTTTGCATTTCTTATGTACACAAGATATGCTAGCTTGCCAGATGGTTGGAAAGCTTGCACGTAGGAAGGCAAGGCAACAAGGTTGCACATGCTTGAGTTGTTGATTAGTTGTTTGGGGTGGATTAAGTCCCAGACTTCCTCATTCCACGATTCCATGTATTCACTATGATATTTTGTTTCAATTTAATAAACCTATGGTCCCATATAAAAATTGGAATTATTTCTTCTTTGTCATGGCTGATGCTCTTGTTGCATTGCCTCATAGTGACTTATTATGGATGTTATGGCAGATGTGCTTATGGTTGTTGGTGCTGTCTTGGTGGGATATGCTACATGTATGCTTCAGCAGGGACTTGGACCTACTTTTTTCTCGAAGACGGTATATCACTCTTTCAACCAATTAAGTGAAGAAATATAAAATTGAGATAGTTTGGACTGTTCAAACTATGATTTCCTACTTAAATTTCACTATTTCCTGTGTCTAGTCCAGATCCAAATGCATTCTGACTAATTAAATCATGTGTACTCTTTCACCAAGTTCTTTAACATAAGAGAACTTCCTACCAAAAGTTTTTTAAGCTCATTTATATTTTAGTTTAGCTATTATTTAAAATAGATTTCTGACTCTCCCTTTTGTGCGCAAGTAGATTAACAGGCACCTTGTGGTCTTCACTGTCATTTCTGTTGTCTTAAAAATCTTGAAATTTGTTTTTCGTTTGGTCTTGGAAGCTCAAACCATGATTTTTCTGTTAAAAATAGATGCCCATCTGTGTGTACTTGTTGGCTAAACCTCATTGCATTACTGTTGCAGCAGCAACTTGCAGACAGTGAATTTAAGGATCATTCAGTCAAGGAAAAGCCCACTCCCATCGTGGATAGTGTAAAAGAGGAACCAGGATGGCCTTCTTTTGGACAACTCATCATTGATCTGTCCAAGCTTGCACTTGAAGCGTTGGCTGGCATGCTCCTTTACTTTGTACCCTCTCGATTCAGAACTGGTCGCCCCAGGAATGGCCTCACTCCATTAAAAGATTCCCTCCGGATGCCTGAAGATGAAGCTGAGCCTGCATTTGTTCAGAGACAGACATCCACTGCTCCTCTCCCCGAAACTCGGCAGGCCCATGCTCCTAATAAAAGTGATAGATACTCGGAAATGAAGCCCCAGAAGCTCAAATCAGCCAGCTTTAAGGACCCCTTGGTGTCAAGCAAGCACCGTTCTTCAAAGCGACCAGAGTATGGAGACTTCTATGGATCGGGTGAGGTTCCTCCTTATGGCAAGTCTAAGAGCCAGAAAGAAAGATCAAGGCATCGCCAACGAGATAAAAATGAAGCGGCTTTTGAGGCAGTGGGAGCAGAGCCAAAGCCTGTTGAGATAAAGGCAGGGCATTATGAGATTCCCAAGTTTGAGCATTATAATAATATCAGGAGTAAGTATGGGTCAGATGATTCCTTTCGATTTTGATAAAACTCCCCCACCTATTTTGTACCCATATGCTTGTTTTTGAGGTAGTCTGTAATGGAATCAATGCTGTAACCAAGGATGTGCGTTTTAGAGATAAAATAGAGATGAAGGTTAAGCTCATAGCAATTCTTGGTCATGGTGCTTCAACACCTGTTAGGACCAAAATTACTTTAGACCATTGTCTCTGTCTGCAATCTCTCTCTCTCTCTCTCTCTCTCTCTCTCTCTCTATATATATATATATATACACACACACACACAAAAGATTGTGTATTCAACCATCTAAAAACTAGTACTAGTAAAAATCAAGTTGATGCTGTCCAAAAATGCTCTATTGTTTTTAATGAATAAACTGGTTTTCATAGAGGATTGAGGTAATAACGTGGACCATACCAATCAAGACTTGTGCTATTTGCACAAAATGAGACAACCAATGGAGCCTCTTCTGTACGAGGTATTTGGTCTCGATTGTGGATGCAAACCTAAATTATGGAACATTTAAATGATACTAGAAACCTTCAGGAAGCTTTTTGTAATTTGAAAAATACTATTTTGCTCACCTACCAAATGTCGATCCATGTTTTGCACCTCAATGGACTTCTCTTGATAACACCAAACACGTACATGTACTTGACTATATGCGAAACTACTACACTGCCATTGTACCTTTGCACATAATAGAAACTTGAGCTACTAAAACTTTACTATCCTTGTGTCTGGTTCAAATTTCGTCTACGACGGAACTTGTGCAAGCTGGGGTTAAATTCAAAACTAGACACAACAACAAAAGCCTGCTGGATATAACTTTCAAATATGAAGTGATGAAAATGCCAAGTTGATATCGTTGAGAGAATGCAAAATTTACATTAAAAAACTTCGTCACATATGAACAGTGTAATCCAAACAAGAACTTTGAATTTACTCTTATGCTAATCTATTAGATGACCTCATTAAGGGCATGTTTGGGATTGAGTTTGATGGGCCTAAAAGTGCTTTTAACACTAAAAAAATCCGTTTAATTAAAAAAGTATTTGTTTGGTAAAAATAATTAAAAGCGCTTTTAAGGGTTTAAAAAGCCTAAAAATTGACAAAACGCACTTTTGGCAAAAACTTAAAAATAAAGCTTTTGCCCAAAAGCCTTTTTGTTTGTTTGTTTTGTTTTGTTTTGTTTTTTTTTTTACTTAAAAACTCTATTTCTCAAACACAATCCCAAATCGGTTCTAAGACTAGTCAAGATGTAAATGTTCTTGTACGACAAGGAATTATAAGAGTATTCAAGCACCGAGTATGTAGTGAGTCTCTTCAATAGGCTTTATGGTGATATTGTAGTCAATGGTTTCCTTTATTCAGACCTCTACTAGAGAGTGAATGTGTATGGTAAACGTCGTCGGAACAGATCGCAAGCAATACTGAACGGTGAGTATTTCAACAACCCATGGATGGGCATTTCAACCGTCATTATCCATGTTATGCCAAATGTTCTATGGATACAAGTTTTTTAATGCTCCAACCTTCTTTTTATTTTTTTAATTCTGGACCGTGAGAGTTATTTGTTTCGATCTCTATCCTTTTACCTGTAATAGGTATTAATATTTACCCGGATTTCGTTTTCGACAAGGTCAAAGATATTATATCTATCTATTTTTATAGATAATTTTATCTCTAATCTAATGATCGAGTCGATTCCATGACTATAAGTTCATTTCATACCAGGATTGACCGGAATAGGGTTAGGTTATATACATTTTAATTATGAGGAGTTATTTGAGCATATCTAAATAGATACTATGTTTACATATGGATCCTTGGATCCCTACGTCATTACATTCCATTAAGGATTAGGAATACGCATAATCAGACCTGCTTTTACATCTCTCCCGTTATTTGGTATCTTATTCATCTCTTTGGGCTTCTATTGAATCGAGAAATAGGTTTGATTGTCTATCTTTTTTATATAATATATATAAGGCATCCTCCAGATAATTCAAATCGAAGCAATTGGATGTCCGACTCTAGCCTATATGACACGACCAATCAACAAAAATTATAAATGATCCCCTTTCAGTTTAAGATCAAACAATTTCATTGAATTGAGTTTGATTTTATGTGTGATAGCATCTACTATACCAAGAATATCAATGAATCTGATTATTGAAATTGCTCATGATACCCTTTTTTTTAGCTTCTAGAATCTATTTCTAGAAGAATGTCGTGGAATTTATGAAGGAGATATTGGTTTTTCTGAAAAGGAATTCGTAGAGATGATAATCATTGATGGGTGTTTTGTAATTGAATTCTTCCGCATAGATTGGTACAATAAGGAACGACTAAATCTGGTGATTAATGAGCGATGAATGAATTTCGAATTAGGAAACGACCTGAGGCTGCTTGAGAATCAACTTCCTTAGTGCGTGCTTCACTGCTTGTTCGATTGAACTGACAAAGTTAGATGCTGATAAGAAGTCATTACCCGATCTTTGCTTGTTCAACCTTACCAAAGCAATTGCTCACCTATCAAATGTCAATCTGTGTTTTCCACCTCAATGGACTTCTCTTGACAACACCAGACACGAACATGTACTTGACTGTATGCGAAACTATTACAATGCCGTTGGACCTTGCATAGAATAAAAATTCGAGCCACTAAAACTCGACTATCCTTGTGTTAATAACTGCCTCATTCCATTCCATACCTAACTGTGAAGTTACTAAGTCTTTAAATTTACGCAGTTATTACAACTTGTAAGAAGCCTCTCGTTGAGAAGAAAACATTGGCAAGATTGCCACCCCGGGTTATTAAGAAAAGTCGGGGACCTACCTTATGTAAGCAGGTTTGATTAGAATATCTATTTTTCGAGTAGTAACTCCTTGTCTTTGCCTGATGATGATACATGCGTGTGTGATGATTTTAGATTCATTTACGCTAATTATGATAGAGAGGGGTTGGTTCCCTAGTTGGAGGCAATTGCTAATAACCCTACCAAACTGGTCAATGCCAAATTTGGGGCGTTATACATGATACACCGGTATATGAGGTATAATGGCCATATACTTACTATATATACTTGAATCTATGGTTAAATGTGTGCGGATGTGTTATATGAGTATTGGATTCAATGGTTGTTTCGTGACTAGCGTACCCATGTTTAATTAGCAGGTTATTACATAATGTCTATTATTAGTAGCGTGGGCTATCCAAGGTCAAATTCGGTTGGGTTGCTAGTTTTGGATGGTAACGTACAATGGCCAGGGTATCGGCATTGTATTATAGGTCCCTTGGAACATCGTCAACTCTGTTAAGAATGAATAATATTTCGGGTAAATCATACATAATAATTACGACTTATTAAAACATAAATTTTTCTACATTAAAATTTATAGGCAATTGCCACTAGAATTATACTAATTATCAAAATAAAAATTTACCGTTATGGTGTAATAATAAAGACAACACCTCATTCAGTTTCTTATTCGAGAATGCACGTTTATTTTCGTTCATAAATAATTGGCTTATTTCATACTCAACTGTGAGATTTATTTACTAAGTCTTTAAACTTACGCAGTTATTATGACTTGTAGGATATTTATTTCAAATGAACCTCTTCCGGGGAGGGGTTAGTGACATATTTGCCAAATCAGGTTATAAAGATAAGCATGATGCCCCCTTCATATAATTAGGTTTGACTAAAATATTTGCATCTTGATTAGCAGTTCGTTGATAATATATGCTTATGTTATGATTATTTATTTATTTTTTTAGATTCCTTGGATTTACTAATTTCACATTCTAATACACTTACTGTAATCATGCTTAGCTATTAGTTAGCTGAATTGGAGTAATTGTCAGAAATCCTACAAAACTGATCAAGGCTAAATTTGAGAGCGTTACATCAAGGCATTTAAGATTAGTAAACAACATGATGCTACTTGAGAATCAGCTTCATCAGCGCTTACTTGACCACTTGTTCAATCTAACCAAATTACATGATGATAAGAAGTCCTGTCTACTCTTGTAGTTTTGTGTTTCACATTTTAATGGACCATTCTTGGTAACATCAAGCAAGAGCATATACTTGACTGTACACGAAGAGGGTGTTTGGTAAACTCCACCCATTACAGGGCACTGTTCACCATTAAAAAAAATAAATAAATAATGATTGATATGGGAAATTAAAAAAGTGGTATTGGAAAGTGAAAAAATTTTGCTTTGTAGTGATTTTTTTTTTATTTGAATTGTAATAAAGAGTAAATAATGTGATATAAAAGTAAATAATTTGATATGTTTTTTTTTGAAAAAAAATGAAGTGAATAGTGTGGTGGAATGTGAGGGGATAGGGGGAGTTTAACAAACAATGCCGAAACTACTAAATTGAAGTTTCACCACCACCAGTGGCGGAGCCATGAATGAAAGAATGCAGGGGCGGGAATAAAATAATAAAATATAATAATAATTTTTTTTAGGAGCGTCATAAATAAAATAATAAAATATAATGATAAATTTTGTTTGTTCTCTTTATATATTATATTTTGGGAAAAATTCAGTTTAGCCTCCTGAAGTTTCAAGGGATTTTCAATTTGAACCCCAAAGTTTCAAAATTGACATTTTACCCCCCCGAAGTTTCAAAAAGTGGCAAAGTGAACCCCCCAGTTAACTTTTCCGTCAAATTAGACGGAAAATGATGAAATGACGTAAATGCCCTCAGGCTTTTTTTTAAAAAAATTCCGTTTAATTTGACGGAAAAATTAACAAAAGGTTCACTTTACCACTTTTTGAAACTTCAGGGGGGGTAAACTGCCAATTTTAAAACTTTGGGGTTCAAATTGAAACTCCCTTAAAACTTCAGGGGGGTAAACTGAATTTTCCCCTTATATGGTAAATACAATTAAAAATATAAATTATAACACAATGTGTATATCACAAAAAGCATAAGTATGGAGGAGGGAAGATCTAAATTTAGATCTAAATCTTTCCTCCTCCCCCCACTACGGCAGTAGTGCTCGGTGTTTCCTTTGGTCTCCGTTTTGGGTGGGGGTTTGTTTCAGATCTAAGTTGTATTTCTAGATCTTGCTCCAGATCTAGTTTTCTTTTTCTTAGATCTACTTTTCTTTATTAGCCTTGGTGCGTCTTTCTAGGGATCTCTTTGATGACAGGCTCCTCCGTTGCTTGTGGAGTTTTTAAGTTTTTTTTTTTTTTGGTTGTTGTTGTGTTTGAGCTACTCATGTTCTAGATCTTGGCTGTTTGATGCAGATCTGGTACATGAGTTAGCTTTAGTTGTTTTTCTTGTAATAAGGCATCCTAGCCTTTTGGGTTGTGGATGGTTTAGTCCCCTGGCCTTGGGTTGTGGGGGTTCCGTTAGGGGCTACACCTATGTTTTGTTGGTTTCTACTTGTTGCAGATCTGTTTTAGTATCGGAAGTCACACATAGGTTAGCCGATTGGTGAAGTTGCAATTTTAACTATGGTTTTATCTTGGCTATGGTTAAGATTTGTCAGAGTTTTGTTGCTTTGCGTTGTATAAACTTTGTGCTTTTGACTTTTATCTTAATGAGATTAGTATCTTCTTTTTTTTAAAAAAAAAAAAAAAAAATACATAACTATGAAACTTCATAAATATATGCCAAATTGACATATATACAAAAATAAAGAAAAATACAAAATACAATAGGTATAAAATTGCATTCGACCTGATCTTAATTAAAATCATCAAATATCAAATTTGAATTCAAGCATGTTCCAATATTTATTAATCTAACAAAAGAGAGAGTGAGGGAGGGAGGAAGAGGAGAGGGGGAAATTTTAGGGATTTTGGTCTGGGACTCTGGGGGGAAGAGACTAGAGAGAAATGAAAAGGGGGATGCGCTAATGATGGGGAAGAGAGAAAAAAAAATTTGGCTATGGGCTGTACTAATTTTTGGAGGGGCTAAGTTTTTAAAATGGGGGGGGGGGGCGGCGGGGCTAGGCTATGGGTTGAGAAAAATTTTGAAAGAAAAATATATGAAATTTTTTTTTTTTAAAAAAATTTAACCCCTACTTCCTTAAGAGTGGATCCGCCCCTGCCCACCACCAAGGGCCTTGGCCAAAAATTGGGACTACCTCATTTTGCCCAAATGGGTGGCTTTTTTTTTTTTTAATAATATTTTTAGTTATTAGTTTTTTTTTTAATATATTTTTTAAAATTTTTAATGAGTCTTTTAATTTTTAATATTACACATTGTCATTTGTTTGTTTCTTATTGGATTGACTTCAATTTCCGTTAATTTTATGGACGAATTTTGGACTGAAGTATCATTTTCATTTTTAGCCATAAGCGAGATACCATGTATAATACGAATTGAAGCCTATGTGAGAGGAAAAAAAAAAAGAAAAAGAAAAAATAATCATCGTGTTAAATCACGATAATAAAAATATATCTAACCTTTTTTATTTCTTTTAAAATTTTTAATCTTTTACTAATATCCCATTTCTCAAATGAAAAAATTGCTGTCTTGAACTAAATGGAGATCGTCCGAGTCACCCCGAGGTCACATGAATGCAGGTGAAAGGTTTGTGTTGAGTGAAGCCTCTTTGATAAGCTGTCAATATCACACGTTCAAATTGTGTGAACCGGTCACCATCACAAATTACTTTGTTATAGATTTTTTTTCTTTTCACATTTAATTTCTTCATTTTCAAATAAAGAAATAAATTAGATAGCGTTAACGTTCATTTTCAAAACATAATATTTATAATTTCAATGGATTTCTCATGAATTGAAGCCGATGTTACTCGTCTTAATCTCTCTCCTTTTGTAGATATTTAAAAAAAAAAAAAAATCAGAAAAAACAAATCATTTTCTTTTTTTGGTAAATTAAACATTACATAACCAATAATACACGTTAGATACCTATTAATGTCTCTTAAAAATTATTGATCCTCTATGATTTTTAATTGGTAATAAAGATTTAAACTAGTTGATAACATTGATAAAAGAAATATTATTCAATTTGTGAGGCCATAATAATAATAATAACCCATGATTCGAAATAATATAAATTTGGTGATAAATTGAGTAAAATAAGTATAAATACCAAATAAATAATTGCCCCCCTTCTAATTCTATCCACTCCACATGAACAAAGAACAAACCAGGCTGCAACTAGATCAAGATCTACAATAATCAATTTGATAATAATTTAGACATTAAGTACGAGCGTTTATACAAGACTCATCTGCTCGAATAAATAAACGCTTTAACATTACGATATTTATTTGGGCACGTGAATCTCGTACTTACGAATTTACTGTTAAGTTGAAATTATTAGGCAATTTAGAGGATTAATTGGGCGGCCAACCACCAGGTGTGTTATTGATCAATCATGATGTGATATATATGAGAACGAAAGTAGATCTTTGTCTCTCCGGTTTTTATTTCCTATTCCAACTTAAAAACCCACCGCAAAACGCTCTCTCTGAAGCTTTTTTTTTACCTTTTGTTTTTTACACTGTAAAACTCATAAATGAGCGCAACCTTCCCAAACCTTTGACTAGGCGTCTCCATGAAGCTTCCGCTTCTCTGAGCTCTTCTTCCAATCTCGCTCTCTGGAAGCTGTAATTTCGTGTGCGTCACAGAAACGGAATGGGCTGTGCTGGATCCTCACAGGCCAAAGGCGACGGTGCGGTCACTTTATCTTCTCTCTCTCTGATTTCTTTGTTTCCAACTCTTTCTGTTCTGTTTGGTTGCCGACAAAACCGTCTATGAAAATGAGTTCAAATAAATTCTCTTCGCAATTAATAGCTACAACCGTAATAAGCTGAAAACCAAGTCAAATAGTTATTTCGTAGAATTGTAGTTTTGAAAATTATAGTTAGTTTCTTAGCAAGCAATCGGAGCTTCTCTTTAACAATGGATGTAAATTGATGTCCTTTACTTCTGTGCTGATTTTTAGCTTGCGAATTGCTTGGTTCTGTACATTCGTTGCGTTTTCATATTAATGTTTCCACAATCTACAAATTTGATAAGCTCAAGGCCTAAAACTTCATATTAATAATTTTTGGTGGCCTAAATAGTCCTATACGTTTAGTCACAACGTATTTCACTCAATTGCATGCCATAAGAACTTGCGGGTGCGTTACAATTTGTATCGAAGTTTTTGAAGTACAGGTGTTTGCATGAATGTGGCAATGGCATTTTTCATGAGTTAAAAGAGATTATGCACTGCCAAAATGTTTAAACCCTAAACATAAAGTCCAGTTGGACTAGTAACAATCACATATTTTAAGAAATGTCTGGTTAGTTGAAGTGCTCCAAGTTATTTATTTGATGAGAATCAATAGCTGTAGTTAATAGTTTCAACCATTGTGTGTTAATGACCTGTGGTATCAGATTGACAGCTTGAATCCTGACTAATGTTAAACAAAAATCATAATGCTGACTGAAATTCTAATGTAATAATTGAAACAGGTACCGTGAAAAAGATTCGGAAGCCAAAACCTTGGAAGCATCCTCAGCCAATTACAAAGACTCATCTCATGCAGCTGCGAGACGAGTTCTGGGACACTGCTCCTCACTATGGTGGCAGGAAAGGTAGTATTGCTTCAAAATGTATGGTTACTAAAGATCTTTTTTTGTAAGCTTTTGCAATTATCTAAGGTTAGCGTGCCCTACAATATAAATTTGACAAAACAAAATAAGGAAGACTAAGGTTGATAAGCTCTTGTTCGATAAACAAGTAACTTTTTCATGTTTTGCTAATGTATTGTAAACTTTACAAGAGAGATATTAATGCAACAAAGAAATTACCAAACCCAGCATATAGCATCAAAAGATGCTGCCACTACAGATGGAAAATCCCATTTGGGGAAAGTCATGGCTATAGAATCCCAAGAAACCATTACCATGTCTTCAGGATATAATCATTCAATAGAGCTTTTTATGGGTCTCCACATTCCAAACACCTACTCATTCCAGACTTTTAAATCAACTTTCAAGGCCTTAACTTTACGAGCCAAAATAAAGCTTGGGGAGCCTTGAATGCGATAAGAATAGCACCTCTGCCTCCCTGCATATCACCACAATCAAGGACAATGGGGAAATGGTCCGAGCACAATCTAGGCAACTTTTCTGATGTAAAAACGGAAACTTAGCTTCTCATCTTGGAGAGATGAGAAGCTAAGTTTTGTGTTTTGTGTTTCATGGGAAAAACTCAATTAGAATTGTGTTTTGTGTTTCATGGTCTCTTCTTCTTCTTCTTGATATAAAAACGGAAATTTAGCTTCTCGTCTTGGAGAGATGAGAAGCTAAGTTTTGTGTTTTGTGTTTCATGGGAAAAACTCAATTAGAATTGTGTTTTGTGTTTCGTGGTCTCTCTTCTTCATTTAGTCATTCATCTATATTCATTAACTTGCCTTATAAGAGGATGGTCATGGGAAAAACTCAATTAGAATTGTGTTTTGTGTTTCATGGTCTCCAAATTAATCTGTCAAGCAGTGGTCATTGTTAGTCTCTCTCCTATTCTGCTTATTGTTCTTTTACAGCGTCATTTGCTTTCGTTTAGTCATTCACCTATATTCATTAACTTGCTTCAAGAGGATAGTCATGGGAAAAACTCAATTAGAATTGTGTTTTGTGTTTCATGGTCTCCAAATTAATCTGTCAAGCAATAATCATTGTAGATAGTTATACATAATCAAATATTATCTCCACAAAGCTTGTAAAAACTATTAAAGTCAGGAGTGCCATGTTCTCAAAGATTCTTGTGAAGCATGGTTTGGAACTATGTTCTTTTTGTTTTCCTTTTCTTGTTTTGATGGGAGCTTCTTTTGAAAATTGATTTGTAATTTTTGGAATTGTTTTTACCCCAAAAAAAAAAAAAAAGAAGTTTGATTATTAAAAGACTAAGTTGCTTTTCATATCCATTTATATGACATTCTTATGTGTTTTTCCCCACATGGTCTTTCCAAATCCATTTATATATTTCTTGTTTTTCCTTGGCTCTTCCTTTTTGCTTCCAATTTTTATGAATTCCCCACTTTTTGTAGCCATTATTTGATGATTTCCCTTCCTACTCTCTGCAATTGCATTTGCAACCATGTTTGGAGAGTTATATGTATTAAAATATGGTCTTCCATGCCGTATATTTCTTTTTCAGTTGAGCAGCTCAGCAAACGTTATAGCACTCTTACTAAGAAATAGTTTCCTCATCTTGCTAGAGTTTTGGGTTTCCAAATGGCTCCTAATATCTATTGGCAACACATATCAGCCAATATTTTCTGTTGATTTTTTTTTTTTTTTTTCTCAAGTGCAACATGTTACACGTCAGAAAGTCAGTCCCGGACCATATTGGGTGGGAGGATTGCTCACATTGAGTGGGTGGATTATAAAAGTACTTATGGGTGTCAAGTCCCAAATTTGTTTCTTAATAGGCGAGACTAGACTTTATAAGTAATTCTAGGGAGCTCCAATTGCAACTTGACTGGTCTTTTTGGAGTGATTGTATATTGGCTAGTGCTTTTATGGGTTGTTAAAAATAGTATTAAGAGTAACATAGTAACACCGTATACCGTTGAAGCACTGCATGACATAGCCTTAGGGATTTGAGCGGGGGAGATTGTGACTACCAATAATTAAATTTCAAAAGCTACTATTATGGTTCTTAATAGGTTTTTTAGGGCATGGTCATTGGGTTGTCCTCAAAGATTTTAGTCTTCTAGAGTTGAGGATATGTATTTCAAGTGTAGGGAATATCACGTTTATAAGGGGTCAACATCTAATGTTTCTTGCACTAAGAATATCTGAGAAGTATCTAATTGACTTTAAGCACGGATTCAACATCTTATAGAAGGACTAATTGTCTGTTTTGGTCATTGAGGGAGTCCATACTAGTTCTGTACAAAGGAGGAAAAAAGAAAAAAAGAAAAAGGAAAGATTGATGGCCAAATGTTCCTCCAAACAATCATATTCAAAAAGAGAAGTCCATGGAGATGGTTTGCTCGTGCGCGGTGTAGATCAATTAATATGGCAATTGAGTGATATGGTTTGATCTGATTTTGATTTGATATGTTCTCCTGTTTTTTTGCTATAACACAACCCATATTAGATTGATTATGAAGCCAACATTGTGTTATGAAGAAGTCAAATTGAGAGTAATTACAACCATATTCATATTGTTGATGGAAAAAGAACATGCAACAATTTTCATAAGTTCTCAATGTTCTCAATCAGCCTCATTGAGAACTTATGGGACATATTGCCAAAATTCATGTGGCAATTGGCGTTATAGATCAATAGCTAGTCAATTTATTCTTAACACTAGACATGGTTATCAAGCAAATACTTTTTTTTTTATAGTAATTGTTTTTTATCTTTTGGCTATTAAATACAAATATCTATTGGAGAAAATTATGAACCATTGAATTCTTCGAACAATGGCCATTTTGCTTTGCTATAAACCTATAAGTGAAAGAGGAGAAATGATCTGCTTTGTTGTAAAGTTCCTGTGATTTTCTGATGACCTTGTACTGTTACCAAAAATACCTTTCTTATCCATGCATCCGTAACATATACATCTGAAATGTAATTATCATTTTCCTGGGCACTAGAGATTTGGGATGCACTTCGAGCTGCTGCTGAAGCTGATTTAACCCTTGCACAAGCGATTGTGGACAGTGCAGGCGTCATAGTTCAGAGTGCTGATTTAACAATTTGCTACGATGAAAGAGGTACCTAATCCATGTTGCTTCCCTTTCTAATAATAACTTTTCCCCTACAAAAATCTCATTGGGCCATGGGGGGAACTTTTCTACAAAAGAAATACATGGCCACTTGAACCAAAGGCAGAGGGATCAGTGCCTTTTTCTAATATGTTGTGTCCTGGCATTTCATATTGAAAGCTGATTCAGTGAGTTTTTTAATTGAAGTTCTCTTTTATATTTATGTTCTCTTTGTAAGAAGTCTTGCCATCCTGGCCTTCAAAACTTACTGCAGGTGCCAAGTATGAACTACCAAAATATGTTTTGAGTGAGCCGACCAACTTGATTCGAGACAGTTAACACTGGAGAGGATACATAGCACCATTTGTGCACAGAGATTCAATGTAAATCATGTATATTTTTCTGTCATTCTGTTTCATATCTTTCACCATGTAAACTTTTTATGCCTTTCCATTTGTGTTCACTTTGGACTGCTCTTAGTTCGCTGTAGGTTTCTTTGGTGAATTGAATGAGAATGCAACATCTGTTTGGGTTTACTTATCTTTTCTAACATGTAAAAATACACTGGGTCAATAGGTAGTTATATTGATAGCTTTATCATATCCTCTACTTGAACCTTTCTCTGGGTAAAAACAATCATACTGCACATTAAATTTCATTTTAGCACCCTTCTCTTCTCTGCTTGTTAACTCTTACTATTTGCCTCCAAGCAAATTTCTCAGAGGAAGCAAGGCTTGTCTTGATCATGTAATCTTTTGACAGATTAGGAATAATTTCAGTCATTAGACAATACCATGTTGAAAGTATCTTTTGATACTTTTGATTGACATATGTTGAAAGTATCTTTTGACATATGTTGAAAGTGTAGTGAATATTGTCACCATCGTTTCGTTTCAGGTTTCTTTTCTATGCTTGCCAAATATCTGGTCAATTGGAGATCAAGAACCATACCATCTACAATTTTGTCATTTTTTTTGGTGATCCAGGAAGAGCCCTAAGGACCATTTTGTGCCAGCACTTTCTCAGTGCAACATGATGTTATTATGTTAGCTTTGATTTTATTTGTCACAACCTAGGTATGTTTCTCCTTTTTGAAGGTGGAGGTGTTGAGTTCAACTAGTTATGATAGAAATCTGTGGAGCATATATAAAGTTGATCAAATATATAAAAACAAACTTTCCCATTGACATAATGTTCAAAGCTTAGTGAATACTGTCAAGAGTCACCATCATTGCATTTCAGGGTTCCTGTATACTTGTCACCATCATTATGTTTCCTTTTAATGCTTGCCAAATATATTGTCCATTGGAGATCACAATGTTCGTGGTCCAGGAAGAGCAAGCACTAAGGACCACGTTGCACTGCACTTTCTCATTGTCACATGTAGTGATTAGGTTAGCTTTAGTATCATTTGTCATAACCTAGAGAAAATGCCCTAAAAAGTTGAGTGAAAATTATTATTGAAGCTTTTTGAAATTATTTATAACTATCGATTTACCAACGCATACTTTTATGGATCTTTCAATGTATAATATAAGTAGCATAGTAACATAGGGTAAACTTCACTTATTCTGAATTGTTAAGGATTTGGCAATTGTAACCTTAAATTATCAAAATTTGTAATGCCTGTATTTTATGTTTCAGCCTCTTTTAATTTCGCCACCTTGTTAATATCTTCTGTTAAATCATAATGGAAGATATTAAAATGACCATAATACTCTTGTTTTAATTTATTTTATTTTATTTTAAAAATACTACACATTTGATGACCCACAGTCAAGCCATACTTTTTATTATTATTTTTTCTTTTTAATTTCTTAAGGGAATACAAGGTATAAGAGATATATCACTTGTTAACCATTTGATGTTATGTAAAACCCTAATTATACGGGTGAAATTAAAATGGGATGAAATTTGGGAACTCATAATTGCAAATTATGATAATTTGAAGTTATGATTGCAATACTGCCAATACCATTGACAATTTGGGGGCAAGTGAAGTTTTTTCAATAACATATGATTATAAAAAGAGAAATACTATTTAATAGACTGTTATATGATTAGATGGAGTACCAGTGAAAATTAGCCCTTGAATTTTTTTTTTTTACAAATTATACTAATCGAAAAGTTGATTTTTCTTAACATATCATTGCAATTATATATCAATCATATAGTAGTTTTCTAAATGAAAATTTGTTATATATGCCAAAAATATGGGTGAGTGTCATTTGTGAATAGCTTAGGTATATAGTTCGATGTCAAGCCTTAAAAGCTACGTATACAATTGATGCAAGTTACAAATCATACACATTTTCGAAGTTTTCTTTGTTTTTGTTTTTGGGTATTTAGTAACGACTTATTCAAAATGAAATATGTATTATTTAAATTATGTGTTGTCCGTGAGATTCGAAGAATAAAAGGCTTGTAACTCCACAAAAAGCTACAAACATAAGCTGTTATTTGTTGTTCATTATCTTGTGTAATCCGCCACGTCTTTGTTTTTTTTTTTTTTTGAAACAACCACGTCTTTGTTGAAGTGCATCAAATTTCACGCAGATTTGAGGAAGGCATCCTTGTGTGCAACTCAGATAACAACTGTTATTTTGGAGAATTCCTTGGTATTTTCAAGGTTTTCTATTATAAAATTGGACTAGTACTCTATGGAGATCGACACCCATTAGAGGAGTTTCAAGTGCTAGAAAAGGGAGAAAGTGAAGCAAATAGAAAACATGGCAGCATCCTTGATTCTTAACTTGGCTTTTATGCTCTCTCTTCTCCTCCTCTTCTTCTACATGGCTGAAAGTCGAATTCTTGACTGTAAGTTTTTGCATGACTTTGAATCTCTTTAAGATAGGACTCTTTTATGACTTATCTCTGTCGAGTAAATCTTAAATACATGATTCTGCCCGCAAGAATTGTACATCGATTGAATGACGACTTGAACAACCGATCTCGTGGTATTAACTAAACAAGTCGACCATTTGAATTAACCCTCGCGGGCTATTTATTTTCTTATTTTTTCCATTCAACATTTTTGATAATCGTAAAAAACTAATTAATGTGGTGGTGTAATGAAAAGTTGACCTGGTTTTGCTTTGATCTTGAAATCAGCAGCTCCCTCCCTGCAGCAAAATTCCACCGTGGGTTGTGATTTTGCCGAAGGTGGAGACACTGGCTTTGGCGTCACACACAATTTCAACTTGAGTAGTACGGAGGCAACCTCAACTTGTTTTTTTTTTTTCTAAGCGAGGCAACCTCAACTTTAATGCACTCTTGGTTGGGCAATGGCTTTGGGTATTGACCCACAGATTCTTCAAAGCAATTTGAAATTCATGGGAGAGAACTACTTTATCTTTCCCTCTGTTTTTTTATTTTTTATTTTATTTTATTATTTTAATTTTTTTAATATTTGGTAGTGGATCGTGTGATGCGCGTTACTATTTGCCATTGGTGATGGTGAGGAAATTGTCAAAGGGTTAAATACATCATTTGTTTCTTGGTTATGTAATTTGCATTTTTATCAAATTACTATATGGGGTTTTCAAAAGTGACAAAAAATAGTCGGAAAAAGTACATACATCTTCCTCATATAATCTCATCATATTGTGTGTTACGTGTTCAGAACGCCACTTAAGATCAATAAAACATTATCATATGTTCATTCTTACTACTTTCATCATATCACTTAAAAAAAAGAAGGCAAAAATGCAAAATAGATTAATGTGATTATATCACTTTTAAAGATAGGAAAAATGCAAAATAACTTGACGTGATTATACCGCTTTGCAATAATCTCCATAAGGTATAAAAATATTCTGAGAACTCCATGTGGAATTCAAAAATAAGACATGAATCTTTAAATGCTATATCAGCACAAATTATGACGTGCACAAAAAAAAATTATAAATATACTCGTACAAATATATAAAAAATGAAAAAAAAAAAAAAAAAGGTTGAACAGAAATGATCAAGTCACCTCCTTGCCTAATAGGGGCGGCCGAATGGCTAGGTGTACAACAATGTTAAAAGCCCAAGTTTTATAGAAAGATATTTTCCAGGCACTCCAAAACATCCAGTTATGCTAAATGCCTTGGGTTCAGTGTGCTAGGATATCGACCACCAAGATTACTGACCCAATGCTGTATATCTAACCAGAAAGGTATGACATTTTTTACTCAGCTAAGCAATTTGAAGAGTGGATGAGAATCAATAAACATAATCCCACGCTCGCCTCAATATGGTAGTTTGAGCACTTGTTAAACCATCATCCTTATCCAAAAAAGAAAGGGCAAATGGCATTTTTTTTTTCCAAGAGATTAGACTAGGCACATTAGGTATAAAAGTGAGTGAAACGCAGAGAATTAATTTCCCCCTTAAGCAAAGAAAAAGTTGCTGGAACAACAACCTCCTGCCCAAACCCTCCAACCAAAATAAACCACCCAGATTGAAATATCTTGAAAACCTTCTAATTACATGAAGACTAGCATTTGAAGAACCATCAATTAAACAGCTCTCTATTTACAGTGGTATCTTCGCTCAAGTTTCTAATAGGTCTCCTCAAACCCTCTTGAAGAATGAAAGAATGTTGCCTTGCTTAGGATCTTTCGAGCTCCCTGCTTTCTTGTTTCCTGCTTTGCCTGTTGGATTGGACGGCACAGTGTTTCCTATCGCCGGCGACTTCTTAGCTGCAGGAGGCCTGGATTCATACACCCAATACTTATTAGAGCCTATTGACATTGAAAGCTATCTTTAAGCAAAAGAATAGTATCGACATGAATAATCTAGTGCACTCACAAGCATAATAATAAGATTGTCATAGACAATCAACTTAAGGGCATTACAATCGACCACACTACAGCCTCAATTATTTGTTTTCACATATTGAGCACACAATTCCTAAGGGGTGAGGTAGAAAGAACTAGATCTACTCACAAGCATCTGACTTATACTCCTTGAATCTCTCCACAAATTTTATGCAATGGCTCCAAATCTGATTTTCCTACTTCATTTGTGAAGCCCATACTACCTAAATTGCAACATCGGCAACAGCTAACCTCCATTAGATATGGCCCTACATTTTGGCTCCATTCATTCCAATTGCACAAGAACCTCAGCAAAAGTTGGATTTAGCCAGTAAGATGTGGTGTTCATCTTTAAGGCTGTAATGTCTAGTCCCTATAATCCAACTACATGCATGATATGAAATGAATGAAAGGTGGACCAAGCAATCAAAAAGAAAGAAAAAAAGTGATGGTCGACCATCATCCCAGCAAAACATTGCAGTAATCAATAGAAACCTATACGAACAACTTGCAAGTTCTGTGTAAGGGTATTTCTTGCAAAACAAAAATGGAAAACATTATGCATATAATTAACCTGTTAACAGTATTGCCGACTGTAGAGCTGTCAGATTTCTTTGTTTTACTACTGTCAGCTTTCTTTGCTTCTGCCTCTTCACCATCCCAAATTACCTCAGTTACTGGATCAAGAAATGAACACATAATTAAAGTGAGACAAAATTATGATTAGAAAGGAAAGCAAGAAAAAAACATAAATGATAATGTATGACTAACAGAACTGGCTGTAGAGAGTTTTGGTTACACTTGGCATTTATGAAAGGGTTTGCAGAAGACGATATCTTTTTTCCCCCTTTCATTTTAGTTTATCAGGAGCACTAGTGTTAGACTGATGTTTTAATTAACCTATTAATATAGAGTAGGCTTCTATTTTCAAATATTAAAAGGTTTAAAATGTGCAGCTTTAAAGTGAAAAATAGATCTTAAATCTTAAATATTAATTAGTTATCATAAGAGCAGCTTGCCAGTACCAACCAAATCGAGAGTAGTGTACCAAGATGGATTACCTCAGAAATATATATATATACACACACTTACCAAACATATCAGTTAGAATATAAAAGGTATCTTGAGGCTTTTAGGTTGATTAGGATTAGAATTAGGTAGTGAATTTCCAAAGGAGAAACAATTACTACCATGCCATGTCATATAATGTAAACAGGTATGCTTGGAAACTGAGGATCTAAACATGTGTACCTTCTCTTCCCCGCTCGTCAATCCGTGTCTTCAACACTTTTCTCTTTTTTGGGGAATTTGGGGCAGCAAGTGTCGCTTTATCCTCCTTATTTAACTCGCTTTCTGGAATACAGATTTGTACTTTCTCTGGAGAGGAAGTCCCAGCATTTGCACCCTTGCTGATAACTGAAGAATCCTCTCTCAGTGGTAGGTTAGATTCTTTGTCAGTAACCATTTCTTCCTTGACCTTTGATTTATTTTCTATTTCCTTCTCAGAGTTCAACTTGGATTTCTCTGAAACCAAAAGTTTGGTGCTTTGTTTCTGATCTAGAGATGATTGACCCTTTGGAATATCTGGTGATGCTAAATTGACTGCATCTTCATATTCATCTTCATCTGACAAATCAAAAACAACCCTCCTTTTTCTACTTCCTTCGCCATTGGAAGCTCTCTTAAAATTTATTTTTTCACCATCATCATCACTGCTGCCACCATCTAGAGCTTCACGAGCACATATTTGAGCTTCCGCATTAGCTGCTAAAACATATAAGGAAGAAGAATCATTAATAGGTAAATGAAAAAGGTCAGCTAAGAAAATAATTATTCGTTGTAGAACAGTAGTTTGCATTATAAAATTCATCTCACAAAAATATATGTTAGGACTGTTAAAGTGTTGATTAAATGATTAAATTTATTTCTTCCTTTCAGCTTAAGCTTTTGGGACAACTGGTGATTTAACATGACATCAGAGTCAAAGGTCTTGAGTTCAAACCTTGACTTTATCATTTACCTCCTATTTAAATTAAATATTCCACGTGTTAGGCCTCACTTATTAAAAGGGAGTTTGAGCCCAGACGTGAGGGGGAGTGTTAAAGTATTGATTAAGTGATTAAATCTACCTCTTTCTATGAGCTTAAGCCTTTGGGATAAATGGTTGTTTAACAAGGACTAATGCCTCTTTTATTGTCAAACAATTTAAACTTCAAATTTTAACCACACAGGATAAACTGAGTGGAGACCAACCTGTTGGATTTGCAATGACATCAGTATTTTCTGGAGGGACACTAGGCTTTGACTTTGCAGACGCACGACCCCAAAAATTAGCCAATGAACCTCCAGTGTCAGAAGTGCTTTTACCATTCTGAACTTTCTTTTTCCCAGCAGGCAAGGGAGGGACTTTTTCTTTATCTGCAGGAGGCTTGGTATTCTGACCATGAACTCCTGTGCCAGTGATTTCGCTTTCAGTATCTTTTACCACATTGGGAGACTGCAGACCAACTTTTTGGCTAGATTGCTGTACTTTATAATGCTGAGGCTGAGGAACCGTGCTATTTTGAGACACAGAACTGCTTTTGGATTGCCCAATGCCTCCAGCAGTTTTGGGCAGTGGATTTGCAATCATACCAGGTGTTCCCTCCACATTCCGCTGGACAAAGGAATTGGAAATCCCACAGAACCTGAAGAAGCATTGCAGTAAGCATCAAGAAAGAATTAATAAATATTAAACTCAAGCATATATCCACATAAATGGAAAGACTAAAATTACTACTAATCACAAAAAAAAAAAAAAAAGAGTTGACCATTATTACTTTGATCAACCTTTTATCTTAATGCTTTCGAACACGAATTTTCAAAGAAACAAAATCTAAAACAACTTCGTGATGTATATAGTTATGAAAGCAAAAAGGGTATCCTGTTTTTGACTCTTACCCGTNTGGGATTTTCTTTGTTTCAGGTGATTGGGAGCTGGTTTTTGCTGCATATATAGTCAAAGTTACAATTTGATGCACCGTTTAAAAGGATGCTTTTCAGCAATCCCTCCTCATCTTAAAAAGGAATGAAAGAGTTCTGGCAGGCTGCAAAGAGCCTCAATAGTTACAGTAACCACCTAATCTGAGATAATAAACAAATTCTACTAGATAAAAGTAAAAAAGGCCATTTGCACCTTAAGATATGACAAAGAATGGCATGCACACGCATGCGTGTGAGCTTAAATTATAAAACATGCTAACCTGTTATCTCTCAAGCAATTGTCAATTGTAAAGTGCTGCTTAAAGAGCTCTTCAGCTTGTACAAATTCGGAATTCCAAAGTGCAGCTGGATCCTTTGGAATGCAAGATTGCACACTATAAACCTGAACTGAACAATTTCCATCAAATTCTTGTTTGGCTTCTGCATAAGTTCAGGAAAAATGAGCCCCACGTTAGCTTCTATTTCCTTATGTTGGCAAAGGACCCTTATTCCATAATGAAACAAACAAGGAATTCTCTATATTTACCAATAATATTGTTCTTCAATAGAACATCAGTTTTTCTTTTTCCATTCTGCACATGCAACTGACGGTTTGATTGTGGTGGAATTAGAAAGTGATTGTGCACAAAATGAAAATTGAAAAGTAACTGACAGTTTATGATTTCACAAAATGATAGGCCAGGACGTAGTGGAATTAGAAAGTGACATATATTGAAAACTTAATAAAATGTATTTCTTGAGTTAAAATAAGTGACTTCCTTAAGTTGACCTTGTGATTGTTTCAAATAATAATTTCCAATAAAAGCAAAAGAATCCCATATAATAGTCATCTAGTGCTTAGCACATGCACAAGAAAGACTTGGTAATTAGCAATCTATATACCTGCACAGATAGACAACTTCTTGTTTAAAAGCATAGGCCAATGTGTGATATGTGTTATACATATGTCTAATCTCAGCAGACTAAATTCTTGTTAATGCAATAAATAGATATTTTCCTCACATAATATTGCCTTATCTGGCATATCCCACTTACCAACACCTATCAC
Source organism: Carpinus fangiana (assembly GCA_006937295.1). Taxonomy (NCBI): domain Eukaryota; kingdom Viridiplantae; phylum Streptophyta; class Magnoliopsida; order Fagales; family Betulaceae; genus Carpinus; species Carpinus fangiana. The sequence continues at coordinate 9,740,783 of CM017328.1, read as the reverse complement.
TTTGAGCTTTATAAATAGGATCCACTGTAATATAAATATTTAAGCAATTCAATAAACTATAACCCTGTCAGGTATTACCTATGGTGGATGTATGTATCTAAGGCGGCCGAACCACCTTAGATCCTTGTCTTCTTTATTCTCTCTTCTCCAAATACTCTTTCATACTATTTCTTTTTTATTTTTTGATAAGTACAATGACCTTGAGTTCAATCCTTAAGTCTATAACTTAATTTTCAATTCAAGTTAATATTCCACATGTTAGGTCTCACTTGTTCCCCTTGCATCCAACATATTCCCACATGCTGCCACTCAATTTATTTTCTCTACATTTCATCATTGGATCTGGGCTCATATGGTACTGATCTTCCAAACAGTGGAAGGATCATATTATAGAAAACATGTGCTCTAACGCGCCTCCTTACATAGCCATGCGCCATGCACATCTTTTCTGTTGTTTGATCACCTCTGATGCATGTCAAGCAACGACATGCTCTACGCGCATCCAGAGTTCAATGCGCCTGCCGGTTTTGGGCCAAATTCAACCTGTTTTCTCTTGGGAAGTCTCTTATCCACAACTGGCCCAAAATCTTTAGACCAGCCCACAAGTTAACCCAATCCACGACAACTTGGCCCATTTCTACCCGGTCTTGCTTAGCACAAATAAAGCTTGACTAGTTGGATTAGATCTGAGTTTGACTAGACCTAGATATGGGTGCCCTTATCCATTTATTACCCACAGGATCTGAATTTCCCCCTATCATACTGAGATCCAACCACCAAAAAAAAAACCAAATCCTTTGATTTTCACTCAAGTTTTCCCCTTAGAGTTTGAGGGAGGATGTTAATATATAAATAAATATTTGCCTTATATAATGTTGCTTTATCTGGTACACTTCACCTACCACTTTGTGTTCTATAAAAGGATCTATTGTAATTAGATATATCCAAATAATTCAATTAAAATGTACCCCTAATGGTCATTTCTTACCATGGACATCTCTGACATCTCTAAGGCTAAACCACCTTAAAAAATCCTTGTCCTCTTCTTTCTCTTGTATCAAAATATGATTCCATGTTATTGATTTCATTTATTTTAACAATTCCATCATGTACTGTTGGACTAAAAACACAAAACTAGACATACGCATATTCTCTGGCTACTTGCAAAAACAATTTTTATTATATATTTCTAATAAGTTCTTAAATAATTTACTACACTGGCAAATAATTTACATACATAATTTATTGTTCTTATATTTGAATTTATTAAAAGCAAAAAATGTTAACATTATATATAGGATTATCACTAACCACATATATAATGAAGCTCGTTGGCTAAGTAAGGGCATTATCAATAAACTTCTCTGGTTAAAAAGGAGGTGTAGACAATGCTACATCCAATGAGCACAGGCATAAGGTAAGAAACTCCAATTGGTTCATTATTTTCTCATGCTGGCATGGCAATTACTTGGAAAGAAAGACATTGTTGGAGATGGAAATGATAAAACATAAGTAAAAGGAGAGGGAGAGAGAGAGAGATGAACCCCAATTCTCACAAAGGCCCCAACTGCTGAAAAATAAAAACACATTTTAAACTACTCTGGTAGCACAGGGTAAGGAAAGAAACACCACTTATTGCATTACTTTCTTATCCTGAAATGGCAATCATTTGGAAAGCTAGATAGGTTGGAGATGAAAAGGTTAAAAAAGTGAATAAATGAGTATAGAGAGGAAGGGAAGGTGATAAGCGTCTGCAACATCCAACTATCACAGAGCTTCCAACTGCTGAAAAAGAACAACACATTCTCCAGAAAAAAAGTATGTGTAGTTCTGTGCTCATTCCTCAAACCGAGTTTTCACATAATCACCAAATATCCTCTTGAATAACTAAACCCTCAAAACCTCTCTCTGATACACACTAATACACAAATGCCAAAACAAGAATAGTTTATCAGCTTATATAACTAATGAGAAAGGCTTCTCTGAGTTGCACGCACATTTTTCTTCTTAGGAAAATGATTGAGACTATGCCCCCTCCATTCTTTCTCTCTCTCTCTTACTTACATAGCACATTACAAAATGTCATCATAAGAACAACCATAGAATAAAATGTCACCTGCAAGTTTAGGACTAGAAACAAGCCTTATATGGTAATTTCGATGATCACCCTTCAACCAGCCAGACAAAGTATATACCACTTCCAACCCACTTCTGTGTTTGTCAACAAACTCCTGAAGCAACCTATGCGTAGAAACAATCAACTATTTGTAAAATGGAAAACTAAGCAAACCCTAGACAGCAAGTCTACAAGCACAGACTTGATGGGGGTGGTTCCTACCTCTTTGCAGTATTTGATGACACCAAATAATTGCGACTCAACCACTTGTAGGAAACCTGAAACAGAATGAGACATAGTGAACAGGTTAGAATAGCATATACCATGTCAAACTCAGAATCCCATATCAAATTCAATTCCTTTTTCATTTATTTACAATTTGTAAATCTTTCTTTAACAGACGACCTAAATCACAGGTCACTACATAGCACCAAATTCATGTTCCAAACCTAATCTCTACCATCTTTTCACCACGCCCATCTTTCTACACCTCCTATATATACACACAAAATCTAGAACACTACACTCCCCAAGAAGCTGTTTCGCACTAACATTGAAAAAGTTTACTTCAAAAGCGGCGAATTTATCAAAACCCTTAGAAAATTAGCACAAGAGAAAAGCGATTCTTTGCAGTAATATCCTGAATTAAGATCGTGAATTTCATGGATTAGGCTAAGATTACGATGAATATAGAGAAAGTGTTGCAAAGAGGACGAGGTTGTTACCACTTGAAGTTTGTCGGAGACAAGGGGCTCGATCTCTTCGAGTATGCCTAGGGTTTCGATCTGCGCCATACTTTTTTCTCTTCTCTTGCAGAAATAGAAGGACGAGAAAATTAGATTATGAAAGTGATAAGAATTTCTTTTTTTTTTTTTTTTTTTGGTAAAAATAAGATGGTGATGAATTTATGATTAACGAGTTTCCCTCCGCAAGGGCTCTCGTTTTCCCGCCATTCTCTGAGTTTTGGGGGCTCTTCATTGGGTAATTCGGTAATTCTAGACGGCCCTTCAGTCGTTCCTCCTCCCGTGATCCATCCGTACTCGCTGACGTGGCGTAGCTTTGCCAGGTCAGGCCCTTTTTTTTTGACATAACCTGCGCGTTTATGTACGTCCGACTAAACAATATTTCTCCCCCAAATTCTTCCCTCCTCAGTCCTCACCGACCGCCACCCACAACAATCACCGCCGACCACCAGCTACCACCCACCGCCACCAGGTACCTCCATCTCCATCTCCATCTCCAGCCACCAGGTACCCCCATCTCCATCTCCTCCCTCCCCCCACCGACAACCCTCCAAGTTCACCCACCGACGGCTCAAAACCACCAGGTACCTCCACATTCAGCTCTCTCTCTCTCTCTCTGGTGCATTTGAATGAAACTGCTGTCTTTCTTCCCTATACATAGCAACATATGGACCCCGATATGTATTTTTTAGTTTGTAATTGACAACCAAGTGCTCCATTGTCTCTATCAACTTCTTGCACAAAATCACAAAAAAGCATCAAGAAAGAAGCTTTTTGGACAATGTCAAGTATCACAGCTGGGAATAGAGGTCAAATACATACAGGTGCAGGATTCTCTTTGTAAATGATGTAGCATGAAGGTTCTCCAATGTATCAAACTATGGAAATTGGACCGACTCAATCCACACTACTCGTCATATTTTGGTTGAATGATTGTGTTGGTCGATTATGATTTGCACAAAATTCCATAACTGAGCTTCTTTTTTTCGGGTGTTTGTTTCTGGGTTTTGGTTCTTTTTGTCCAACTCAGTTCGATTCACAAAAACTATTTCCAAAAGACCTTTAAATTTGAGATCTTGCTTCTCTCTGTCTACAAAAGCTAATAATTTTCCTTGTATATATTTGCCACCTTCTATGCTCTGTTTTGACCCTCTCTTCGTACAAGGGCACATCCATTTGTTTTGATTGTTTTATTGTTTTATTTCTTTGATTTTAACTAATTTGTCAGCAATGTCTGTTTTTGTTTGCCCATTCTCTTGTTTGAGCTGTTCAAAGCAGTAAGGGTACTTTGTAAACTCTACTAAATCAAGTCATTATTGCAAAAGTAAGGGGAAAAAAAGGAAAAAGAAAATAGAACATGTAAGCTGTGGAAGGAATTGTTGAACACCCTATACCAAAGGCTCAGAAAAAAGAAAGAAAGAAAACTATGCAAATATATATTGCATGCAATTTTGTGGCACAATTTGCGCAACGACAACCGTAATGTCATCGACCCTTCTCTCGATATGCCTCGGCCCTGTTGACACAGTAGCAGTTGCGAGTGGGCGGTCTCTAGTTCTGTCCAGCGAGTTACTCCGCGCCAAGTTTGCAATAGTCAAAGCCAACTCCATTGGGTTCACACCTTCTAAAGTTTCCTGCTTTAGAACATCCTCGATGTCTGCCGGGCACACATTGTCCAAAAGCCCATCGGTGCCAAGAACTACGATGTCTCCTGGTACAACCGCCACGCTTGTCTCTAAAGCTGAAGATGGCCGATCACATCCCTTGCTGTTTCCCAGCTGCCACGGACAATTGAAAAAATGTTCTTGTATGGGCGATTGATACGCAATCTTATTGTCCCTGAAAATCATAAACCCACTTTGTCCCACATTGACAAAATGCAAGATATTGTCGTTACCGAGCATTCCAATGCAGGCTGTGGATGAGCCTTTGGCCCTGGTATTCAAGAAAGCTTTGTTTAAAACACTTTTTACATCTGCAACTCCATCGGGCTGCTGATGGACCGCCGCAGAAGCGTTGATCATGAGTTCTCGCGCGTACTCGCCGGGGTCCACACCCCTCATAGCCCAACCGCCGACGCCATCGGCCACGCCAATGGCCTGCTTCTCCTTGGAAACGAAGTAAGCGTCATCGCCTCGAGGGTAGAGTGGATTGTCTTTGGGTATGTAGAACGCTCCGCAAACCATCTTCAAACTTTCTTTGTGACTTTCCTCTTCGGGACTTTTTTCGGTGACGATCGTCTTGGGATGGGAACAGAGAGAACCCAGCGATTGAAGTGCACGAAGCAGATGAGATTTTAGGGGAGCCATGGATCGAGCGTAATTGGAATGAAGAATACGAATATGGGGTTGAGAATTTATAAAAAAATTGGGATATATATATAGCCTTACTCCTATACGCGATAGAGATGAAGTACTACTACTTCACTGGAGTCTCCTAATCCGTCACCAACACTCTGTTGGTTAATGGCTAGGATTTTCTTAAAATAAAAAAATAAAAAAAATCTAAGGCCTAAAAATTGCCATGTCATAAAGATAGCTTAATTAACGGAGCTTTAACGCTGATTTTTTTTTTTTTTTTTGGATGAATCAGAGATTTCAATAAGCTCAAACAAAAGCATACACCACCTTAAACCTCCTTACAAGCCTTTTGAAAAGGCCAAAACAAAACCTGAACTTACAGCAGGTAAAACAACAACAAAAACCAGAAAACAGAAACAACACAATGCAGACCAACAGCTAAACAAGGATTTCTGCAGGCAAATTCCACAAAGAACAAAGAAGAATGTTCTCACAAGTACTAGGAAACTTTCCTTTCCCTGCAATTCGAGTTCTAACCTCCCATACAATCTTTTTTAAAATCTGTTCCTCTGAGCAAGGATGTCCAGCATGGATTAACTCATTTCTAGTAAGCTAGAGATTATAAACAGTAGAACCCAACACCAAATGACAAATCAGACACTTTAGAGTCTTATGAAACAGGAACTGCATCCTTGTTGTAGAATGTGATCCCAAAGGACCCAAACCACATAAATATTTGCAACTCTACATCTTATCATACAAAAATTCCAGATTCTGGAACTAAAGCTGCAGTCAAAAAACAAGTGATCTCTAGTTTCCAACTGATGATGACAGAACTGACATTGAACATTATCTTGATATCCCCATTTCAGCAGCCTTTCCCCTGTGGCAAGCCAATCTCTCATAGCCAGCCAAAGAATAAAAGCTTTCTTGGGAATAGAAAGAGGAAACCAGACCAATTTACACCACAAAACCTCCTCATTTTTCACCCTAAGAGCCTCCCAAGTTTCTGAACAAACATAAACTTTTTTCCTTGAGGCACCCAAATAGGCTTATCACAAGAACCCAAACCAAATTCATATAATCCAGCTTGAATCTCCACCAAAGCCTCTGATCTAGCAGGCCTCCAAAACCAATTACCATTCTAAATAACAGAAGAGAGCTTAGCTTCCAAAGTACTATGAGCATCATAAACAGCCCTAAAACCAAATTTCTCAAACAAAACTCCCATTGGATGCCACCAATCCAACCAAAGATGAATATGTTCCACAGTGCCAACATCATACCTCAAGAATCTCCTAGCAATATCCCTTAATTTCAGAATTTTCCTCAAATTCCAAGAACAGTTATGAGAAACTCCAACACCCCGACCAACCTTGCTCCATTTTGGCTCACCCAATAATTAATGTCTTATTCTTCTCCTTCTTCCCCAGGCCACCACCTCCCTCCTTTGTCATCAATGCCTTGTTATCAATAGGTTGATCATTTGAAGACTGTCTCGCTTTTTTGATGGCCCAACTGTGACCGCCGACCGGCCGGTGATATTTTTCTTTATGTTTTGTTTTGTTTTTATAATGTAATGACATGTACAACATTTTGTTAAAGTCACTATCCTATCAGGTACTATTACTATGGCTCAACATTCAACTCAAGATAAGGCAGCAGATTCAGTTAAAGCACAACACTTGGAAGATAGATTGATAATATTCAAAACAGAGGAGTTGATATTATCCAAAACAGAGGTGATTACATTCAATCAAATCACATTACAAAAGATGAAGATGGTAACTCAGCCACAGGTTATAGAAGATCATTAGATCAGTTTAGAATTCAAATGTATTCTTATCTTGTATTTTCTGTCTCTTGTTAACTGCATAAAACCAGAAGCCATTACACAGAAAGAAAAATCAAATATTGGGAAAATCCCAACTCTTTTCTACTGTAACTAAATGGATAAATACTCCCATACAATGCTGTTTTCCAACATATAATTCATTTGTTAATTTTCAATTTCAAATTCAAACCACATAGAAAAGACAACAAAAGTATACAAGATTGGTTTTAATTTCTTGAACCTCCTTGTCTAACAAGAATTGCGTATAGGAGTTGATTCCACGTATCAGGGACACCAGGAAGACACCAATGGCTGCAATCGTTTCCTCTTTTGCCTTCGAACCCATAAATAGAAGGGTGTCCGTCTTTTCTCATTTGCGATAATGTAGTCACGTCCAGCAATGTCACTACACCTGAAACTTTTCTCAGCACATGCTTTAACACATCTCTCGCCGCCGGCGAACCCCGTGGATACGTCGAACCACTCAACGGGTGCGTTTCTCCGCTGCAGGTTGCAGAATTTGACTCATTCCAGTCTTCACCACTGCTCCATCACAAAGGCAATGTTAATTTTTTTCAGAAAAGTACATATTCCCCCAACCTCAAACTACTATTTTATCGTCAATTGAAGAAGAAAAAGAGTTACAATATATTAACTTAAACTTTTAGAATAAGCATTGAAATAACACTCTTACGTGTAGTGGGTGGGAGAAATTCCTTGAAAGAAGACTTTGGTGATCTTAGGATCAACGTTATTGTTCACCCACTTTGTCCAAGTTGTTAGTGCCTTCATAAAAGCAACCAGACGATTCATATCTTTCCGTATCATGCCCCCGTCTTCAACGTAGTCCCAACTGCAATTTTGAAACAACCCATATTAGCACATGTTTGAAGCACCAAACCAATTCTATGTATCTTTTAAGCAAGTGAGAATTAAGCAAATGCTATTAAAACAATATGTATTTGATGCTAAGGGATACCCGTCATTTTTGGAGGTTCGTTTGTAACATTTTTTTTTTTTAAAAAAAAAAAAAACTTAATTTGTAAGAAATTTATGTCCATAACTAAAAGGTTACTATTAACTGTTCGATCGATCTTACGGTTGTTTGTGTCCTTTATGGAGCCACCAGTGCCAGGTGTTGAAGATGAGCATGTCATATCCTTTCCATTCACGTCCATTGCCAATGGAGTCGAGCTTTAGAACTGTCCCAATCTTTTCTTGTACTAGATCAACTAGAAATGCATTGCGAGAATACATCACCGAAATTCCATACTCCTGAAACATCCATCCAAATCATATATATATATATACTACATAAACATATACAGTTGGAAACACCAAAAATGAGACATGAAGATTGTTGATGTACATGTTGTGATTTAATTATCTTAGTGGGGTTGCCTTAGTGTGACCCATGATTAAAGTAGGTTCGCGGGTCCGGATCCGAATCCGACATAACACTCGAGAGCTAAAACCGTAGGCTTGATAATAAGAAGCAAAGAGTTTTCTCAGCCTACTAATTAACTTCATAATTCGTCAAAAATCCTCAATATGGATCGGAAATTGAAGCTATAATGGGATTTTAGTGTGATTTATCTTAGTGGGGTTACTTTAGTGTTACTCATTGTGGGATTTATTCCCATTAAAGTCAAAGATGGAGAGAGTTTACTTAATTCGATCATAATATATATATATATATATATATATATATATATATGCATGCATAATGATGCATGGCTTTAATTGGTGAAGAGTCATATCTCATTGTCGTAGAAAGGTCGTAATCATATACATGTATAAAGTTTGTTGACAGGATTCGAAGGTTCCACACAGGTGCATGATAATAAAATCGAATAAATTAAAGATTAATTAATTTGTCCCAAAAGGTTGTAATCAAGATGGTTGCACGTAAGTGTAATTATTGTTACAATATATGTATGATATATTTTCTTATAGGATAAAAATAGTTACAAGCTTGAAACCCGTGCAATGCATGAGTTTGTTTCTAAAAATGACAAGAAGAAAAAAATAATAATAATTAGTGGATGCATAAATGAAGAAAGAAAAAAAAAATTTCAAGTAGGAAGCAAAAAAATAAATAAAAAGACGTTCTATAAAGCTTTAAAGAAAAATAAAAGCATTGAGAGACCATTTACAACACAAATGTGCTCAAGTTGTATTTTTCTAATTAATAAAAGGAAAAAAAAATGCTCAAATTGTATATATTATTTATGAAAAATGTAAGAAACTTGTATTAAAAAGAGATTGTGAAAACCAATTAACTAATTGACTTAACGCTTGAATACCAACAGTTATATATATATACAATTTCTACAAAATATAAAATAATTTATATATTTTTTAAAAATAAAAAAGAACCACAAATTGAAACTAATAATCAAAATTAAAAGGTGAGCAAAAAACTATTATAAAACAACACTAACAAAAATATCATGATTTGATTTTGTCCATCATTAATTTTTGCCTTTCCAAAATAACTTTATTTAAGATACTTTCAAAGATAGAACTTTATTCCTGAATCATGCATAAATAAAGGAGAAATATCATTCTATACTTTGTTTAAAAAATTTAGCATTGTTTATTTTAACTTCTTACTTCTAAGAAAAATACTAATCATTTCAATTAAATTTCCTTTCCCTCTACAATAAATTTCTTATGCTAGAAATATGTAGCATAGAAAAGTGACTGGTTTGTGGTTATGAGTAATGAATAGGAAGAGGCAATTCTAGTTATTTATTTTTTCTAATTAATAGGAAGAGACAATTGTTATCAAACTAAATGGAAAGTAGACCTTGAATTTAGAAATTTAGACAATTATATATAGTCATATTTCATCCGTGAAAATTGGCAATTTATTTTGGATTACATTTAACCACATTATAAAAGGCCATAATTTTGAACCCCATTGAATTGAACAACAAAAAAGCGGTGATAAAATCCATTTAATTTGTTGTTTTTCAATGGACCATAATTTTGTGGACACCCTTACAGGAAAACAAAAGCAATTCAGAATAACGTTGAGATAATGAAGTGAGAAACACCATGTAGAAATTGCTGAAAAATCTCAAATGAGTATTCTAACAAAATGAGCATTCTAGCCAACTGTTGTAAAATGTTTTGGGATTTGAGAACTAAGCCATTTTTTAATTTGGAGTTTGCAAGGAAAATTTTGAACTATAACCAATAAAATGTGTTTTGAAATAGACTTATAAAAAATAATAACAACAAATCGAATAATAACAGTGAATGACAGTATTAACATAAACAATAACATTGAAATATGGCAATTTGTAAACATAATAAAAATAATTGAAATTTAAACAATTGCCGTTGACTAAATCTCATAATAAACTTAAATAAGGGCGCACTGGAAGTGGCAGTTTATAAACATAATAATCACAATTTGAACTATTTTTTTTTTTTTTTTTCATTTGTAGAATAAACTCCATTTACTGCATGGGTTGTTCAAAAGGCTTTACTGCAACCACAAATGTCATCCATGATTTTCATGAACTCAACATGGTAACGTGCATGCTTCGCTTTGAAAATTATACTACTCGAAAAAAATCTAGTTCTGAAACGTCTGTTCTAATCGGCATAGAATAATCCATCATTTTTTTTTCCTGAGGAGAATACATTGTTATATAGTGGTTGGCGATGAAAGAAACAAAGAGATAAATATTATGTAAAAATAGAAACCAACCTTCCAAAGTTAAGAACCTACTTGTATACCAAACAAAAGTACCCAATTCAATGCCATTAACGCCCATTTTTTCCAATTCCCCTAATATCAATTCAATACACCCATATCTGGCCTAAAATAAACGTATTTGAAAAAAGAATCTAAAAGGAATCTAAAATAAACATATTTCAGTGAAATTCAATAAACAAAAAGCAAGGATTGATGGAGATATAATTGGCAGTCTCAAAAGGTAATTAAATTTTGAAAATATATAAAATAAACTTACTTGATGTAGATAGAGTGAAATTTCAAAAGGTTGTGAAGTACAATTGAAAAGAACAGTTTGTAAAAAATTATCAGTAACAAATTTATTTTCTTCACTCAATTAACTCATTTGCTATTAAAAATGAAAAATATTTATAAGATCGCTTTGAACCATATTTCCGTTCTCTACTTAACACCACAAACCCTTATATTAAATAAATTTAAAAATCATATCTCAACAATCTTTTCTTTTAGTAATTGAACTTTCTTCTCATCAACTAAAAACGTGGCAAGAATATTGGAGGACCTAAAAACAAAGACATGAATAGAAAAATCTAGCATGAACTATTAAAAAAAAAAAAAAAAAAAAAAACCCTTATACTACTAACATTATGTTACTTTGAAACCATACGTCTTGACTATATATATAACCATTCAAGACAAAATTTCAAAAATGCTTAATATAAAATTTCAATTTTAACAATCTTATAAGTATTTAAATGGGTCTTGTAAATATTCCTAACGATCAAAAGTGTGCATTATGCCAA
>CM017328.1:9709451-9728827 GCA_006937295.1 Carpinus fangiana | reverse complement strand
CCCCCCCCCCCCCCCCCCAATTCTGGAAAAAAAATATAGTTGTAAAAAAAAAAAAAATTATATTAGTCCCCCCATAAAAAAAAAAAAAAGAACAAAGGCTGGTAGTCTTCTGGATCCGTCCCTAGCAGACAGAACATGAAACTTTTTATGAAATAATTCTAAAACACATTAAACTTACTTGGTGTAGAGGCAATGGAGTTTTAGAGGACTGATGTTGATGTTTGCAGATTCAAGTTTTGACAAATCAAACTTACTTGGTGTAGAGGCAATGGAGTTTTAGAGGATTGATCGATGTTGATGTTTGCAAATTCAAGTTTTGACAAATCTAAAGGCAAATTTGAAGAAGGGGACAATAATCATGTACCGTTTAGAAAGGGTTATATATAGTTTACAGCTTTTTATGGCTTTGAAAAAGGGGAAAGTGATTGACTGTTCTTGTATTCAACCCAATAATTCAAGTAACGTTTACAAACAGGTATATATAGTTTGCAGTTTTTTATGGCAATTGAGATTTGATAATAAGGGTGAAAGATACCAAGGAAAATGTCAAGCTCTTAGCCTCTCCTTGTTTAAAACTCTCCTATTAGTTTTAAACGTCACGTGTGTCAAGTTTAATTGCTCAGTTTTAAACGTCACGTGTCAAGTTTTTAGCTTCTCCTATCTAAAACTCTCCTCCTATATATATTAGATTTCTTAAACTTAAAAAAAGTGTTCATTTAGAGTTACTATTTTTCAGATGTCAATCATTGTGTCAAAATTGATGAGTGAAATCCCCAAGATACTCTTAAGATGTTTTATAAAATTACAAAAATACATTGAATTTGGATGAGATGGTTGAACTTTTGAAAGATGATAACTCTAAATTGACATATTTTAAAATTTAAGAGTATGATTGCAAAAGTAATGAAAGATCAAAAATTGTAAGTGTAGTTTTCTTTTCATTATTTATGCTTTTAAGATTGATTGTAATTAGGTTAATTTGATGGACCATATATATATACGTACCACAATTCTCATATAAATAAGAGTCTTTTATACGGTAAATATTATACAAAATAAGAGCAAGATGTAGTCAATTTGAGCTTCGGTTTGTCTCCAAGAGGTTTGGCAATCGAATGCTTTCGAAACCAATTAAATGCTTGTAAATGAATTAATTAAGGAAACAAAATGGAATAATCACTCCATTTTTCAGTGGAAAATTAGTTGAAGCCAATTAATATTATTTATTCATCCAAAAAAAATAATTAGTTGAATATATCCAATTTGATGAAGAAAAGTACCTGGAAAGTAAACGTGGAGAGACCGCCTTTTCTGTTGAGAGTGAAGTTTGTTTTGGGCGCCGACACATGTAGCATGCATGTGAGAGATTGCCATTGGTTGAGGCTTAGAGAGTCCCCTACGAATAATATTTTCTTCCCCTTTAACCTTCTCAACAAATCCTGGCCATTAAATCTACACGACAGACGACAGTACATAATACTAAATGATCAGAAATCTAATGATGTTCTCATGCATATATAGATGGCTAAAACACGAGACACTTGAAAGAGAATCATGAACGCGAAATCGAAAATTATCGTTGAATCTAAAATTTAATAATTAATAATCCATCCAAATTCAATAATGAGTAATGCTTTATCACATGGGAATGTACGTACGTACGTACGTACCTTGGCAATGCACAGCCGCGAGGCTTCCATCTAAATTTGAGATAAACGTCATCAGGCCGTCCATTTTTGCGGCAATCAAATACCTTCTCGATGAACGGGCAGGCTGCTGAGTTGTACAGAGGATAAGAAGGATCATAAATCCAACTTCCCTCGTAGAAATCACATCCAGCATCCGAACCCAAGTTTCTAAACTCCCCCGCTTCGGCGTTGCTTTGGTCATGAAGGCAAGAAATGATAAGCAAAACAGCAAGAGCAAATGAGCAAAAGCTTTGAAGTTTCTGCCCCATTGTCTCTCTCTCTCTCTCTCTGTGTTTGTGAGAGGGTGAGGAATGACGGGCGCAGAAATATAGCGTGATGTTGAAGAGTGAAGACAGTTATGCATGAAAAAGACGTTAGTACGTTAGGTAATGTATCTCTATTTGGGCTCACTTGAAGACAAAGAAACTTATGATCTTTGCTCTTTTCTTTTCTGTTGATAGGGTTGTTGTTGGGACCTCCTTCGGTTACGTGTGGCCTAACTTCTCATCATTTCTTTGCTATATAAATTTCTTTCAAACTGTTTCATAGGAATTTTATATATATATATATAACTAGAATGAAAGCCCACGATTTTGTCTTTTAACTTAATTTATATTGACCTACACAAGTAGCTCAAGAGAATGAGGGACTACTGAAATTGAGGCTTATATTCCCAACCGACAAGATAAACAACCAGCCCTATATGCATACAACTCAAGCCTAATTTTTCACTCATTAGAAAAAGAAATGAAAAAAAAAAGGGGCCTAATTTACTAAGATTCTTGCTTACCAAGGTGTCCAATCAAACCTAAGACTACATTTACATAAGGTTGGCTAAAGGCAAGAAACTAAGTATGTTCTCATGCCCTAATTTTTATATCTATATATACTTTACTCACTTACTAACTTAAGTATTAGAGGTGGCATCGCCAATCGATCTCCTCTCCTTTTTGCAGAGTGCTACATTAACTTTGGTTGTCTGGTTGAAATCTTGAATGAGAACTAAGCATGGGTGGTTACTAATTAATTTTTGCGTCAACAAAAAAAATGTGTTTTTTTGCATACTAAATAACACTACTGAACACAAACACTTTCAAAGAGTTTTCTTTTCTTTTGCATGTTTTTTATTTTGAAATTTTGTTTCTGGGCTCATATATAGTATATATAGTTATTTTACATGCAATATGTCCCTTCTAAGGGAAGGCTCCTTTTTCCTGTCATTATCAGGTTCACAGTGGATACACAATACAAAAGAAATAAATGTAGCTGAAAATATGTAGTCTTGCAAGGTTTGTCGGCAGCAACTTGGCCGCTACGGCCTTACTCTGTTTTTGGCATGTTTAGCAACTACTACACGTAAAATATCAGCGCGCGTCCACACACACACATATATATATATATATAGGGGTTTGTTAGGGGTTATCTTCGTATTGTTCTTCTGATATTCTTCAAGTCTTACATAGAATATGATTTAAGAAAAAATAAAATTGTAGTACCCTTTTTTTGCTAATAAATTAATTTTTATGAGTTACTAGTTAGGTTCTAATGCTTTAAAACTTGTTTTTGGATTCAAAACTAAAACCTAAGGATTGAAGGTTAACCCTTTAGGGATGGTATCACCCAAAATGGATTTGATCATCATAAATTTAATGCTAATGCCTCAATTTTTATGCTAATGCCTCATAAATTTGGTGTTAATGCCTCAAATTTAGTGTTAATACCTAAAAAAACTAGTGATAGAGGTCATTATAATTTTATTTTTTTTTAAATCATGTTTTGTGTAATATTGGGAGAATGCCAAGAGAACCTATGGGAAGAACCCCTAGCATTTTCCATATATATATATATATATATATAACTCTATCTCCATATTTCTGTCAAAAAAAAAAAATCATCATATCGCATTTAATTTATACTGACCGTTAAAAATCAACGATGAAAATTGTAATATTATTATTTATTAGGAAATGTTCTGATCGTTTATCTTGAAATCTTTAAATTTTTAAAATTGTAGCATAGTTCTGTCAAAAATTTTAACGATATTTTTGAATTAAATGATTTGACACCAAATATTTTCATTTGTGAGATGTAATGAATCAAGAATTTTTTTTTTTTAAAAAAAAATAATAAATAAAAATTGTCGAGAGTTAATTTTTGACTGCTAGCCCACATGGGGCAATCCCATCCAGCGGACGAGGCAAGATCGAATCCAGCCACGGCCCACGGCTATGGGCCGAAAAGTCAACAAATTAAGGGAAATCTCAAGGTTCCCACCACGACCTAGCCCATGTGTTAGTGCTACTATGAATGCCCTATGGAGATTTATTTTATTTTATTGTTTTTAGAGCATTTGGAAGCCATTATCTTCTTGTTGAAGGATTTTTTTTAATGGTTGATGTGTTAGCATGTGATCGAAGAACATTACAAATTATTTTAGTAGAAATGTGATTCTAATCACATGCTAACACGTGTCAGCAAATTGCAAAAGAGTTATAAGTCCAATTTAGAGACAATGCATACTTCTGAGATATTCAAAGTTATACATGAACTTGGGCACGTGGAGCACACTTTTGAAATAGTAACAAAGTAGAATAACTAGATATATGTTTAATTTGTTGAAGTTATATATATAACTCCAGAAATCAGCAAAGATAAAGGGCTGAAGTGGGAAGAATTTATATCATTTGAGTTGCTTACATTTATTCGAACATCCAATCTATTGAAGTCTAACGAGTGGTGTGTGGAATAAGGAACCTTCAATGAATAGCCTGAAAAAATGCATCNATATATATATAACTAGAATGAAAGCCCCCGATTTTGCCTTTTAACTTAATTTATATTGACCTACACAAGTAGCTCAAGAGGGACTACTGAAATTGAGGCTTATATTCCCAACCGACAAGATAAACAACCAGCCCTATATGCATACAACTCAAGCCTAATTTTTCACTCATTAGAAAAAGAAATGAAAAAAAAAGGGGTCTAATTTACTAAGATTCTTGCTTACCAAGGTGTCCAATCAAACCAAAACTACATTTACATAAGGTTGGCTAAAGGCAAGAAACTAGGTATGTTCTCACGCCCTAATTTTTATATCTATATATACTTTACTCAGTTACTAACTTAAGTATTAGAGGTGGCATCGCCGGTCGATCTCCTCTCCTTTTTGTGGCGTGCTACATTGACTTTGGTTGTCTGGTTGAAATATTGAATCGAGGACTAAGCATGGGTGGTTACTAATTATTTTTTGCATCAACAAAAAAAAAGTGTTTTTCGCATACTAAAGAACACTACTGAACACAAACACTTTCAAAGAGCTAGTTTTCTTTTCTTTTGCATGTTTTTTATTTTGAAATTTTGTTTCTGGGCTCATATATAGTATATATAGTTATTTTACATGTTATATATCCCTTCTAAGGGAAGGCTTCTTTTTCCTGTCATTATCAGGTTCACAGTGGATAGACAATACAAAAGAAATAAACGTAGCAGAAAATATGTAGTCTTGCAAGGTTTGTCGGCAGCAACTTGGCCGCTACGGCCTTACTCTGTTTTTGGCATGTTTAGCAACTACTACACGTAAAATATCAGCACATATATATATATATATATATATATATAGAGGTTTGTTAGGGGTTCTCCCCGTAGTATTCTCATAACGTTCTCCCAATTTTACGTAGAACATGATTTAAGAAAAAATAAAATTGTAGTACTGTCTTTTTCTAATAGATTAATTTTTATGAGTTAATAGTTAGGTTCTAATATTTTAAAACTTGTTTTTAGATTCAAAATTAAAACCTAAGGGTGGAAGATTAACCCTTTAGGGATGTTATCACCCAAAATGGATTTGATCATCCTAAATTTGATGCTAATGCCTCAATTTTGATGCTAATGCCTCACAAATTTGGTGTTAATGCCTCAAATTTGGTGTTAATGCCTAAAAAAACTGGTGATAGAGGCCATTACAATTTTATTTTTTTTTAAATTATGTTTTACGTAATACTGGGAGAATGCCAAGAGAACCTACTGGAAGAAACCCTAACATTTTCCATATATATATATAACTCTATCTCCATATTTCTGTCAAAAAAAAAAAAAAATCATCACATCGCATTTATACTGACCGTTAACGATGAAAATTGTAATATTATTATTTATTAGGAAATGTTCTGATCGTTTATCTTGAAATCCTTTAAATTTTTAAAATTGTAGGATAGCTCTGTCAAAAATTTTACCGTTATTTTTGAATTAAATGATTTGACACCAAATATTTTCATTTGTGAGATGTAATGAATCAAGAATTTTTAATTTTTTTTTTAAATAATAAATAAAAATTGTCGAGAGTTAATTTTTGACTGCTAGCCCACATGGGGCAATCCCATCCAGCGGACGAGGCAAGATGGAATCCAGCCACGGCCCACGGCTATGGGCCGAAAAGTCAACAAATTAAGGGAAATCTCAAGGTTCCCACCACGACCTAGCCCATGTGTTAGTGCTACTATGAATGCCCTATGGAGATTTTTTTATTTTATTTTTTTTAGAGCATTTGGAAGCCATTATCTTCTTGTTGAAGGATTTTTTTTAATGGTTGATGTGTTAGCATGTGATCAAAGAACATTACAAATTATTTTAGTAGAAATGTGATTCTAATCACATGCTAACACGTGTCAGCAAATTACAAAAGAGTTATAATTCTAATTTAGAGACAATGCATACTTCTGAGATATTCAAAGTTATGCATGAACTTTGGACACGTGGAGCACACTTTTGAAATAGTAACAAAGTAGAATAACTAGATATATGTTTAATTTGTTGAAGTTATATATATAACTCCATAAATCAGCAAAGATAAAGGGTTGAAGTGGGAAGAATTTATATCATTTGAGTTGCTTACATTTATTCGAACATCCAATCTATTGAAGTCTAACGAGTGGTGTGTGGAATAAGGAACCTTCAATGAATAGCCTGAAAAAATGCATCCAATTTTCAACGTAAAATCCATGAATATTGATCAAAGAATAAGATTGTAAAGAATGAGGTTCCAAGTATCAGGAACACCGGCAAGACACCAATGGCTGCAGTCCATTCCGGTCGGGCCGCCGAGGCCGTAAATAGAAGGATGGCCATCTTTACGCAGCAGGGAGAGAAGAGTTACATCAAGCAATTTGACTGGTTTTGTAATCTTGCTCAATGCACCCTTGAGGACGCCAACAGCCGGTGGCAAACCTCCAGGATATCTTGACCCTAACAATGGCTGCTTCTGCCCCACGCAGCTCTTTGCACTTGGCTCATTCCATAGGCTGCCACTATAGTATAGATATATGCAAAGCATTGTGATTGTTCGTATAATATATAAATTGATTATTTTTGTAGTTAATAGATTTTCCTAATCAAGTAGCTTTTGATTAATGTAATTCATTAACTATATCTCTATATACATGAATTTTTCTTTGGAGGAAGATATTTTAGCTTTAGAGCATGCTTGAGTCTGCGTCAAGAAGTTTAGAAAGAATTTTTAGTACCTAAAAAGCTATGCCAAACAAAAAGTTGACAAGTTTGATAAAAAAAAAAAAAATCAAAAGTACTACTTTGGCTTTTTTTACTCTTACGAATCAAAACGCATTTTTGAGAAAAACATTTATAAAAAATCACTGTTTGACTTTATTTTTCAACGAAATTCCAAACGTGCTCATAGAGAAT
The DNA here is from genome assembly GCA_006937295.1 of Carpinus fangiana. NCBI lineage: Eukaryota > Viridiplantae > Streptophyta > Magnoliopsida > Fagales > Betulaceae > Carpinus > Carpinus fangiana. The sequence continues at coordinate 9,721,442 of CM017328.1, read as the reverse complement.
ATTCATCCTTTATTCTCTAATACAACAAAACGAAACACAAAAATAAGGTTGGGGCAACCTAACAATAAGCTCTAATACAACCTAATTAGGGTCCGTTTGGGAGTGGGTTTTTAAAGAAATAATCTGTGATTTTAAACCAAATCGCAATTTTGGAGTGTTGGGAAAATCCGAGATTTCAATAAACTGACTATAGGGTACTTATTTGAAAATTTGCAAATTTAAACCAAAATCAAGATTTTGCTTAAAAAAATATTTCGGACAATATTTACCTATTTGGCTATGAAACCGCAATTATATGCTAATGTTATCCAAATACTCAATTAATAAAAAATATATATATTTTTTAACATGTTTTTCTAAATGCTTGTGCGATTTTAAAAAGTAATGATTTCAAAAATACAATTTTTAAAAATATAATTTTTAAAATCGCACTTCCAAATGGGCCCTTAGTACGGGTAAAAGTAAATTAAAAGGAAATGTGATCAAAATGCTTAATTGCATTTTTAAAAATAGCATTTTCATATTACACGTTTTAAATCGTATACTCAAACGACCCTAACAATAACTTCAAAATTAAGGTAGACGGTTGCAAGTTAGGTGCAAAGGGAAAGAAAAACAGTGCAGTTAAGATAATGCTAACCATAACTTCAAAATTAAGGTAGGCAGTTGCAAGTTAGGCTCAAAGGGAAAGAAAAAGAGTGCAGTTAAGATAATGCGAAGAGAGAGCTTAGGTTACTTGTAATGGGAAGGGGAAATTCCTTGGAAGAAATTACTTAGGAATCTTAGAAAGAACTTTTAATACTAAAAAAGTTATTCCAAACAAAAAGTTGACAAGTTTGATAAAAAAAAATTCAAGTACTACTTTGAGTTTTTTTGCTCTTACGACCAAAGCGCATTTTTAATAAAAGCATTTATAAAAAATCTCTGTTTAACTTTAAAAACTCTATTTTTTAACGCAATTTCAAATATGCCCGTAGAGAATATTCATCCTTTATTCTCTAATACAACAAAACAAAACACAGTAATAAGGTTGGGCAACCTAACAATAAACTCTAGTACAGCCAAATTAGTACGGGTAAACATAAATTAAAAGGAAATGTGTTTCCAAACGCTTAACTGCATTTTTAAAAATAACATTTTCATGCTACATGTTTTAAAATCGCAAGATCAGATGGACCTAACAATAACTTCAAAATTAAGGTAAACAGCTGCAAGTTAGGTGCAAAAGGAAAGAAAAAACAGTGTAGTTAAGATAAGAGAGAGCTTAGCTTACTTGTAATGGGAAGGGGAAATTCCTTGGAAGAAAACCCGAGTCTTGGCAGGATCAATGTTTGAATCCACCCACCCGGCCCATGTTCCAAGTGCCCTCTCAAAAGCAACCATACGGTCCATGTCCTTCATTATCTGTCCTCCTACTTGGATGTAATCCCATCTGAATTAACATCAATTTTAATTAATTAATTAACTTTTTTTTCCTTCTCAATTAATTATTATAACATGGGATCGTACGGTTGAGAAGGCCCCCTTCGGTTCCACCAGTGCCACGTGTTGAAGATGAGCATGTCGATGTTTTTCCATAGCTTGCCTCCCTCAATGGAATCAAGCTTCAAGACCCGACCAATGTTTTCTCGTACAACGTCCACTAAATACACGTTCCGATCAAGCATCACCTTCACTCCATAATCCTGTAATATTAATTTAACGTCAAAATAAAATAAAATAATAACAACAAATTGCTTTTATATTTTTTTATTTTAATGAAGTTCTTGCTGTGTTTAATAATAAAATAATCTATTTTTTATATCACATTAATTATTTTTAATTATTATTCAAATAAAAATACCACTGCAAAACATTCATCTGCCGGACATAACCTATATATAAATTCATCCACCAAACCAAACAAAGACAAAAAAAAATTTGAGAAAAAGGGAAGACAGTTGGATTCCTGACTGATGGCTTGTCAGGCTGGCAGAAAAGCTAACATGGGGGCGGGGGTGATTGCCTTGTCTTTCTTTAATATATTGCATTAAGATATATAATTGGGAGGTGGTTCAAACTTGAATGGCGGGTGGTAATTGAAACCAAATGATTGCACCTTCAACTTGCAACTGGATGGTTGTTTTTTTAAATTTGTAGGAATATATATATATTTTTGGTAATTACTTTTTTTCTATCTGTTATAATATTGTCAATTTATTTCATAAATTGTAAATTTTATTGACTGACCTTATTAAATTATTATTTTCTTTCCAAAATCTCATTTTGTCAGTCAAACTTGTTGAAATATTCTTTTTTAGATATTAAATCTCATTAAAAGACAAAAATAACCCCAAATAAAAAATCCAAACAAAAAAAATATAAATTTATAAATTATTTTTTTAAAAAAAATACCACCCCTCAAATTTTTTTTAATATTTTATATATAATATCTATATAAATTAATAATATATATTTTTTTAATTTGTTTAATTTCAAGGTATTATATGTAATTTTTGTTCATAAAGTTAAGGTATTTAGATCATTTTAAATTTTTTAACAAGTTTGATAGACGAAAGGAAAGCTTTAAAAAGAAAATGGTAGTACGATAAAATCAGACAATAAAATTGGCAGTACATGGGGAAAAGATAATTATCTTTTTTTTTTTTCTTAAGATAAAAGAGTTCATTACAATTTTTTTGGTAGTTGGAGTGACAATGATTCAATTGAAATTGAAAATTTTGAAGACATTGCAAATTGCCTATAATTCAAGGGGGAAAATGCTACTCATACTTCTACTTTTACTCTATTTAATTTGACACTAAAAATCACAATTAAATTTTTAACAAATCAATATTTAAATATTTGATCTAACAATAATTTTTAGTGTAAACCAAAAAAAAAAATCAGAGTGGGAGTGAGAGTGATGTATATTTTCCAAAAACAAAATTCCAGTAAGAGTGGGGGAGATGAAAGAGGACAACACAGGTGTGAAATTATGGGAGGGCCACAGGATTTGCCAGCCTGGCCAGATGAATGATGCCGACAAATGTCCATGTCATCTTTTTAATGTGATTTTGAAAGGTGAGTGAAATTAGTCAAAAGTCAGAAAGTTCCATTCAACTACTTCTCAACCCTTTTCGAAACAAAAACAAGACTGAAAATTTCACGTCTCATCGGCCATGGACTAAAGAAACCCCCGACTTAAAAAAAAAAAAAAAAAAAAAGCTACATTTTCTTTTTTCATCCTCATTTATTCTTTTATTTCTTAAAATTACCATCAAATCTTACGCATGACTTTACAGATTTAATAATTTTTAAAAAATAAAAATAAAAATAATGAAAGAATGAGGAATGAAGCTTTGAAAAATAGTCATGGACTCATGGGTATGCAGAAAAAAGTGTGAAAATATCTCATATTATGTTTTGACAAATCTTTTTTTTATATAATTTTGTTGTTTTTAGGAGTGAGGCATTGTTGGACGGTTTTGAACCTCTTTCAACCCCAAAAGTTAACTCAATATGTAAGGTTTTTCCTTACATTTTTAAAGTGACCACTAGCTCGAAGATGTGGGATAACCTACACAATCTTCCCCTCACACACTGAGCCTTAAGTCAGAGCAGCGACAATCCGTTTCTCCGGTGGACTATTTTCCTAAAACTTGTTAATAAATTTGGGCTCTAATACTAATGTTGTTGGGTGGCTTTGGGCTTCTCTCAACCCTAAAAGTTGGCTCAAGATGTGAGGCTTTCCTTTATACTTATAAATTGATCACCAGCCTTTTCCACAACCTATGTGAAATAGTCTCAATAGGCATTAATGATTTTTTTTTTTTATTTTTTTTTTATTTTTTTTATTTTTAAATGTTGGTAGCTACCTTAGAAGCTTTTAGATTTGAACTTAAAAATTTTATAAAAAGAACTTTCTTGTGATTTTGTGGCATTAAGTCACCACATAGTTTTTTTTTTTTTTGGTTGATATTGGGATAATTAAAAAGAAAGTAGGGGAAAAACAGTAGTGAAAATGGCATACCGTGAATGTAAAAATGGAAATGTCTCCTTGTCTTGTTAATTCGTATTTAGCATCGGGGGCGGCAGCATGAAGCAAGCATGTCAACGATTGCCACTGGTTTCTGCTCAGCGAATCTCCCACAAACATTATGCTCTTCCCTCGAAATCTTTCCAAAAAATCTTGTCCATTAAATCTACAAAAACCAACAAGAATAAAAAAATGTTGTTTAGGTATTACAATTTTGAAGCTATAATAATAGATAAGAAATGGTGAAACCTAGGACTTGGGATCTCCGAAATTGATTATAACTGGGGGAAGTAATTGTGATACAGGCTACCACTCATAAAAAATTTATCGGTCAAAATAAATTGTGAATTGTCTTGTCACCTATTCGAGATAGAAGCTTTTTAATAAGGACACAAATTTCATCTAAATCAATCTAAAGGAAATATCATCAAATCTATTTAAAATAGTAACAAATGTCTATAAACATTTAAAATGNTTTTATTTTTTTTTTATTTTTTTTATTTTTAAATGTTGGTAGCTACCTTAGAAGCTTTTAGATTTGAACTTAAAAATTTTATAAAAAGAACTTTCTTGTGATTTTGTGGCATTAAGTCACCACATAGTTTTTTTTTTTTTGGTTGATATTGGGATAATTAAAAAGAAAGTAGGGGAAAAACAGTAGTGAAAATGGCATACCGTGAATGTAAAAATGGAAATGTCTCCTTGTCTTGTTAATTCGTATTTAGCATCGGGGGCGGCAGCATGAAGCAAGCATGTCAACGATTGCCACTGGTTTCTGCTTAGCGAATCTCCCACAAACATTATGCTCTTCCCTCGAAATCTTTCCAAAAAATCTTGTCCATTAAATCTACAAAAACCAACAAGAATAAAAAAAAATGTTGTTTAGGTATTACAATTTTGAAGCTATAATAATAGATATGAAATGGTGAAACCTAGGACTTGGGATCTCCGAAATTGATTATAATTGGGGGAAGTAATTGTGATACAGGCTACCACTCATAAAAAATTTATCAGTCAAAATAAATTGTGAATTGTCTTGTCACCTATTCGAGATAGAAGCTTTTTAATAAGGACACAAATTTCCTCCAAATCAATCTAAAGGAAATATTATCAAATCTATTTAAAATAGTAACAAATGTCTATAAACATTTAAAATGATAGTCTAAATTAGTAAATTGCTATTAATGATCTTAAGAATTTAATGTATATTTTAAATATTTATAGACACTTACACTATTTTAAATGGATTGAAAAATATTCTCTCTGAGAAGTGCTAGAAATCCAAACAAATAAACTCAGGAAAATTTCAAAACTGATGTGGCAATGATTTTTAAATTAAAAAAATACAATTCTCTTTCCCTTGTTTGTCACTTACGGTCTGTCACGTCAGTTTAAATTTTTTATTTTTCATATCAAAAAAAAAAAAAAAAAAAAAAATTTTTGAATTCATTTGTTAGGATTTCTAACACTTTCATATTTCCTTTAGACCGGTTGTTGGACAGAAATTTTCGTCCTTTTAACAATTGTTGTCTAAATCAATAATAATCCAAATAGCCAGATTACTCAAAGCGTCTTTCCTTGAATTTGTTAAAACCCATTCACATTGTGCTAGAAAAAAAGAAAGTAAAAACTACACACTTTCCGCCTGAAAAGAAAAAATAAAAGGAAAAAGAACTTGGCGGAACATAAGTCAGGGACCTAACGGGAGAAAACGAAAAAGTCAGGGGCCCAAATTGGAAATACGTCACAACTCAGGGGCTGATTTTTTTAATTTTTTTTGGGCGGTGAAAGAACAGCTTCGTCAATCGTCACCGTTGGCTAAAAGAGAATGTCATGATTACATTTAACTCAACCGTATTCTATAAAAACCCAAAAACCGCTCAACTTTTTCTCAGCTCAAATTTAATGAATGAATAATGTGCCGTGCGGAAACAGGTGACGGACAACTGGAGGCCGACAAGATTCACTTTGTGCCGTCAAACATTATACTCCAACAAATCATCATTTGATCGCTCAATTATATATATGTGCTGGAAAAAAAAAAATTATTCAAAAGTTCACGTGATTTCTCTTATATAAAACTTTTTTTTTTTTTTGGAATATACTTATTAAAATAGAATCCAAATTAAATTAAGAGTTAATTTTATTTTTAATAAATGATAATTATTATATCTTAGAGATTTGATTACAGTTAATACCTAAATAAATTTTTTTTAGTACCAACCTAATATGATAAAATATTAAACTAATATGAAAAAAAAACATATATTCTAACATTTTCAATGATAATGATGTATTTCCTAACTTGGAAGATTTTGAAATTTAATAATAATATTGGGGCTGGACATGAACATCCATGGTGTCCAAATTATACAACTGCATAGATTCATTACGTGAAGGGTCGACTCATTGACTTCTTTGTCCTTAAAGTCGCTTATAATTCAACCACACAAAATCCATCTAAAAGATCAAACCTCAGTTACCTTATCCACACCTTTTTAATATTGAAAAATTCTTTTAATATTTAAAATTTTTCATTTTAGTGTATTAAATTTTGATTTCCTTCAACTTTCTTATAAATCTTAATTGAGAGATGTGAAATTACTAAAATACTTTTAGTCATTTTTTACTTTTATTCTGTAAAAACTATTTGAAACGAAATAAAAGTTTGATACACAAAAGTAAAAGATTTTAAATATTAAAAGGATATTTGCAAAAGGTATATAAGTAAGTTCACGAGAGATAAGTGAAGTTTTTTCAAGATTATAATATAATGTTTCGATGTCCATGTGCGTGACAGAAGTACATATATATCTCAGAAATTAATATCTTCCAAGAACTAATCACAATCATATATATGTTACTTAATCCTAATTAAGCAGGAGATTAAAAAGGGTACAGTACTTTTGGAGCGAGCAATGAGAAACAGAAAGTAAAAACGTGAAGAAGAAGATAAAAGGACGGCGTACCTAAGTAGATTACAGCGGAGGGGCTGCCATCTGTACTCGGTGTAATCCAGATCCCGGCGGCCGTTCTTCTGGCAGCTAAACTCCCGCTGAATGAAGGGACATGCAGCGGGATCGTAAAGCGGGTACGATTTGTCCACCACCCATCTCCCCGTGAACAAATCGCACTGATCATCACTTGCAGCGTTTGCCTTGTGATGAATAAGAAGAAGAAGAAGAAGAAGAAGAAGAAGAAGCAGTGTGTGCGGCAGAGCTCTAATATAGACCAAGAAACTCATTTTCATAAACCTTTTCAAATCAAAGTAGAAAGAGAGAGAGAGAGAGAGCATATAATAAAGTAAGAGAAAAGGTTTAAAGGGAAAGGAGAATAATTAGTAGCAATGGCGATGAGAAGCCTCCCTATTATAAGTAATTAGACGTACAAGGTGGTCCAACGGGATTTCGTTTCCTTATATTACTAGAGAAAGAGAGACAGAGAGAGAGAGAGAGCGAGAGATGGGGGGTGACAGATCAAATGGTCCACTGGGATAAAAGCTTCTGTTTTATGCTTTGGGTTCTGAAATCTTTTAATGCCGGGATTCTTTTTATTTTTCAGTGAATTGCAGGGATTTTGTTTTTTCACTTTTTGTTTTTTATTTTTTTTTTCTGAGATAAAATAAAGGAACAGGAAAGGAGAGAGAAAAAAAAAAAACTAAATAAAACACTTAAAAAGGGCGGACAACTCAACAATAAGCTCGAATAATTAGCACGGACCGAGTTATTAAAACAAAAGCCGAGATTGACAGCCAGTAAAAGCAGTATAACCATAATTGCAGGATTTTTTTTTTTTATTTTTATATGTCCACACAAGAGGGAGGAAGAAAAACTCGAACTAGTGACATTCGTTTCATTAGGTGTGGTCCCAACCAATTAAACTATCTTTTAGGGACATAATTGCAGGGATTTGGTTTAAAATGAAAGACTGGGCACATAATGGTTGTTATAAGGTAAATATACATAATTTGATATTTGGGAAAATTTAAAATTAATTTTGAAATTAAAAAAAAAATTAAAAAAAGACAGTATTCATATTAAGACATATGTTTACATTTATAAACTTGTACAGACCGGGATCCTCTCCGGTCAAACTGGACTGAAAGGGGGCCCAATCCTTGTTAATCAGGGTTATTATTGTCTAATTTTTTTTGACAATAATACCCCCGATAATACACAGACTGGATCTCCTCCCGTCCAAACAGACCGGAAAGGTTTATTACTTTATTTGTTTAGAGGTGTTTTATCAACATTCACGCGCGCGTTGCTCTGTTATTTGCACTGGACTCCTTTTGGCGGTGCTCTGTTGGAGGCGTTTGATTAATCCCGTGAGCATTATTATCTCTTATTGGTGTACTCGATTGGGCTTCACCGCCTACCAATTATGGAGTGCCCCGCCCAAGACCACTCGCGAGTCAGGCCCCGTGGATCATGTTTGGGCTCGTCTAGCCACAACCTCGGCCCATCATCGATATTATAAAGATTGGGCGGACCAAATGAGTATGGCACACCAAATGTTTTTCCCCCTATTTATTTTTTGTTCATATCAAATTTGATATGGAAATGCTTATCAAAGGGTTGGACTTTTTTCTCCGCTATTACTATAGAAAGAAACATCAACAAAATCATATCTATTAATATTAAATGTCACTCCCATTTCCGTCTTGTGTCTCTCCAAAATTGATCACGTGACATTTAAATTCATCATTGGATTTGTAGATCAAGTAACGATTTTAAAAGCCATATTAATTTTGAATTGACACTAGAAGAACATGAGTAGAACGTTTAACATTAATGTTTCTGAAATTTCAAATGTAACGATCGATCTTCCCTTTCTGTATCTCGGTAATTAAGTGTCTCCCTGAGCAATGCTAGGAGGGCACTCATCTTGCAACAAGGGACAGATAAGCAGATTATAATGAGCTGGGACATCAAGTTGGTTAGATTAGTTTTATATAATGAGGTGCATGAACATTAAGTTGGTTAGATTAATTATATTGTTGTTTTCTTTTGTTATGAAGTTAGAACTGAAAGGCATTAATTAACTCACTACACTGCTTGTATAAATAGGTGAAACCCTGTGTATTAAAAATTCACTCAAGCAAAGGGCCTTATTTTTCCTAACCTTGAGTCATCCTCATCCTAGAAAGAGAGAGAGAGAGAGAAATGAGTTCGAAACTTGGTTTTGGTTGGGCTTGCTTATTAATATCTTTGATGGTATTGGTTACCGAAGTTCGAGGCCGAGTCAAGATTTTCAACGTGATGAACTATCGTGCAGTTGCAGATGGAGCAACCGATAACAGTCAGGTTAATTCATATGACATTGTCTGTCTTTTAGTTTCTCTTAATTTCATAGAATCAGATTATTTTGTGAATATTATTCTTTACGTTAATTTTTGGGTTAATGATAGCAAATATGTTTTTGAAATATTTCTTTCTTCTTAGGCATTTCTTAAGGCGTGGAAGGAAGCATGTGAATGGAAGGGAAATGGTAGCGTTTTGGTCCCTCCCGGATCATACATGGTGAACTCAGTGAGATTTGAGGGTCCATGCAAAGGCTCGGTGGGCGTCGTGATCGGAGGGCTTCTCAAGGCTCCTGCTGATCCATCCAAGTTCTCAACCGATAGTTGGATTAATTTCCGATATGTTGACCATTTGACTGTCAGTGGTGGCACCTTGGACGGCCAAGGACAGGTAGCTTGGGGCCTTAACGACTGCAGCAAGAATTCTAATTGCCCTAGGCTACCTACTGTAAGTTTTTGCTTCTTTTCATTTTTTTTTTCTTCTTTTTTTCCTTCATATATATAAATAGAAACCTTAATATCTTTGAATAGAAAGCCTTAAAAGAAGTATAAAATTTCCAATTTCGTAGAAGTTTAATTAACGTGTACGTCCCATGCAGACAATAAGATTTGATTTTGTGACCAACGCATGGATTGATCACGTGAGTTCCATTAACAGCAAGAACAACCATATTGTGCTTTTTGGCTGTGAGAACGTGAATATGACTCATATCAGAATATCTGCTCCGGCCGACAGCCCCAACACCGACGGCATCAAGATTGGAAGCTCTCACGGCATCAGAATCTCGCGTTCCACAATTGGTACCGGAGATGACTGTATTGCCATGCTGTCCGGAACTAAAGACGTCCATATTTCGAATGTTGTTTGTGGACCAGGGCATGGAATAAGCATCGGCAGCCTTGGCAAAAATAATGGAGATGATGTCAATGGAGTTGTCGTCAAAAACTGCACCTTTCGCGGCACTTCTGATGGAGTGAGAATCAAGACATGGGCTGCTCCATCCCTTGGCACGGCTTCTAATTTCATATTTCAAGACATTTTCATGGATCAGGTCGGCAATCCCATCATTCTTGATCAAGAATATTGCCCCTACCCCCCTTGCAGACAACAGGTAATTTCTTATTTTTCTTCATTTTGTTACAAAATTAATAATATCTCTTAAATTTTATAATTTAGTCTCCCATACTACCATTTTTTTTTTTTTTTTTTTTTTCCATTTTAGCCCTATAATGTTCAAAAAGTGATAAAGTAACCCTCAAACTACCAAATAGTTGCAAAATGGCATTTTAGTAACTTAACCTTGCCAAAACGGCGTAGTATTGAATTTTCCATCCAATTTGATGGAAATGATAAACGGAGTGGCCAAATTGCAAGTAGTTTGAGGGGCTAATTTTTTATTTTTTATTTTCTTGTAAGCATATAATGCCAGTCTATGATTAAAAAGATGAACTTAACTAATTAAATTTGTGATTTTCATTATTGTGGATAGCCCTCTCTTCTGCAAATTAGCAATGTCACATATAGAAATATTTGGGGAAGTTCCAATGCCAAAGTTGCCGTTACTCTCCGATGCAGCGGAAGCAAGCCATGTCAAAACGTAGTGCTAGAGGACATCAATTTGGATTATCGTGGCCCAGATAGTCCTGCCACTGCATTGTGCTCTCATGTTAATGGCCTCTCGGTTGGCCATCAAAGCCCTCCCCCTTGCATATAGTCCTGCTCTTTCTAGCCAATTTGTGTAACATGAAAGATGTTGTATACGAAAGCACTGATATAAAAAGAAGAGTATAATCATATTAATATTAAATGGATTATAATCGAACCAAGTATTGAATGTTCAAGTTTGGTTTGAGCGTAATTATCACTCATCTAATTTATAATATATTCAAATTCGGTTCATTTATTTTTTGGACGGGTTCAAGTTTATTCAAGTGTTGTTCAATTAACTTATTTATTTTTATATAAAGCAAAGGGAATTCTTTCCATCTTTCAAATCATAAATGGGGCCTTAATTAAAGATATTGTCAAATAGGATTTGATTTTTTTTTTTTTGGACATGTCTGCAAAAGGGAGGGGAAAAGGGAAGGGGGATGAGATTCAAACTAGTGACCTCCGGTTTATGAGATTGAGGCATGATCTCTAGCTGATTTAGTTACCCCTTTACAACTAATAAGATCTGAATTAAAACACTATAAAAGACTAAAAATCACATGCAAATAACGATGTATATGTGGCTAGGATTTTCTCAACATAATGGTTTGCAGTTTTTGACATGACCTGCAAACTCGACATAAATTCAATACAAAATTAGAGGGTTAGGGTTAAGGGTCTTGACCCGTTTAATTAAATATATCAAGTTAAGGTTGACCTATATAGTTTTATACCAATTCTTTGATGCGGCCTGAATCTTACACGTGAACAAGAATTACCATCCTTGAACACGATGATTGAAAGCAACTCAAAGCAGTAGAGTAAGTATATCCATATGTAAAGTATTTTACTTTTGACATCATTTCAAGCTAAACAACTTAATAATTAAATTAAAGAATGCCTTTTTTTTTTTTTTTTAATAAACCAACTGCTAAGAAAGCAACAGCCAGAACTACAGCAAAAAACCCTCAAAGGGTAAGAAAGGGAGGTGGATCTTTTCCACTACAGATGGGATAAGAG
>CM017328.1:9668884-9709429 GCA_006937295.1 Carpinus fangiana | reverse complement strand
GAGAGAGAGAGAGAGAGAGAGAGAAAGGAGAAAAAAAGGTGGAATGCAACCAGAGGAGACTCTGGTTGCGGCCGAATTAGCAATGTAGAGGCTGCAAAAGTTTTCACTTCTAGTCACATTCCTAGCATGCCAAAGAGAAGCAGCATGGATGAGAGAAATTAACTATATTAGTGATAATATTATTTAAGAACCAATCTAATACTAAGGAGGGTTGCTGGATGGAAGAAATTACAGTGGAGGAGTGCCCTTCTATAGAGAACTTGTTTAACTTCAGAGAACAGGCCAAAACAACAGCTAGAAAAGCTGCTTGAGCTTCATTGTGGGAGTCTTTAGAGGGAGGATTGTACTAGTACAAAGCTTTGACAATGGTTCTAGTAGAATTCCTGCAGATAGTAGCTTGGATAGAAAAGAGATCATTTGTAGCAGAAGCAAAATTGATTTTTAGGTTGCCTTCTTGAGGAGGAGACCATATTTCCTAAAATGGTTGAGCTTTTGATTTCCAGCCAGCTTGGTGGTCTAAGCAGATTCTTCTAACATCTTCTGCAAACTTAGAAACATCTAGTAAAACACCTTTATGGATGGCTTTATTCCTGGAGAACCAAAGCATGTCACAAAGAACAGCAATATAGATTTGAAATAAATGAGTGTTCAAGAGGTATACCAAAGGATTGATGAGGAGACAAGATACCTTTAATCCAATTAGGCAAATTCAGAGAGGACCATTTCAAAGAGTCAAATGGCCAATGTGAGGATCTCCAAGCTATTCTAGCAAAAACACACATGAAGAAGAGGTGGTTTAAAGAAGGAAAATGCTAGGGGTTCTCCCCGTAGGTTGTCCTGGCGTTCTCCCAGACTTACGTAAAACATGATTTAAGAAAAATAAAATTACAGTGGTCTTTACCACCGGTTTTTTTAGGCATTAGCACCAAATTTGAGGCATTAGCACCAAATTTGTAAGGCATTAGCACCAAAATTGAGGCATTAGCATCAAATTTAGGATGATCAAATTCATTTTTGGTGATATCATCCCTAAAGGGTTAACCTTCCACCCATAGGTTTTAGTTTTGAATCCAAAAACATGTTTTAAAGCATTAGAACCTAACTATTAACTCATAAAAATTAATTTGTTAGCAAAAAAATGGTATTATAATTTTAATTTTTCTTAAATCATGTTCTACGTAAAACTAGGAGAACGCTAGGAGAACCTACGGGGAGAACCCCTAGCAAACCCCTTTAAATAATCCTCTTCTACATTGCAAAGGGGACAAACTAATTCTGCTGCAAGAATGGGAAAAACAACATTGATCATAATCTTAGAGGGGATTATATCCAAAGCAATTTTCCAAAGGAAAAGTTTTAGGCTATTCGTGAGATTTAATTTCCACAAAGATTTCCATATAGTAGGTGGGAAAAGAATAAAAGTAGAGGAAGATCTAGGATTGGAAATGATTTTGTAGGCTATTTTAGTTGAGAAAAGGCCATTAGTGGAAGGGGTCCAGAGATAAGTATCAGTTGTGGAAGAGGAGATGCTGATTTTCTGGATAGCTCTAACACTATTGGCATCAAATAAATACTCCAACAGAGGAGTATTCCAATAATGTTTTTGGGAATTTGAGTCAAAAGAAAAAAGGTCAGAGACTATTATGTTAGTCTGAGAATGAGGCAGGGAGGGTGAGGGAAGAGGTGAGAAATGTGGCAAGGTAGGGATCCAAGGAGAGCTCCATATAGGGAGAGAAGATGAGTTATGAATTTTGAAACATGCTCCTTTAGAAATAACAGGAATGGAGTGAAGGATGCCTTTCCATAACCAAGAAGAAGTAGAAAGGGAGTGGGGGGAGAGAAAAGAGCAAGAATGGAGATACTTACCTCTGAGTTGGCCCACCTACAACGAGTCTGCATTGTTAAGAAGTTTCCAACCAAGTTTAGTAATCAGGGATAGATTAACATCTCTCATCTTTCTGATTCCAAGACCTCCCTGAAGTTTAGGAAGACAAATAGAATCCCATACTTTTAGAGACAAGTTTCTGGATTTATCAGGAGAGAAACCCCACCAGAAGTTCTTGAAACATCTATCCAATTGAGAGCAAAGACTGGCAGGAATCAAAAAAGAACTCATAGCATAAGATGGAAGTGAAGCAGCCACTAACTTGATAAGAACTAATCTGCCAGCTTGAGAAAGGTGTTTAGCTCTCCAACCATCCACTTTGCTAATCACCTTATCCAAAATAAATTTAAAAGGTTCTCTCTTAGAATTTCCCATAAGAATAGGGAGACCAAGGTAAATGGATTTGGTAGAATTGGTGTTAAAGGGAAAGATATTTGAGATGGAGGAGACAGATGAGGGGGAAGTGTTTTTTTATGAAATGAATGGAGGATTTAGAGGCATTGATGGATTGTCCAGACCATTTACAGTACTTAACAAGGCAAGAGTTGATGCTGCTGGCTTCTGAGAGAGTAGCTTTTCCAATGATGAACAAGTTATTAGCAAACAAAAGGTGGTGGGTAGCTGAGCAGTGTTTGGAAATCTTGAGACCTTTGATTGATTATGCTCTTTCTACTTTGAACAACAGCCTTGAGAGGACCTCAGAACCAATAATAAAGAGAAAAGGGAAAATAGGATTACCTTGTCTCAAACCTCTTTCAGGGAAGATGCATCCAAAGGGGCTGCCATTCAACAAAATGGAGAAGGAGGCAGTAGATATGCACAGTCTGATCTAATTTATCCAGATAGGGCTGAAACCAAGTTCACCAAGAATAGTAAAAATGAAATTCCATTTCATTCTATCAAATGCTTTTTCTATATCCAACTTGAGAAACATAAAGCCTCATTTTCATCTCTTATGCTTGAAGGTGTGAAGAAGTTCATGAGCTTGGATGGAGTTGTCATGGATATTTCTGTTAAGGACAAAGGCAGATGGGAGAGGGGAAATGAACTTAGCAATGAGAGGTTTAAGGCGATTGGCTAGGATTTTGGAGATGATCTTGTAGACTATATTACACAAGCTGATGGGTCTAAATTGGTTGGCAGAATGAGAACCACCAAATTTAGGAATGAGAGCTAAGAATGTGTGATTTTGGTTTCTGAGCAGACAGTTGTTGTTGAAAAAATTCCATATGCAATTTAGGACATCAACCTTGACAAGACACCAGTATTTTTTGTAGAAAAGAGTAATGAAACCATCCGGGCCAGAGGCTTTTAAGGATCCAAGACTAGCTAGAGCTTGAAAAATTTCAAGTTCAAAGGGAATGGAGCATAAAAAGAGGTTTTCTGCAATAGAAATCATAGGAGAGAAAAGGTCTAGCATCTCTTCTTCTATTAATGGATTAGAAGAGGAGAACAGGTTATTGAAATGATCAGTGAAGACCCCACCAATATCAAAGAAAACCAGTCTCCTTCATTAGACTTGAGAAAATTGATGGCATTTGACCTTCTTCTGATGAGAGTAGATATATGGAAGTACTTAGTGTTAAGATCTTTACAAGTCAACCATGTCTCTCTTGATTTGGATCTCCACAGAGACTTTTCATGTTTGAGCAAAAAGTCCAATTCTAATTTCAGATGACTTTCCTTGACAAAGGCAAAAGGGCAAGGGGTGGTTTGCTGAATCAAATCAAGCTGTTGCAGGTTGGCTTTTATCTTCTAATGAATATTACCAAAATGAGAATGGTTTTGTTTCAGAAGAGCTTTTTTGGTAATGATGAGTTTTTTTGGCAGGATAGAAGAAGGGTTACCAAAAATAGGCCATTTCCATGCAGATTCAATAACCTTTCCACATGAGAGGTCCTTAGTCTAGAACTCCTTAAATCTGAAAGGTCTGGAGAGGAAAGAGGATTGGGAATTGGTGTTTAGGGATATGGGATTGTGGTCAAAGTTAAAAGCAGGAATATGGAGGAAAGAGTATTCTGGATGGAGGTGGATCCATTTTGAGGTGGCCATGCCTCTATCAAGTCTTTCTTTGATGGTGTCAGTACCATGCCTATGATTTCACCAAGTGAAAGGGTTTCCAGCAAAACCAAGGTCAACCATTCCAAAGTGGTTTATGAAGTTCTTAAAACTAGAATTTGCAGAGTGAGTAACAGGCCTACCCTCCAATTTATCAGCTTGAGACAACACAACATTGAAGTCACCAATGCATAGCCAAGAGGGATCAAAATTGTCACCAACAGAAGTGAACGAGTCCCAAAAAGCCTGCCTATCTCTTCTATCAGGGGGGCCATAAACACATGAGACGATCTAGGGGGAATGGGGAGGATCAAAATAGCACCAGGCAGAGATAGTGTTCTTGGTGGAGAGGGAGCATTCAAGGTCAATACCAAGCCTCCAAGTAAGAGCTAGACCACTACTAGAGCCACAAGAGGCAACTTGAGAGATAAGGAAGAAATCAAGTCTGTTCAAAGTACCAGAGACTTGGGAGGGAGAGATTTTTGTTTCAAAGAGAAAAAGAACATCAAGGGCATGATCACGGATCAAAGCCCTCAAACTTCGAACTACAACAGGCCTAAAGAGCCTTCTGCAGTTCCATGATAAGATTTTTATTGAGATTGGGGAGACTAATCACAGTCTCCCTTTGAAAATGATGTAGCAACATCAACTGTTTGAGCTAGGGTCAGGATTTTCTTTCCTCTTCGAGCTGCTTTGAAGATAGCATGAGCAGGTACTATCTTAGAAGAGCCTTGAGAAAAAAGATAGGAAATGGTTTGGGTGGGGGTCAGAAGATCAGCAGACTCCGAAGTGGAGCTAGGACCTTTCTTAGAAGGAGTTGAGGGTTGAGAGGTTCTTGGTCTTTTTTTAGATGAGAGAGAGGAAGGGGAAGGAGGAGGACTGATATCAAGAGGAGGAGAGTCATCTTTAAGGGTTAAAGTAGGTTTTTTTGGTGGTCTGATGTTGTAAGGAGATTTTCTAGTGGAAAGAGTGGCAGCATGAGAGTATATACTTTTGGCAGGTGCAGCTTTGAGAGAAGAAGAGGGGGAAAGGTTAATTAAGTTAGTTAAGTTGGTTAAAGGGGAAATGGATTGAATGTGTTGGGCTGAGAAAGCTAAATGGGGTGATGTGGTCTTTTTGATGGTGGGGTCCATGGTATTTGAGGTTTGAGTTTGGTTTAGGATTTGGTCAGGAACCAAAGGGGTGTTGGGAGGAGTAGTTGAGAATAGTGGGATTGGTTTCTGGAATAATGATAGTGCATTTAATGGAATGTGTATTGGGATGTCTATATTCCCGGCTACTGATGGGAGAGGACAAGTGTGAGTATGGTGGGTTGACAGGTCTGTTGTAGGATTGTGAGTTTAGTAAGGTGGAAGGTTTTTGATAGTTTTGAGAGGGATATTGGAGATATTATTTTGACCTAATCTAGAAGGAGCAGATGAGGAAAATTTTTCTGCAAGGGGAACATGAGAGAGAGTAGGTTGAAGATTAGAAAAAATGGTGACCTTGAGAGAGATTTTGTACCTTTTAGGAAATCTTTCAGTTTGAGGGGCAAGGCAGGAGGGTTGTTTATGCCCCAGCAGTCCACAGTTTGTGCAGTAGGCATCAAGTCTCATTTGAGACCAATCCAAGTAGCATCTCCATCCTGCCTGGAGAAGGTAAAGCCTAGATTGAGAGGCTTGTTGGAATCAATTTCCACCAAAATCCGCAGGTAGCTTCTGAAAGTTGAAAGAGTTCCACCAGATTCTTCCACTTTTAAGAGATGCCCCAAGCCTTTTCCAATGGCAATGACATTTTTAGTTGTCATTTTGAACAGAGGCAGGCCATGCACTTGAATCCAAAAGGGAACCACTTTGAAAGCAAGTTCATTTCTAGTAGCAGAAGGTGACCATTTCTAAAGTGCTAGAAGGGAACCATTAACATTCCAAGTCACTTGGTCAAGGATTTTGGTGATATGCTCTTGCTTGGAGAACTTAAACAGAAAAAGATTTGGACCTAGAGTAGAAAAAGAGAAAGGGACAGCAAAGGGCCAAGATTTAGTGAGAGTAGCATAGACTAATTGATTGCTGAGTGTTTTTTGGGAGATTATATGGCCAACTATAGGAAGAGCTTCTTCAGAAGCCATAGAAGGAGTAAGAGTTTCAAGTTGGGAAGAAGGATCTTCCCAAGAGAGAGCTTCTGTTTGTGCAATAGGAGCTTCCAAATCCACTTGAGAGGGATCCATGAAGAAGGAAGCAGGTTTGTAATAGAGAAAAAGGAGAGAGGTTAATAAGAAAAGGATGAGGGGAACCAGTGTTTAGAGCTGTAAAAAGAAAAACTATAAACTGGAAAAGAAGACAGGAGGCAGGGGATAAGAACAGCGGAGGAGGGAGAACAAAATAGTAACAAGAAGAACCAACCAGAACAAACAGAAATAGGTAGGAAACAAAATAGAAGATTGAAAGAGAAAGGAGATAGCAACAGAAGATGATCAGAGAGCAAGCAAAACAGAAAACCAGTTGAGAAGAAGTTAAAACCAGTAAACAAGTAACAAGGTGACAAAAGGAGAAGAAAGTTTATGAGAAGAAACTTCTTCAGAGGATAGTTCTTTCGAGGAGAGAGAACTAAGCTTTTCAAGTTTCCAAGATAAAGAACGTCTTTTGCTATACGATACTAAACAAATTACGTCCTTTACTATTTAAAAGACATTAAATTATCTCGGTTCAGTTTTAACGATTGATGAGAATTTACTTGTACCAACACTATCATGACTGAATTCAAATGACGATATAACTCTGACATAAGTTCTTTGTTTCGGATTCTTAAGGGTCTGCTTGGGATTGCATTTGAAGGGCCTAAAAGTTTTTTTTTTTAACACTAAAAAAGCACGTTTGAAGAAAAAAAAATACTCATTTGGTAAAAAAATTTGAAGCATTTTTAAGGGTTTAAAAAGTCTAAAAATTGCCAAAAAGCACTTTTGGCGAAACTTAAAAATGAAGTTTTTGCCCAAAAGCTCTTTTTGATTTAAAAGCTTTATTTCTCACACGCAATCCCAATCAGACTCTAAATAGTTAAACAAAATTTCATACATAATTTTTTACTTTATGCAATCACATTGACGATTCTCCCATGGTGTAATGAGGTAATTTTTTAAAGATATTACCATATTATTGTTGAAAGTTTTCTAATAACCATATATGCGAGTAAAATAAATCACATAAGATATTACCATATATATCACTGTCTCCTTTAAAAAACTTGTAAATTTTCCATATTAGGTTTCTCAAAATACTAGTATCTCTCGTTCTCTATTGCTAGAGAAAGAAAGAAATCTTTCATGTTTCCATTTCAAGAACTATTAAAAAAATCAAATCTGTGCAAAACTAATTAAATTCATTGATCATACTTGTGTATCAGATTCTTCCCATATCTGATTCCTGTGTCTCTCTAAAACTATTAATCTGACTTCTAAAATTATTATTGGATTTGAAATAAATTATTATTATATTTTATTCAACGACGATTTTGAAAGCCACATTAATTTTAAATAAACATGAGAATAACATTTTACATTGCTCTTTCTAAAATTTCAAATATAACCTATATAAAAAGCCGATCTTTCCTTTATGTTTCTCGGTATGTAATTAAGTGTCTGTCTGAGGTGTGCTACAGAGGCTTTGGGAAGATCGGTAAAGGAGAGCAGTGTACTCATCTTAAGACAAGATTATGATGAGTTGGAACACTAAGTTGGTTAGAATAGTTTTATATAATTAATAAGGTGCATGAACGTTAAGTGGTAGATTAAATATATTGCTATTTTCTTTGGCAACGAAGTTAGAACTCATGATGAAATGTACTAATTTAGTGCACTGCTTGTATAAATAGGTAAACCCTATGTATTAAAATTCAGTCAAGCAAAGGGGCTTACTTTTCTTGACCTCGAGTAATCCTAGTCTACTTAATTTGTTTATACTGAGGAAAAAAAAAAAACTATTAAAGAGAAGAAGAAGGAAAAAGAAAGAAAGAAGAGAAATGGGTTCGAAACTTGCATTTGGTTGGGCTTGCTTGTTAACATCTTTGATGGTATTGGTTACTGAAGTTCGAGGCCAAGTCAAGTTTTTCAACGTGATGAACTACAGTGCAGTTGCAGATGGAGCAACCGATAACAGTCAGGTAATTCATATGACATTGCCTTTTAGTTTCTCTTAATTTAATAGAATTAAATAACTTTTTTTTTTTTTTTTTTGTGGTTTTGTTTTTTCTGTTCAAATACACTTAACCTACAATAATTTTTCTTATCATTTCTTTATATTATTTAAATATATATGAGTATTGTTATTTAGTTGTACAGTATGTAGAAATTGCTCTTGTATCCCTCTGGCTTTTATGTCATTCTAAGAATGTGGTGCCTTTTAAAATCAAAATTTGATTAAAATTCAATAATGGTCAATCACAAGCTCAATGATAATTTTAAAAAGTTCATCATTTTTTGAATGATATAAGAGGGACTTCTAATATTACTCTTAGTGGACTTCTATACGACTACCATACAAATATGATTAGGTGACAGTAAAAATTAGTCTTTGGATCAACAAGGGTTTGTAAAAAAGGAAAAATCATGGGCTAATTTTCACTGTTACGTCATCTTAATTATATAATAGTTGTATAGCAGTCTACTAAATAGTATTTCATTTTAAATATTCTTTTAAACCAATGCGAGAGGAAAGGAAGAGAGGAAAGAAAAAGCATTTTTCTTTTAATAAAATAATAAATTTTGAATATTATTATGTAGGTTAATTTTTGGGTTAATGATAGCAAATATGTTTTCGAAATATTTATTTAAAATTATTTTTTGTTTTTTTCTTTCTTCTTAGGCATTTCTTAAGGTGTGGAAGGAAGCATGTGAATGGAAGGGAAATGGTAGCGTTTTGATCCCTCCCGGATCATACATGGTGAACTCAGTGAGATTTGAGGGTCCATGCAAAGGCTCGGTGGGCGTCGTGATCGGAGGGCTTCTCAAGGCTCCTGCTGATCCATCCAAGTTCTCAACCGATAGTTGGATTAATTTCCGATATATTGACCAGTTGACGGTCAGTGGTGGCGGCACCTTGGACGGCCAAGGTCAGGTAGCTTGGGGCCTCAATGACTGCAACAAGAATTCTAGTTGTCCTAGGCTACCTACGGTATACATATATATCTATACTCTTTTTCGTTTTGGTGTAATTTTTCCTTCTTTTTTTTTTTTAATTTATTTTTATTCATGATCAGGTTGACACCTAGTAGTATGGAAAATGGAAACTAAACTTCATGTGCATCCTATTTTATTTTCTAGAAACATTTTAATTGCAGAGACTTTTTTTCTTAAGCATTTATTTATTTATTTTTATATAAACATTCGTTTTCTATTCTCCCAAACACCTTCTTAGCCAGAGACGAAACAAGAATTTCTCATCTAAAGGGGTCAAACTATAAATGAAAGGTCAAACATATTTTGAAAACCAAGAAGGGCCATGACCCTTGGTCTATACATGGTTCTTGAATATGGGATCGAAAACTGGATGATACTATCATTGATTGTTACCACGTCATTAAATCAGCACATACATGCATAACAGTACTATATATACACTTAAAAAGTTTGCTTAACACTCCTCAAATTGGATTGATCACTATAATAGCAACCTTAATTATGTATAGAATAATTATGCATGCTTTACAAATCCTCCCAATCCCATGCAGACATTGAGATTTGATTTTGTGACCAACGCATGGATTGATCACGTGAGTTCCTTGAACAGCAAGAACAACCACATTGTGATTTTTGGCTGTGAGAACTTGAATATGACTCATATCTATATATCAGCTCCGGCCAACAGCCCCAACACCGACGGGATAAAAATTGGAAGCTCTCACGGCATCAGAATCTCAAGTTCCACAATTGGTACCGGCGATGACTGTATTGCCATGCTGTCCGGAACTAAAGACGTCAATATTTCGAATGTTTTTTGTGGACCCGGGCATGGAATAAGCATCGGCAGCCTTGGGAAAAATAATGGAGATAATGTCGACGGAGTTCTCGTACAAAATTGCACCTTTCGCGGCACTTCTGATGGAGTGAGAATCAAAACATGGGCTTTTCCATCCCTTGGCACGGCTTCCAATTTTATATTTCAAGACATTTTCATGGATCAGGTCGGCAATCCCATCATTCTTGATCAAGAATATTGCCCCTACCCCCCTTGCAGTCAACAGGTAATTTCTTATTTAGCTTCATTTTGTTTTAAAATTAATCTCACTGAAATTTCATGATACAAAGGAAAAATATACTTTAACTCTATGAAAAGTGACTTTGTAGCCCACACTACCACAGTGTCAAATTATACACTTTCACATTTTTCTTTTCAAAATATAAAATTATCTAATTTGACACAGAGTGGTAGTTNGGGGGGGGGGGGGTGGTCCTAATATCACTTTTAATGTTTGAAAGCGGAAATGAAAATTTATCGTTAATTAGTTCAGGGGCCAATATATATATATATGTTATGACTACACAATGGTAGTTTATGATTAAAACGATGAACTTAATTAATTAAATTTGGTGATATCTATTATATATTGTGGATAGACTTCTCTTCTGCAAATCAGCAATGTCACGTACATAAATATATGGGGAAGTTCAAGTGCCAAAGTTGCAGTTACTCTCCGATGTAGCGCAAGCAAGCCATGCCAAAACGTAGTATTGGAGGACATCAATTTGGGCTACCGTGGCCGCGATGGTCCTGTCACCGCATTGTGCTCTCATGTCAATGGCAGCGCAAATGGCCATCAAAGCCCTCCCCCTTGCATATAGTCCCAACTCCTACGCTTTCCAACCACGAAAGATGTTGCATAAGAAAGTACTCATCAAAGGAATAAAGAAGAGTAATCATATTAGTATTAAATGGATTATAATCGAACCATGCTTTGAATGTTCAAGTTTCGTTCGAGTGTAATTATCGCTCATCTAATTAATAATTTATTCAAATTTAGTTCATTTATTTTTTGGCTGGGCTCAAGTTTATTCAAGAGTTGTTCAATTAACTTATTTATTTTGGAAAATGAATCCTTTCACCTTTCAAATTTTAATTTTAATTAAAGATATTGACTAATAGGATTTGAATTATCCCTTATTTTACACTAAATGGATATTATTCATTTCATTTGAAATGGAGAGGATCCTATTCCGGATTTTTTTTTGTGAAACTAAAATATCATCCCGTAATAATAATAATAATAATAGTGGTGGTAGTAGCACATTAATGAGTTTGATCCATATAGACTTGGTTTACCTAATTTCTAGGCTTGGATATGTAGATGTACATATCTGATCATGTCTTTTCTTTCACTATTGTAATATGAGAAAACTCGTAAAATAAAAAGTTATACAACAAACTATTGCAACGTTAAGATTTATACTGGCGACCAAATTGAAATACCGAGCTTCTTCAACTTGTCTAAGCTCTTTTCTGCAAGAAATCAGAATCTAAATTGACAGGATACAGATCAACGACAGATGTAGAAGAAGCATTATGTGGGACATCCATTGACATTCTTTGTACGATATTGTAGAAGAAACAATCTCTAGCTATCAGGCTCTCATATGCATGCATATTATGTTCTTTCCTTTGTTGAAAATGCTCCCACATTGCCTTTTCATTTCATTATTTGAGACACTTGGATCCTGAACCAACCCTGGAAGGCTGGAACAACAACATTGCCATCAAGCATGCTCACCACCAAAGACATGGTAGGATTAAATGTTGCAGAAGCATTAGTGCATAGGAGAGGCACATTGATCATCGCCATAACCTGTTCTTTATTGTAGTTAGAGTCCAACCTTAGATCGATCAGTTCCAATAAATCTCTTTCTCTTTTAAAAGCAATGCCTGTAAATAGGGAGATAGGAGCAAGGAGTAAAATTTGAGGCCTTTAACTTAGAAAATTTCTTTAAGAGTATTCTAATTGGCAACAACATATATATAGTACTAGTTAGCAACTTAACAACCTTGTCAATTTTCTTGCTCTGCAAATATGAAATTGGAATTTCATCATGAAACAATTCCGTAATCTATATTTTTAAGATTAACACTGACAAGTAGAATAAAAATTAACAAGAGTGTAAAAGAAATAAATGCAAAAAAGAAAGAGATTCAAATTACCCCATCAAGAAGATGGAAAGATTCCTCCTTCGCCCGTAACTAGTGTTACTCCTTCCACTGACAATTTTCAAGGCAATAACTCTAAAACTATAAACATCTACTTTGTTGGTTAAGTGACTTAGCATATTGCAGAATCACAAAACAATAGGTAAAATTTTCAACATCATGAATTTGTAAAATTGCTAATATTACGGGAAATAATTTCTAATTGCATTTTTTTTTTTCTTATTGGCATGGGTAAACTGAAATCATTATCATGAAGTAATCGAATTAGATTGTAAAATGGGAAAAATACAAAAAAGTACCCCGAACAAACAACTGTTTTTAAAATAGCCCTATTAAATTTAAAGTGTGCTAAAGTGACATATCAAATTATCAATGTGTGTCAAAAATGTCTTTTTTTAAAAAAAAAAAATTATTATGGTCCTATATTATTACCATTATTCTCTTAAAAACTGAAATAATTAATAAAAAAAACTAAAAATTTAATGGCGAGAATTTGCTTTTATCGATCAACACTATCACAACAGAATTCAAAATTAAAGATGGACGACTAAAAAATAAAAACGAGAACATTAATATTAATATTATTCAATTAGATAACAGTTAATGGTTTTTTGTTTTTGTTCTTATAGTGGTTTTTTAGTTTAGTTTAGTTTAGTGTTTTTTTTTTTTTTTTGACGATGATGTGATGCATAACGGAGATATTTCTTAATAGTTTTGGGTTCTTAAATAATAAAACAACATTAATTAAGTTTTATACATAATTTTTTACGTTATGCATGCACATCATTTGGCGATTCTCCCATGATGTTAGAGGTAAATTTTTTTTTACAGATATTACCATATTGTTGTTGAAAATTTTATAATAACCTCTCTCTCTATATATATGATCGAGTAAAATAAGTCTAAGAAGATATTACCATATTCACAATCTTCTTTTGGCAAATTAGCCTTTTAGGTTGAAGCTTAGCAAAGAAATGACTTTTATCAATAATGTTATTTAGTAGACTCTCATACGACTATTATACAACTATGATGAGATGACAATAAAAATTAATCTTTTGATCAACAAGGACTTATAAAAAAAAAGATCAATGGCTGATATTCACTTCACATCATCATTGTATTATTATTATTATATATTTTGACATGTCCACAGAAGGGAAGGGGGATGAGGGATTCGAACTAGTAACTTTCGCTTCATTAGGCGTAGTTTACAACCGATTGATCTACCCCTTGGGAACATTATCATTGTATTATAACAATAATATGAGAGTCTACTAAATATCATTGAAAAATAATTGATGTCAATATTTTTTTACATATTTTCTCCGTAGCATCTTATAAATTAACTATTAGATTTGTAGGCTTATTTGGACCCCACATCAATCAATTATAGACCCCACAAATTTAATGCTTAATCAATCTATTGAATTTATCTTTGTAAATTTTCCATATTTGTTTTCTCAAAATACCATATCTCTATATAAAGAAAGAAATCTTTCATATTTCCATGTCAAGAAACATCAACAAAATCAAATATGTGCAAAACTAATGTAATTCATCATCGTACGAGAGTATCAAATCTTTTGTAGGGTTAAATTTTAAGCTAGAGTAATGTCAAATGTCATTCACATGTTTCCAAAACGGAGGTGTTGTTGAATTTGTGGTAGATTACTAGTAGATTTTGATCCAATGATGATTATAAAAGGAATATCAATTTTGAAGGGACACGAGCAAAACTTGATCGGAAGGACATTTAACAATATTATTTTTTCTGAAGTTTCAAATGTAACCGATATAAAAGCCGATCTTCCCTTTCTGTTTTTCTGTAATTAAGTGTCTGTCTCAGATGTGCTACTGAGGCTTTGGGAAGGTCGGAATAGGAAAACATTCATCTTGAGACAAGGGGACAGCTAACCAGATTTTGATGAGCTGGAACAATAAGTTCGTTAGATTAGTTTTATAGAATGAGGTGCATGAACATTAGGTTAGATTAATTATATTGTTGTTTTCTTTTGTTATGAAGTTAGAACTGAAATGTATTAATTCACTACACTGCTTGTATAAATAAAATAATAGGTGAAACCCTGTATTAAAAATTGACTCAAGCAAAGGGCCTTGCTTTTCCTAACCTTGAGTCATCCTCATCCTAGAGAGAGAGAGAGAGATAGAGAAAAAAAAAAAAGAAAAAAAAAAGAAGAGAAATGGGTTCGAAAATTGGTTTTGGTTGGGCTTGCTTGTTAACAATATCTTTGATGGTATTGGTTACCGAAGTTCGGGGCCAAGTCAAGATTTTCAACGTGATGAACTACAGTGCTGTTGCAGATGGAGCAACCGATAACAGTCAGGTTAATTCATATATATGGCATTGCCTGCCTTTTAGTTTCTCTTAATTTCATAGAATCATTTTTTTTTTCTTTTCTTTTTACTATTATATAGGATACACTTAGTTACAATAACTTTTCTTATGATCATTTCCGTATACTATTTAAATATGAGCATTTTTATTTAGTGTACTACTATACGATTATCAGACAACTACGATAATGACGAGATAGTAAAAATTAGCCTTTAGATCAACAAGGGCTTGTAAAAAAGATAATTATGAGTTAATTTTCACTATCACGTCTTCTCATTTGTATGGCAGTTTACTAAATAGAATTTTTTTTTAAATATTCTTTTTAATCAAAGGTAGCAGGAACAGAGAGGAAAGAGTGCGTTTTTTTTTTTAAAAAAAATAATGATAGGAAAGTTATAGGACTTTCCTAAATTTTGGGTCGTACTGTAGCTTTTAGAAAAAGGGGTTTAGAGAGTCTAATGGATGAGATGAGATCATGAGATCATAGGTTTCATGCACGCTTTAATGGCTAGCTCAGCCAAAAAGTAAACTAATAAATTGTGAATATTATTATATATGTTAATTTTTGGGTTAATGATAACATAGATGTTTTTGAAATATTCATTTAAAATTGTTTTTAATATTTTTTCTTTCTTCCTAGGCATTTCTGAAGGCGTGGAAGGAAGCATGTGAATGGAAGGGAAGGGCTAGGATTTTGATCCCGCCACGATCATACAAGGTGAACTCAGTGAGATTTGAGGGTCCATGCAAGGGCTCGGTGGGCGTGGTGATTGGAGGGTTTCTCAAGGCTCCTGCTGATCCATCCAAGTTCTCAACCGAAAGTTGGATCAATTTCCGATATGTAAACCGTTTGACAGTCGGTGGTGGCGGCACCTTGGACGCCCAAGGCCAAGTAGCTTGGGGCCTCAATGACTGCAGCAAGAATTCTAATTGTCCCAGGCTACCTACTGTAAGTTTTTGTTTTTTATTTCTTTTTAATACACTTTCTTCATTCAAAGTATACAAATACCCGTTTTTCGTTTTGGCGTTTAATGTTCAAAACGTGACAACCAATATATATTGGTTCTTTCTTTTTATCTACAGGGATTAAAGTATGAATGAAAATTTAAACATATTTTGAAAACCAAAGAGGGTCGTGTCGACCCCTTTCTTGGTCTATACATGGTTCCATTCTTGACCCAGCAACCTTTTTTATGAATATGAGACCAAAAATTAGATGGTATTATCGTTGAATGATACATGNAAGTCTTCATGCCACTCATCCCGAACACGCTGTTCCCAAACCAGAACAGGCTTGTGATATGGGTTCTCGAAATTGGAGTCTGAATTGCGACCGTCAATATCACAATACATCTCCAAGTTTTGCGCCGCTAGACGCTAGGTTAACTCTGCAACCTGCCTCTACAAATCTTCAATCATCACGTCTTGTATACTGCGCTCATGGTAAGGGACTTCCTCCTTCGGAACCTGTCCACGTCGACCACAACCACCAGCCATGAAAAACTAATGGAAAAAATTCATCCCAAGAAGACGCTAAGCTTTGATACCAACTGACGCCGGGCAGAACTAAGAATGTTCTGACAGCGTATATTCGCAGCAGAAGCTAAGAATTGAAGATAGAAAAGGGAATTCAGGAAGAGAGAAAATGACAAGTAGGGAAGAGAAAATCTCTAATTGCCCAAAATAAGCAAACAGAGAAATAACTTTGAAAGACTTAAATTTAATTGATAATATAAACTGAGTTAAAAAATAACAAAAACTAGATGCCTTTATATAGGCTAGGCACCTCCTAAATTAACAAGGAAAAGGAAAAGCAAACCTAATTGGAAAAGGAAAACAAATCCTACTAGGAAAATGAGAACAAATCCTATTAGGAAAGGAAAAACCCAATCCTTATTGAAGAAGGAAACTAAAACACACATGCATAATTAAAATAATAGTTTTCTCAAGTTTCTCTTGCATCAGAAAGGGTGGAGGGTGAGTTGTGCATTTAAGACCCATTGGGTATGTGTATAATCTACCAATGAGAAAAGAAAATTTTATGTACAACGGCCATGCTCCAATTTCCAAGAGAAATATATTCCACCAGGGAGGATAACTTTCTTTTGGTTTTGCCCCCCTTTCATGGTTGGAAATGATAGTTGTGGCAACAAATTAGTTGTTTTTTTGAATAAAGTTTTGAAGCATATTGTATGTTGTTTATACATGTTTATGATTAGCTGGGATAGATACAAGTTCCCCCTTCATGGTTGGGAAATGATAGTTTTGACAATAAATTAGTTTATGTTATTTTCTTTAGAAAGATTTAAAGTATATTGTATGTTCTTTCTTTATACATGCATGACATGGATTAGATGGCCTAGGAAAATCTTCTCTGATACATATTCTTTCATATGTTTTATCTTGTTGATGGCATATTGTATTGCTTATGTTACATTTCTTTCTATTTGGATATACATCTCCTACGTGCATCTGCTTGTTATGGTACCTACTTTTATAACGTTACTGTAGTAACTCTGCAGCATAAGTAGGCATTACAATCCATAGCATAACTATCTTTTTACTTCCAACATTTCCTTTGCAGATTTTGTCTATTATGATATTCATTTGAATATCTGTGCACATGCTCTGAACATCCAGCTGCTCTTTCACTATCTCTTCTCTTTTGTCATCTACACATGTTTCTTCCCTTCCCTTTTTCCTTTCAGTTCCCTTCCCCCGTGACATGCATTACATGAATGCCTATGTACATGTTTGTTCTTATGAGTCATATATGTGTTCCTCCTATACCCAGCAATGCATGTAAATGAGTTCCCTTTATCATAATTGGCTTGTAAAGTAGGGGAGATTATTCTGTTTGCTATTTGAGTGCGCAAAGTAAATTGTGCATTTTAGAAGATTCATTGCTCAGACGTAAAATGGTTTTTCTGGTGCTTAACTTATCATTTTTCATCTTATTTGCCACTGCTCCTCCTATAACCTAATATTTGTCTGTATTTACCTTGTTTGAAGGCACAATCTTATATCTTATCATTTTTCATCTTCTCTGCAGGTTCGTGAAGATCCTGTTTTCCGTAGAGAAGGCTCTGACATTCATGTAGACGCCGTCTTGAGTATCAGTCAGGTAATGCTTGCTCTAATGTTTCAGTTCGTAGGTATTGATATGCTGTAATGTGTGGAAGTATTGAACAGTAAGTTGTATGAGGTGGTTGAATAAAATCATTATTGTGCCCAGCTTGAAGCTATATTAATTAATTTCATTCAAATTTTTGGTTAGCAAAAGCTAAACTGGGATGTTGTGTATATTTTTTCTCTAATTTTCCTCTTTTCCTGGAAGTCTAATTTGTAACTACATTCTTCTACCTCCATTACATGAGTGGACTTATATTTGACCAACAAACTTCTAAAACATGATTACTAATCTTTAGTAGAGAGAAGGATCTTATGAATACTTAGGGCTTCTCTTATATGCTTTGTGTGTATATGTGGGTTATGGGCCTCTTTCTTACCTCTTATTTTCTAATTAATAGTTTTAGATAGGTTTGTTAACCTTTTAGTGCTTGTTATTTAGCTTTTAAATAAAAATTAAATTAATGTAATTTAATAGTTTTTTTATTTTTTTATTTGTTAAGATTATCAGTGTTGACGCTGATAGTAATTTTTATTTATTTATTTATTTTTTAAGACTATCAGCGTTGACTTTGAGTCGACGCTGATAGTAATTTTTTTTTTTTTTTTAATTTTTCAAGACTATCAGCATTGACTTTAGTAATTTTTTATTTTTTATTTATTTTTTAAGACTATTAGCATCGACTTTGAGTCAACGCTAATAGTGCAACTACTAGCGTCCACTTAAAGTCGACACTAATAGTGCACTACCAACATCGACTTTTGCCTTCTGTCCACTCACGTTTTAGCGTTGAAATAGAAGGACTTTTAGTGTTGACATAGTCGACACTAAAAGTCGACTATTAGCGTCCACATGGGGTCGACACTGATGATACTATTAGAGTCTGGCTTATAGCGTCAACTCCATTAGCGTCCAACTGTCAACGCTAATAGTATTAGCGTCGACTTTAGGGGTATTAGCGTCCAAAAAATGACGCTAAAAGACAAAAAACTTGTAATGATACATAAAAGTACTTCAACTACATGTATGTTCTCATGTATGTTTTTATTACTACATCATTCCATAATGCCATACGATTTTTCACCTTTTTCGTTCATATAAATAGCGACCTTAATTATGTCTAGAATAGTTATGCATGCTTTGAATAGAAAGCCTTGGTAAAAAACATAGGATTCGAATTTCGTACGTAGAAGTTTATCATGCTTTACAAATCCTCCCAATCCCATGCAGACATTGAGATTTGATTTTGTGACCAACACACGGATTCATCACGTGAGGTCCATGAACAGTAAGAACAACCATATTGTGCTTTTCGGCTGTGAGAACTTGAATGAGTCATGTCAGAATATCGGCTCCGGCCGACAGCCCCAGCACCGATGGGATAAAGATTGGAAGCTCTCATCGTATCGGAATCTCTCGTTCCACAATTGTTACCGGCGATGACTGTATTGCCATGCTGTCCGGAACTAAAGACGTCCATATTTCGAATGTTGTTTGTGGACCCGGGCACGGAATAAGCATCGGCAGCCTTGGCAAAAATAATGGAGATGATGTCGACGGAGTTGTCGTCAAAAACTGCACCTTTCGCGGCACTTCTGATGGAGTGAGAATCAAGACATGGGCTGCTCCATCCCTTGGCACGGCTTCTAATTTTATATTTCAAGACATTTTCATGGATCAGGTCGGCAATCCCATCATTCTTGATCAAGAATATTGCCCCGGCCTACCCCCCTTGCAGTCAATAGGTAATTTCTTATTTTATCTTCATTTTGTTTTAAAATAATTAACCTCTACGAAATTTCAAAATACAAAGGAATTCTTTGATTTTTTATTTATTTTTATTTTTATTTTTTTACGGAGAAAATATATTTTAACGGTATATAATCGATCGGTCCCCCATATAAACCGTCCAAAAAATAATCAGACATTTTTGCAATTTTCTTTCTAAATGCCCTTAAACTTATTAAAAATTACCATTTAAAACAAATTAAATTTATTGAAAAATTAAGGAGGAAAAAGTAAAAATACCAAGTGGCCGTTTTTCATATTATCTCCCTTAACTATTTATTTTTTTCAAAAGGTTATTTTGAGGAGAAAAATAATAATGTAAAAACATCTAATTTAACATGCAGTGGTTATAGTTCATAAGTCTTAAAATCACCTTTTAAAGTTTGGAAGTTAATATCACTTTTTAAAGTTTGATGATAGTTTTGGGGCCGAAAATATATTTTCCTTTCTCTCTCTCTTTTAATTATTATTTTTGTTTTTATTTTTTCGAGTGCACAATGCTAGTTTATGATTAAAAAGATGAACTTGACTAATTAAATTTGTGATATCAATTATTGTGGATAGGCATCTCTTCTGCAAATTAATAATGTCACATACATAAATATCTGGGAAAGTTCTAATGCCAAAGTTGCAGTTACTCTCCTATGCAGTGGAAGCAAGCCATGCAAAAACGTAGTGATGTTGGACATCAATTTGGCTT
Organism: Carpinus fangiana; assembly: GCA_006937295.1. Taxonomy (NCBI): domain Eukaryota; kingdom Viridiplantae; phylum Streptophyta; class Magnoliopsida; order Fagales; family Betulaceae; genus Carpinus; species Carpinus fangiana. The sequence continues at coordinate 9,689,347 of CM017328.1, read as the reverse complement.
ACCGTGGCTGTGTTGGTCCTACCACCGCCACGTGGACTTGGATCCTCTCCATTTTATTTGTATCAAGTTAGTTACTTTTATGGGGTAATTTTGTCATTTTGAGTTTCCTGTTTTTCATCCGGACAAAAGTGTCCCTTAAAAATAACTAACTCGATACTCTCCATTTCATTTGAAATGGAGAGGATCCTTCTCCCATGTTTCAATGGCCTCTGGCTAATTGTCCACCAAAGCCCTCCCCCTTGTATACAGTCCTGCACTTTCCAACCAGTTTGTGTGACATGAAAGATGTTGTATACCAAAGCACTCATATCGAAAGAATAAACAAGAGTAATCATATTAATATTAATGGATTATAATCCAATCCGAGTTTTTTTTTGACATGGTCATACATCGGTAAGGGGGAGGAGGATTTGAAATAATGACCTCCACTTCATGAGACGCGATCCCTAGTCAATTGAGATATCTCTTGGGGACAATCTAACCGAGTATTGAATGTTCCATTTTGGCTCGAGCTTAATTATCGTTCATCTAATTAATAATATGTTCAAATTATGTTCATTTATTTTTCGGACGAACTCAAGTTTATTGAAGAGTTGTTCAATTAACTTATTTATTTCTTATATAACACAAATATCATTATTGTTTATAGGAGAAATTGTACTTAACTTCTTGAATTTTTATCATTTTTGCAATTACGTCCTTAAAGTTAAAAATACTCTTAATTTAGTGTATCAAACATTAAAAAGTTTGCAATATCACCAATCCAATTAGAGTTTGGGGTTAAATTATTCGGAAAAATTGGTGAAATGACCTTTTATACCCACATAAATTTTATAAAATTACAAAATTAATTTAATTTAATTATTATTTTTTTAAAAAAGGATATTTTGAAAATTTACACATAATATACTAACCGGGGATGATATTGCAAACTTTTTAAAGTCTCAATATTATGCATATTTAAGCTTTTGTCAAAAGTGCATATTGAATTATTTCAACATTATATATATATATATATATTGTCATAGTTGGGGCCTTATAATTACTTTTAAAGGCTTATTTGAAATTGCATTTGAAGGGCTTAAAAATACTTTTAACACTCAAAAATTTTGTTTAAAGAAGAAAAATATTTATTTGGTAAAAAAATTAAAAGCTCTTTTAAGGATCTAAAAAACTTTAAAATGACTAAAACGCACTTTTGATAAAAGCTTAAATAGGAAACTTTAGCCCAAAAGCTCTTTTTTACTTGAGCTTTTACGCTCTTAATCTTTTAACAACTAATTCTAAAATATGTCTCCAATAGGTAGCTCAATCGGTTATGAACCACGCTTTATGTAGCAGAGGTCACAAGTTCGAATCCCCCCTCTCCCTATCTTTGTGTAGACATGTCAAAAAAAAAAAAAAAAAACTAATTCTAAAATAGTTCCGTTCGATAAAAAAAATAATAATTAAAGAGCATTAACTAACCCATTTACCATAATTGGAACTTTTCTTTCTATGTGACTTTCTATCTTTCTTCATTTCTCTCTCTTAAATCTCAATATCTTGTACATTTACTTCTTTCCATCTTTTAAATGGTAATATATTTTTAATCTTAATTGGCGCCTTAATAAAAAGATATCAACTAATATGATTTGAATTAAAACACTGTAAAAGACTAAAAATCACATGCAAATAAATAAATAATGATGCCTGCAGCGTGGCCATGGTTTTTGTGAAACTAAAATGTTATCCCACAATAATAATAGCACATTAATGAGTTTGATTCATATAGACCAAGTTTACCTAATTTTGAGGTTTGGATGTTACATATGTAACCATGTATTTTCTTTAACAACGGTAATTCGAGAAAGCTTGTAAAATAAATATGAAAAATATACAACAAACTATTGTAACGTTAAAATTTATTTTGGTGACCAAACTGAGATATGGAGCTCCTTCAACTTGTCTAAGCTCTTTTCTCCAAGTAATTAGAATTTAAATTGACAGGATATAGATCAGCGGCAGATGTAGAAGAAGCAGTCCATGGGCCATCTGTTGACGTACTTTGTATAAATGTAGAAGAAACACTCTCTATTTGTCTCGCATGCATATTCTGTTCTTTACTTAGTTGAAAATGCTCCATCATTGCCTCTTTCATTTCCTTATCTGAGACACTTGGATCTGAAACCAACACTGGAACAATAGTGCCGCCCTCAAGCATGCTCACCACTAAAGACATGGTAGGCCTAATTGCTGCAGAAGCATTAGTACATAGGAGAGCCACATTGATCATCACCATAACCTCTTCTTTCTTGTAGTTAGAGCCCAACCTTGGATCAACCAGTTCCAATAAACTCTCTTTCTCTTTTAAAAGCAATGCCTGGAAACAGGGAGATGAAAAAAAGGTATAAAATTTGTGGCCTCTAGTTAGCAACAACATGGTACGAGTTAGGAACCTTGTCAACTTTCTTGCTTTACAAATATGACAATTGGATATTCATCATGAAACAATCCCCTAACTCAACAATTTAAGATGAACAAACACAAGCAGAGTAAGGATTAACAAGAGTGTAAGAGAATTTAATGCAAGAAAGAAAGAGATCCAAATTACCCAATCAAGAAGATGGAAAGATTCCTCCTTTGTTTGGAAACTAGTATTGCTCCTCCCACTTACAATTTCCAAGGCAACAACTCCAAAGCTATATACATCTGCTTTGTCGGTCAAATAACCCCGCATTGCATATTCAGGTGCCATGTATCCGCTGCCAAATCACAAAACAACGGGCAACATTTTCAGCATCATGAATTTCTAAAACTACTAATATTAAGGGCAATAATTTGTAATTGCTTATTTATTTATTTATTTTTGTTCTTAATGGCATGGGTAAACTAAATTATTGCCATGAAGTAATCAAATTAGCTAGTAAAATAATTCAGCAAATGAAATTTCTCAAGCTGAATTTTTTTCAGTACATTTATAGAAGTTTACTAACAATTCCTTTACTTTCAATTAATATGAAACATTGTGATGTTAAATTAATACACAAAACTTACTAAGTTCCAGCAACTCGGGTGCTTATGTGAGTATTATCTTCTTCATCAAGCTTGGCTAAACCAAAGTCAGATATCTTAGAGTTGAGATTTTTATCAAGCAAGACATTGGTAGCCTTGATGTCTCTATGAACAATCTTCAATCTTGATTCCTCATGGAGATAGGCCAAACCTCTTGCTATACCAACACAAATCTTTTGTCTTGTTGGCCAATCCAATTTCAAGGCATGCTCTTCTGGCCCTTCAATCAATCAAATTAATAGAAAACAGTAAATGACCATGCATATATGCATCTTATCAATACTACACAACAAAAACAGTAAAGTGTATTAAGGTAAAATTTTACCAAACAAAGCACGAGCGAGACTATTATTTTCCATGAACTCGTATACTAGCAACAATTGATTTCCTTCAATACAGCATCCATAGAGCTTAACAAGATGAGGGTGTTGCAAAGCAGAAATCATGCCTATCTCATTCACAAACTCTCGATTCCCTTGCTTTGATTTTGAAGAAAGCTGTTTGACTGCAATTATGGTGCCATCTGACAAAATGCCCTATATTTGGGGAACATAAACTTTTTTTTTTCATTTATGAATAAGGAACACTTCAGAAGGAAAGAACTACACTACAAAAATGAAAATATTTATTTTGCAAATACCTTATAAACAGGACCAAAACCACCTTCTCCAATTTTATTCGCAACATTAAAGTTGTTTGTTGCAGCTTTGATTTGCCTTAAGGTGAATGTACTTGTTTGCAAGTTCAAACCTTTTAACTCTGAAGAAGATGCCAAGTCAGATACCAAAGCATGGCTAAGAAAATTACAAAATTCTTGACATTCATCATAGTTTGAGAAATTGAGACATTTTAAAGCATAATATACGCACTTGTATTGTTCAAACATACATACACATGCAAAGTGCTCAATGGGAATAAGAAACAAAAAAACTAAACAAAGAAAAGAACCGAAAGAACATATATGAAATAAATATCTATCTATATAATAACAATATTGATTGCCTTGCAAATACCTTGTTCCACCTGACTTTTTTGTAGATGGCATTTCAACCAGAGGATACCCAAAACCAAAATTATAATAGAAGCAACGACAATCCCGACCTTTGCACCTAGAGATATACCATTTTCTGATGGTGGTATAAAGTCTGTTTGAAGAAAAAACATATTGTCAGGGTAACTAAAACGAAAAATTTATGATTTAACCAAGTAATGCATGAAAACAAAAGGTCCAAACTATTAAAATATTTTATATATTATTTTCTAGGGTTTATTGTCCTTTTTGTTAGGGTTTATTCTCTATCTTAATTAGTTTAGGGTTTCTTGCTTATCACTTTTAGCTTCTTTATATATTGATGCCTCTGTAATCATTCTCAACATATAATATATCAGATTCAATACAATATAGTCCTATATGCTTCCGCTCTCTCTCTCCTTCTTCTGCTCCAATATATTTAACACAAACTAATAGTTAGAAAAGTATTTGATTCTCTTATTCATCAATATGATTTTTCAATATCATTTCTTGAAGTAGTAAAATATAAAACAAAAATAAAATCATAAAAAGTGGGAAAAAAAAAAGTACATCCATCTATATACCATAAAGAAATTAAAAGGTTCAAATCAAATACTTTAAGGAAGTTAATGAGATTAATTTAAATGCTAAGATATAAGTAAGTCTAAGAATAGTTCACTTTCAAGCATTTGAAAGTTAAAAGGAACTTATAAAACATAAAACCAACCTGGATCCACAGAAATAGCTGAAATAAGAGGACCATAGACTCCTCTCCTCGGGATAGAAATTGTCCCCTTCCCAGCCCAGTAGAAACGTATCTCCAAGGTATTTTTAGTCACGACAGCAGTAAAATTTTCTTTAATTGCCTTACCAACTCCACCAGCCTCTTGTACAATGTTGAAATCCTTCCATACCAGCTTTCCCTACAATATTCTAATCCATTTATGTGTTGAACAACCGCAAATACTTTAGTAATTGAAAATTACTTGATGAAATTGGAAGTATATTATAATAATTACCTGAATGTAAATATCAAATATACGCCTTCCCAAGCTATAATATGTTGTGTCATTAGTGAACTCTATCTCCGCAAAATGGAGGTTTACTGTGTAATTTCCATTTACCAAACAAAAAGCATAATAAGTAAGAGAGAGAGGAGAAATGCGCGCTTTCATGTACAGTTCAGGGTTGATCATAGAGAGACTAGATGAACTTTGCACAATATAGTTGTCAATTGGGTGATTATCATCCAAGAAGTGACCAGTGCTGCTAAATGCCCATGAGTTTTGTGGACTTTTGTAGAATTTTGAAGGTTCACTTTGTTCTATATCAGCATCATATGGAATACTTCCATTAATGGTTTCTGCTTCTCCGCCGCAATTTATTTGAAGTTTGTATGATTCTGGCATAAAAACAACAATAGATTAGTAAAAACAAAATAGGAGGGCGTAGTAGAATTCATATTCATCAAATAGAAAAGGAAGAAAATCTATTCACTAGACCAATTGTGGAATCCAAGATGACTAATACTAATTAGGCATATATGGAGATTATCCATTGTAGAGATTCAAACCTACGCCCTAGTACATGCCTTGATCACTTAGGAAATTCCTTGGACCATTGAACCACAAAACCAACCCTTGGTGGTCACTACTTTCAATTTGAACACCTTATATTTTTATCCTTTTTTTTTCTTCAATTTTTAATTTTATTCAATCTTTTATACTTACTCATAATATGAAGGTCTACGTAATTAACTGTCTCTCATTCTTTAGAAATTGCACACCTATTATAAACGTTTTGGATATAAATGTCCAAATCCCCCATACCAAGACAAGGAAAAACAAAGGTAATCATGAGAATGTAACAATGATCTTGAGGAAATATATAGCATTTCATTTCAACTTACTTCGATTAGGACATTTAATGCTTTCCAAACACGAACTCAAGCCACTGTTAAATGAACAATCAAGGTCCAAAACAAGTTATTATTAACATCAAAATTGGATTTGTGTTTACTCATACCAAGAAGGTTAACATCAGAAAAATTTGCGATCCATATTTTCGAGAGATGAAGTTGATACTTACAAGTTATTCCCAATCAAAGAAGGTGAAAACAAATTCCTACGGAAAATAACAAGAGAAAAGTTTAGTGAGTATGCCCATGAGCGCTTGCGCGCATTCGGACAAACATGATTAGAAGTCTTACACACTACTTGTTTGACAACTTGACGGCCCTGATCCACCAACTGTAAAATTGTTATATGAAAGATCACTGCATACAAAAGAAGCAACATGATTCATTACCTTCCGTAATTTTTTCTTTAGAAAAATTACATTAACCAAAAACTTTTATTTCGAAGAGATGGTACTATTCATATTTTATTGTTCTCTTACTTCATTGGATATAATCCAAGAGATTAAACTTACAACTGAACTTAAGCAGAAAAATGACAAGTCTTTCAACCACTCATAAGGGGATTATAAGCTAAGCAAATCCTACCTAAAATTATCATTCTCATTAGAGTCTTATGATGTTTCTAACAATTACATGAACAAATACGAGAATAGTGGATGCCTATTCGTTGGATCCCCTAGCTTTCTGACATATTTAGAAAAATCCTCTGGAAATAAAATCAATGAGATCGAGTAGAAACAGTTGGGGAACTTTCAGGAGTAGAAAATCATGGCATTGAAATGATTAAAACTTGTAAGAAATAATATGCTTTGAGTCCCTCATTTTCATAATTGATAAATGAACTTTCGAATGATTAAGATTAACACTAATTAAATGCGTCAAAGTTAATTTCTTCACATTTTGACATTTAGACCAATCAAGTGGCGGAAATGCTATCAAAGCACACAAGTAACTGACTGCGTCATATATATATAAAGTCAAATAAAGTTCCAGAAGAGACTCAACAAGGTAAGATGCATAAATATAATTATCATTATTAATGAAATACCACCTAACGATATGGATAAAATACGTAAACATTTTGGTCAACAAATTGGGCATATAGAATTTTGCAAAGAAGCTTACGTGTTGTTCGCTTTGAGCATCGAAACAGGCACTTCTCCAGTTAGCAAGTTGCGGGTTAAATATCTAAACAAAATCAATATTAATCATCGAAAGCATAATTAATCGTCCAAAGCATTATTTATGGTTTCATATTTACAATGATAAATTAGATGAAATGACATCCACATTCTATCAAGTAGAGTTAAGAGTGAAGTAAATTTGAAAGATATACGTATAATTTAAAATGCATACATGTAAGTTGCATTGTATAGACCGGAAAAGTTGCTTGGAATTTTTCCACTTAGATTGTTAAAGCTGAGATCTCTGCAATAAAAGTTATAATTAATAAATGAGTTAGAAAACAAATAGCACTCTAAAAAACTAATTCTTTCTTGAAATATGTTACAAACAAACAACAAATTGACATTCGTTATTATATAAGAATTTCATAAACAAAGTCAAAACCATGCTAATTTAGTGGGAATTTTCTTAATTTTTTTAAAAAGCACTTTCAAATCCTTGGCCTTGGTTTAGGTTGTAATTAGTGGGTGGGAAAAGGAGGTCGTGTGATGGAGTACGTGTCCAAGTCTTTAGTCTGCATTTATCTTGTTTTGCCTAAGTCGTGTTAATGTGTGGAGAAGTCCAATTTCATTGGGTGGGGTCATGGGTGGAATTATGTTTCCAAATACAAGTAGAATTCTCGAAGAAGCTCTCCAAGTGTTAATCAAAGTATTGTTATAGTTGTTTATGTATTTCTTTCTTTGTATTTTGTTTTCCTTATCCACTTTGGTTTAGAATAAGCAAACACCTATAAAAGTCCTTGTACTCCTTTTTCTTTTTTTTTTTTTTATGGGCAATAAACAGTATTTTCAATTTCAATATCTGAGGCTTCTGAGTAGTGATTACTCTTCCGCTTGGTGCGACGCCAAATTTCTGGTGTGACTCCAAGTAGCCCTGGATATCGGTCAAAATAGTCTAGTTTGGCCGCTTATCGGTTATTAACCGAAAATAATCGGAATATTGGATAAAGGTCCTTCTAGACGGCATCCCGATCTACATCGGAATGAGAACTTCGAAATGGACAAAAGTAAGTCAAAATGGGGGAGAATCCACCAAGCAAATGAAATGAAAAATTAAAGGTTTGTCTCAAATAGTTCTCAAGTGCACCAAAAAACACAAATGATCCTGTCAAACAATCATGTTCACAGTCTAGAAGGCTTAAGCAACTGGCAAAAGGTGGAGAAAAAAAGAAAAAAACAGAAATATTGTTGGATTAGAAATGTCAGCTTCTATCCAAAAAGAACAATATATGCCCTCAACAGAGCTACGGGAAGAAAAGAAAATAAATTGTTTAACATATTTTTGCTTAGTAATATTATTTAGAACAAAATTATAAATATTTTTGCTTAGGTCAAAAAAATCACAAATTCCATATCAAGAATGCCACCTAAGTCGGTTTAGGTCAATCAACACAAGCAGAAGAAAATGAATTATAAGCCATGCAAGAATACTGAATGATCCATAAATTAGCATTAAAGCATTATTAAGAGCATTTTTGAAATATCAGCAAATAGAAAAATGAAGGAAAAAGTCGCTACTATACTAACAAGGTTTTCAGCTTTGTCCTATTCCCGAGATAGTCAGGTAGCTCTCCTGTAATATTGCAATTCCTCAATATCCTGTAAATTTATATTTATATATATATATATATATATATATTAGAGTAGCCATAAGGATGGGTACTTTGAAAAATTATGTCATTGAAACATTTAACTAACAGTGTTTTCAACTTTGTCAGATTATCAAGTGGTGGAAAAGGTTGTTCAGATCCATTCAAGTCACTAATTCTCCTGCATATCAGATTCAACAAAGAATAAATTAATTCAAATGCAATTCCATGTGAAAATGATTCATAGCTGTGATATAAAAAGTTGATACTCACAAGTCAGTTAAATTTTTCAAATGAGCAATGCTAGAGGGAATTGGCCCGTTCAAACCACTTGCCTGAATCACTCTGTTGTTACCAAATTTTAATTTAGTCAGGAATAACACATAACAGTCATATATAATTAAATAACGACAAAATCCTTAAACAAAATTAGAAAGGAAAAAAGGAATAAAGCTCTCACAGTTTTTCAAGTTTTGTCCAGTTTTGAATATAATTGGGTATCTTTCCAGAGAAGTGATTATCTCCGATCCGACTGCATGAAGTTGAATGGACAAAAGGAATAAAAAGAAATGGAAAGAAATGTTATAAGTAACTAATTGCAGCATAGAAAAATAATAGCTTACAAGTCCTCCAATGTGTTAAGCCTTGCAAATGAATCAGGCAGCTCCCCAGTAAAATTATTTGAGGTGAGGAAGCTATAACAACAACATCATCATCCTCAACAACAAATATGTATAAATAAACCAACTAAGCTATCAGCCTCAAGATTCAACATCTGTCTAAGATTTTTGTCAGAGGGAATATTCAAAATCGTCTTACAATCTTTCTATGGAGGACATTTTGCCAAGCTCTGGAGGAAGATTTCCGGAAAGCTGATTGAACTCCACCACACTACAAATAACAAAACCGAATTCCTTGATAACAAACCTCTAAAAACATTTCACAAACAGGAGCAAATGGGCGATCAGAACTCACAAGCTTTTGAGAGTTGGGATGTTTGCCAGCTCTTTGGGGATAGAACCCGTTAACCGGTTTCCAAGAAGGGAACTGCAACGAGACTCTCTTACGTTAAAATCACCCCTTCATGAATATATATATATAGAGAGAGAGAGAGAGTACATGTTGACCAGCTGCGTGGAAGAACCCCATCCCGGAGGGATTGAACCGTTAAGGTAGTTGCGGGTGAGTTCACTAATATGAGCGGGAAATAGAGCCACTAATGTGAGCGGAAAATAGAGATATGAATCCACATGAAAGTTAGTTAATGAAAGAAACTGCGGTTATGAGTACTTACATTTCTTGGAGGTAAGGCAACCCGGTCAAATTTGGTGGGAGTGTGCCTGAGAGATTTTGGCATTTGAGAGATCTGTACATCCAATAGAGAGGGGATTTTTATGGGCTTAACTTTCTTCTCAATATAAATAAATACATACACATATATATATATATGTGTGTGTGTGACAATAAAATCACGAGTTAAAGGCTAAAGATCTAAAGAACTTTTTCTAATCAAATTGTACCTTTCCCCTTCAAAGAGAATACAAATCTGATACAAAGCTTCATTTTGTAAGATAATATTTTTTTTTCGTTTTTCTTTCACAAAGTTGTGAGTGCTTTCTATGTGAAGTACATCTAAAAAGTATTATGATTTATGAATGCAAGTGTGTGCCTAAAAATAAATTAAAAATAAAAAATAAAACTTATAAGATGAGAGGCAGAGAGAGGCAAATGTAATTATTTGTAGGGATGTTCAGGTGAGCAATTAAAAATAGCTTGGCATCCATTATTCACCCATCGGCATGCTTTACGGGCGGATTTTCATCTCCTAACCCTAGGTAGGCAAAGGCAAATCCCCATATTTTTATGTAAAAAAATTATAATCTTGTCTATTATGACTTTAAATTGACCTTCTGTGTCCACTATATATCCAGCTGTGGACATCATCTGAAGGCAATTAAAGTCAATTCATTTGTTTGTTTTTTTTTGTTTATATATATTTATATATGTTTATATATATATATAGAATATAATTCAACTCAATTGTCTCAAGGCAAGTAATTCATTTTTTAAAATATAGAATATAATTCAACCCAATTGTATTATATATATATATATATTTCAATTTACTTGTATTGCCAAAAGTTTATACATAGATGTATATTTTTTTTTTATATGAGAATTCAGTTTATAAATACCTGTCTTGTCTAATATTTACAATTTAATTTTTATTTTCATATTACAATTTATAAGTGTATTTAGTTCAAAAATTGGATTAAACTCATCTAAAAAAGCTCATATAAAGCTTTAAAAAAAAAACAAAACAACATGCTCATATAAATTAAGTCGATAGTGTTATGATCTAGATCCCATGTGTTTATTTGGATAGCAAGTGCGACCACACCGAATGATGGTGATGAGAATGTGTGAACTATCAGCTAGAGTGATCTTCACCTGGCCTAGGGAAGCACCTCATCTCGGTAGCTCTCTTTTGTGACGATATGATGAGCCCAAAGGGTGCGACGCTCATGGTTTAAGATTGGCAGAGGCCGGGGTCAAGGGGTAAAACGTATATGATAGTTTATAAAAGAATAATAAAGAGAAGTCTTGCACTATTTATTTTACAGCAAAAATAGAGTGACTTTATTCTTAATAATTTATTCATGATTTAATTGTTGTCCATGTAATTAAATAAAGACTCACCATTTTGCCATGTCAGCTTTTTTTCACCTCACTTTAAAATATTATTTTTTTTATTAATTTAATTTTATAATCAAATTTAAAATAAATAAATAAATAAATTGAAGGAGTGACAAGCAGTGGGGCTGTCACCCCCTAACCCCTATGAAGTTGTCACCCCCTAACCCCTATGAAGTGGCCGTACGCCACTCGAGGGGCTTAGGGGTGGCTTTATGACCACCCCAAACCCCCCAACAGGGTGGCTCGCGGCCACCCCATTGGGGTTTGGGGGTGGCTCACGGCCACCTTGTTGGGGTTTAGGGGTGGCCTACAGACCACCCCAACACCCATGTTAAAAAGGTGACGTGAGGTGGAAAAAGGTTGAAGTGGCAAAACGATGAGTTTTGTGATTTAATGACAGACATTAGACATTTTGAAGAAAATGTAACGGAATGACTTACGACATCTTTTCGATTGACCGAGGAAGTAAAAAAAATTTTAAAAAAAATGAAGGAGTTTTTTGTTTCCACACGTTAACTCAGTGTATATATATATAGTTTTCACACGTTAACTCAGAGATTTATTATATATATATAACGAAAATGTTCATTCAATTATATTAAATTTTAAATTACGAAAATGTCTTGACCAAGTCCCGGCAGCCAGCGATGACCTGGCCGAGTCCCATGAGTCCCAAACGAGTCCAAGTAGAGTCCCAAACGAGTCCTAGTGGTGTCCTAACTGGGTCCCGGGTGGGTCTTGATGGGTCCCAATTGGGTCTCGGGCAAGTCTCGATGAAGTCTTGGGTGGGGTCTCGGCAGGATCCAGTTAGGCCCCGAAAAGATCCAGGTCGAGTCACAAGGTCTCAATTGGGTCCACCAAGGCAGGTCCCAATTAGAGGTTTGAGACTTCGAGTGTTTTAAATCTCACATGGCATTGTTTAAATGTGTATAAAGCCTTCTACACTACTGAGGAAGAGGAGCCAACCCTCGAATTAAGAAATTGGTAAACTAATTAATGAGTTTCCTAAGTATCAAAGCCATGGCCCATGACTAAAGTTCATCACTTAGTAATTGACCCAAAAAAAAAGTTCCATAACTCTTAAGCACGAAAGGCCAATGGATTAAATTGATAATTAACCTCTCATGCCTCACTGGATAGAAATATTTTTTCGAATTATCACTAGAAAGCATTGGAACATAAAACACAAATAATTAAAGTAGTAAAATTGCATACAATGACCAAGAAAAATAAGATACTTTAATGCTAAGAAGTAACTTTATTTAAATAAACTAATGTTAATTTAATAGTAAATTCCAGCCTCCCTGTGGGCAAAGGTTACGTCACACATGAATTTACTAAATAATTTTTATTTTTTTTAATAAGACTAGTAAATTTGAACATTAATAAATAAAAATTTTCATGTACATGTGGGCCTAAGAAAAATTTATTTTTAATGCCAAATTTACCATCTTATTCTAATTAAATCATATAAATAATAATTTCCATGTGAGGTAAAGTAATTATATTTATGAATTAATCACAACATCGATGTTTAATTTTGTTTGGGGAAATTACAATTTACCCCCCTGAAGTATCCACCCATTTTCACTTTTGCCTCCAAAGTTTAAAATGTGACACTTTACCCCCCTCCCCCAAACTTTCAAATTGTGACAATTTAACCAATTTGGCCTATTTATTCCCAAAATGCCCCTAGCACTTTTTTTTCTAAAAAAAAAAATTCCCGAAAACAAAAAACCAAAAAATATATAAATATATGCTGGGGTGGCCGAACCACACCATAGATGGTGGCCGGCCACCCCGTTTTTTGTTTTTTTGGTTTTTTTTTTTTTGGATTTTTTTTTAAAAAAAAAAACAAAAAAAAAAAGTGCTAGGGGCATTTTGGGAATAAATAGGCCAAATAGGTTAAATTGCCAAAATTTGAAAGTTTGGGGGGGTAAAGTGTCACATTTTAAACTTCAGAGGAAAAAATAAAAATGGGTGAATACTTCATGGGGGTAAAGTGTAATTTCCCCATTTTGTTTATAAAGTTGATATAAATAATCTTTATGTGATTATCATTGTAAAATTAGGATGTTGTGATCATTCTTAAAAATATTATAATAATTACAACTTCAATAATATCTAATTGCATATTGTTGTTACGACCGTGCACAACAATAATAAATAATATGGAATTGAAAAGAGAGAGAGATCAAAAAAGAGTCAAAATACAGATTTACTGGTTCATCAAGGCGTATACGTCGACAGAGTGATGTAGGACGTGCATGTCCGTGGCCCACCAAAGACTAAACGAGTTTTTAGTTTTTATTTATTTATTTATTTGAATTTCTAATTCTTTTCCCTATTAGAATTATGTTTAATTTCCCTGCTAGGATTATATTTACTTTCCCTACTAGGATTAGATTTAATTTCTCTACTAGAAGTAGATTTACTTTATTACAACGATTTCTCTTTTATAAATAGGCTAGCTTATTATGAAAAACTCAATCAATTGAATAATTATCAAATCAGAGAATTTTTTCTAAAATATTCTGCGGAGTTTTATCTATTTTTAGTCTGCGGGCTTGTTTTAATCTTTTGCGTAGAAGACGAATACGCATCTCCTTGCAGAATCAAAGATGTTGCTCTTTGATTAGTTACCTTATTCTTAGGCTAAGTTAGTTGGTATTAGAGCAAGCTTTATCCTGATCATGATCAATCAACACAGGGGTGACGATCCTCTTAACGACGCCGCTCGTGACAAGGGTCCTTTGAGAGCTAAAGTGCAAAAGCTCCAGCAAATAGTGCAGGCTGTGCAACAAGAGATGTGCTAGATGCGGGAGATGATGGAGCGCATGCACATGCGTCCTATTCATAATCATAGGGGCAATCTTGCCCATGATGATGATGGGATTCAAGTGAGGCCTATTCCTCACCAACGACCTACTATACACCCATAAACCGACCACCATCCTATGACCATCTCAGTGAAGATGAAGACTTCGCTAAAGGAGTGTTCGGACGAGATCTTGGGGTAGATCAAATAATGTAGGCTTTGAAAAGATGAGAAGTGAATGAAGGATGATATAAAGTAGTGCCGTAATCGAGCTGAGTTCGTTGAAAATGCTATTTGAGTCAAGCCAAGCTCAACTCGAGTTCGAGCTAAGCTATTAAATTCTTTAATGTATGATATGAGCTGAGTTCAAGCCCAAATTTTAAAATAACTTCTAGACATTTATCTATGAAAAATGTTAGGAGTTCTCCCCCTAGTGTTCTCCTAACATCCTCACAGTCTTACGTAAAACATGATTTAAGAAAAAATAAAATTGTAGTTGCCTCTACCACCAGTTTTTTTAGGCATTAGTACCAAATTTGAGCCATTAGCACCAAATTTAAGGCTTTAGCACTAAATTTAGGATTATCAAATCCATTTTGGATGATACCATCCATAAAGGGCTAACCTTCCATCTTTTGGTTTTAGTTTTGAATCCAAAAAACAAGTTTTAAAGCATTAGAACCTAAATATTAACTCATAAAAATTAATTTGTTGACAAAAAAATGGTACAACAATTTTATTTTTTCTTAAATCATGTTTTACGTAAGACTGGAAGAACGCCAGGAGAACTCTACGGGGAAAACCCTAGCAAACCCCTTTATCTATAGTATAAATATAAATATTAAGTAATTTATATTACATATATTACTAAATTACAAATATACATACACAAATTTATATAACTAATTTTTAGTAATAAATTAATATATATATGTAACGAGTCGGGCAAACAAACTGCTTAAACTTTAAACGAGCTAAGCTCGCTAGCCCTTATTGAGTTTTCTCGAATGAGTAGGGTATGTACCATTTACTAATCCACCTAGTTTCCACAATAACGAGCGGGTTTGTCCAGTATCGAGCTCGAGTTCGAGTCGAGTTCAACCAAGCAAGTTGTTGAATAGACTGGTTTATTTACAATCCTAATATAAAGCATTATGAGTGATTTATTTACAACTCTAATATAAAGCATTACTCTAAACCATTAATGACATTACTGATATGTATCTTTAACATTGCAGCCAATGATCAAGCTAGAGGGAGGCTATTGTGGGCACTCTGACAAAAAATTTTGGGATAATTTCACTTAAAACTCCTAAACTATACGTGTTTTGAAAAGACTCCCTTAATTTAAAAAACTCTCAATTTCATCATCTGAATTTTCAATATGATGAATACCACTAAAAAGACAAATTACCGTTCAATTTTTTATTTTTTATTTTTAAATTGAAATTAAGGGTAAGTTTGGAATTTTATAAAATTTTTAGGGGTATAATGGTTATTTCATCATTTTTAATGTTCAAAAATTGACAGAAGATGATAGATTGTATCAAATTGAAAGTTCAGGGAGTGAAATTTGGAAGTTTTAAAATTTAGAGGTATTTTCAAATCGCATAGTAATTCAAGGGTCAATTATGAAGTTTCCCAAAAAATATTTGGGGAAATTAGCTTTACCCCCCATGAACTACCACTCTCTCTTCATTTGACCCCATGAACTACCAAGGTTACCTAAGACCCCCCATGAACTGCCATTTCACTACCAACGGCCTCCTACCGTTAGTCAAGGACGTTAAACATGATGGTCAACGTAAACAGTACCATGCACAGTGTCCTTGACTGACGGAATAATGTCGTGAACAGTATAATTGACCGTTACGTTTGATGCCTTTGACTAACGGTAGGGGGCCGTTGGTAGCAAAATGACAGTTCATGGGGGGTCTTAGGTAACCTTGGTAATTCATTGGGGCAAATGGAGAGAGAGTGGTAGTCCATGGGGGGTAAAGCTAATTTCCCCATATTTTTTAAAAGAGAAAACCTTGCATTCTGACGTGGTGTAACCAGGGCCGGCCCAACCACTAGGCAAGTTAGGCCAGTGCCTAGAGCCCTGATTTCATAAGGCCCAAAAAAAAATTTTAAGGTCCATTTTTTATTTTTTATTATTATTTTTTTAATTTTAGGATAGTTACAGTTGACTTCCCCCTCCAACCTTTTTGCTTATATATATATATCAAAGCCCTCTATATGCATTATTGAGGCCTTCAACGTGCTTTAAAAAAACAAAATCATTATTATTTTTTTATAATATGGAGGCCTGACATGCTTCTTGCACAAGGGCCACAAGGCCCTCAACATGTTTTAAAAAAAGAGAAATGTTAGGCTTATAAACACATTTTACAAAAATAAAAAATAAAAATAAATAAAAAAACTTTTACAAATTGATGTGGCACAATATGATTAGATATTAGATAAATTTAAATTTTGAGAAATCCAATCATATTGTGCCACATCAGTTTATAAATTTTCTTATTTTTGTAAAATATGTTTGTAAGCCTAGCATTTTCCTTAAAAAAAAAAAAAATTATAATATCGAAGCCCTCAACATGCTTTCTTTATGCCTTCAATATGCTTTAAAAAATAATAATATATATTTTTTATAATATTGAGGCCCTTAGCATGCTTTCGCTACACAACGACCACAACTCACAAGGCTCATAACATGCTTCCTTAATTGGCTGCACAGTAAAAAATAAAACAATAACACCACAACTCGGTTTTACTGTTCTATTATATATATATCGTGTTTGTTTAATTTGTTAATATTTTTAATCAGACATTTATATTAAATTTTTTTTTGATAAGTAAATATACTAAAAATTATAAAAATATAAAAAATATAAAAAAAAAAAGTAGAAAAGCAATAAACAAAATATAGAGGATAATTTAAGTGAAAAACTTGTAAATGAACAAAAAATTTATCAAAAAGAATTAGAAGATAATAAAAATACTATTAATGTATCTAAGTCTATTGGTAAAAATATTTGAATAGTATCTAATATCTTAACTCTATCGCTTTCCTCATTTGAATAGTAAAAAAAAAAAAACTTTATTGTTACAAATATTTATGACTCAGACCAATAAAAAAATATTAATGCAAAATTAAGGTATATATTAATAGAAAATGGGTCCAATAAGATACAGTAATATAAATTTTCCTAAAGATGAAAACTTTAGGCATTTTTTTAGTACATATTATATATTATATATGAAAATTATCAAATAAAAAGAAGCATTAAGGTCCAAAAATCCATTGGGTCGGCCCGGTGTAACACACATAAGCCGAAAATAGTATATAGGATAGAAATGAAACACGCAGGAGCAGGATCATCTCATATAAAACCCATTAAAAAATAAAAATATTTTATCTCATCTTCATGATTGCTGCCAGTATTGTCCGACGCCAGCGGTGATGGAGGACGTGGGTGAGGTTGACGCCGGCGATGATGGGGGGGAAGATGGGAAGGTTGACGCCGGCGATGACGGGGAGGAAGCGGGAGAGGTCGCAGTGACCCGCATGGGGTTCTGGCCGTGACCCAGCCACTGGGTCGCAGTGACCGAGGCGGCTCTACAACCCACTCACTCCCAACTCTAGAACCCAGCTTTTGAAAGTGAACAATCAATGTCAACCAAATCAGAACCACATCCTAAGACATTACAACAAGGCCAGGGCAAGAAACAAAGATATCCGCTTTTTCAATAAATCTGAAAATCAGAGAGCAATCAATCCCACTTGAATCCAAAGTTCAATTCCGCGAGGAATTACACTTGAACAAACAAAAACCCATATTTCAAAATGACATATTAAACACCTAACTATCATATAAAAGAAAGAACAGACTCAAATTAAACCCAACCAAGCATAAGCCTTGAGGCTGGATGACCTCCCCTAGCTGTCGTTCTGGAAGGAGAACTTGAGCTTGGCGAGGGAGTTGAGGAACTTGCAGGAGATTTTGTGGAAGAAAACAGAGCTGTCGCTGTCGAACTAGGTGTCACTCTTAAGGGGGGCCTCTCAGTGGGTGAGCGGCCATACAACCCACGCGGGTCTCCGCCGTAGGTCGCAGTGACCCAGGCGGGTCTCTGGCCGGCGTGGCCATGGAGGGGGTTAGATGAAAGAAAAAACAGAAAAAGAAGGGATCATTCTAGCCCCACCATGAGTTCCACTGTTTCCAGTATATGTAATCTACGGACGACTATGTTATTTTCCTCTAGTTGATGCATTTGTCAGCTTTGGCTTCGACTAATTGATATAGATCGATGTAAAAAAAAAATGTTTGGTATAAAAAAGTGAGAAGGTTTTATTTTATAATATTTTTTTTTTTTTTTTGAATTATAATAAAAAGTTCATGATGTAGGATAAAAAGTTAAAAAATTAAAATGTATTGATGTTAATATTTTTGAGAAATGATGATAAATAGTAATAAAGGAGACTTCAACTTTTTTACCAAACAAAGTCAGGTCTCAATCTTATTTCTTACCATAGTTTTAGCTTAATTAGGTGTCAAATTTATATCAGATGCCGCAAAAAATGGAGTTTTACACCTAGACCTAATAGTAGGAACTCTCTCATTAAAAATGCTTTTCTTTTTTTTTTTAAGCTTTTAAACTTATTAAAAAAAACACAGCGCTTAGGTCCCTTATTATTTTTTTTACTTAAAAAAAAAAAAAAAAAAAAAAATCACCATAGTTTGCCCCCTAAATTAACATTATAGTTTCGTTCCTAGCTCATTGCAGCTTAGCCTCTAAATGTAACTAATTGTTTATATGCTGAAAGGCATAGCATGCTAATTACTATTAAATTATTAATAAATGGCAACCGTACCTTTTTGTCCCTTTAAAGAGACGAAAAAACCCAACATCAGAAAAAATATATATATATAATATTTTTATTATTATTATAGTAATAACAAAAAATAGTAAGCGTTACTGTTAAAAATAGTAAGCGTTACTGTTAAATAATAAAAAATAAAATCTCAATGAAACATATGTCGGTGGATGCGTATGTGAAGGGAGTAGTGTATATAGGAGAGAAATATGACTTACATGCTGACAACGTTGCACACATTTTCACCGGAGCAGTTACAGCCAAGACGTACTACCGCCGATGTGTCTTCTTCTGGTTTGCTCCATCCAGATTGTCTAGTGCATGGATCTTTGCTGAAATCCCAGTCTGTCTTCCCTAACGTCTTCGCTATCTCAACTAAGGCTTGCGCTGCAAAAGATAGATATGATCAAATCCAACCAATCAAATATGCAAGTTTTTTTTGGGGTGAAAAAAAAAGACTTGGATTGCATCGTCAAGAAACCATGATTTATTCAGGTTAAATATCATACATCTGTGTGCTGATCAGCTTACCTTCTTCAGGCGGCAATGGATTAATATTGGCTCCGAAAGCGACCATCGTTGCGAAGCAAAAGGAGAGAGTTGAGGCAAGGAGAAATGGAACAAGAAACATCTTCTTCTTCTTCATTTTGCCAAAGAAAACACACGCAAGAGGAAAGCAGCGAGGAAGCAAGAGGGATCGAATATAACTTCGGGTTTTGGTTTGAGAGTGACAAAGAGAGTAGACTTCGAAAAACGTATAAGCTAGCTAGTTAACTATTATTGTGTAAAGTTTAAGGCAATTGTGTATTTTATTTTTGTGGACAACTTTTAAACTTTATATATAAATTTTGTGGCCACGAAATTTATTGCCCCCCAATAATGAAAGGAATATAGGTGCATGTACCTGATGTCAGCAAAAATTATTATCCAAACCTGCATACGCATATAGCGATTTTAAGATATGCGGTTGTGGTTTATTAGTTTCACCCCTGATTGCTGTGTGGGTCCTCAGTGTCGGCACAACATTAATGTTGAGAAACAATGGCTTTGTTTGTTAAACAACACTCCATTTTTATATATTATTTATTTTATTTTATTTTTTTAAAAAAATCAAAATCAAAATTAAAATATTTTTATATTTATATTACATCATTCATTTTTTATATTTTATTATTTATTTTTTTATTAATATTAAGGGTTAAATACTTAATTTGTCTTTAGGGTTTGAAATGAAAATTTTATTTTTTTTCTTTAAGGTTTGAAAAATGACCAAATTGATCCATGTAGTTTTGAAAAGTGAACAAGTTATTTCACT
>CM017328.1:9638487-9668784 GCA_006937295.1 Carpinus fangiana | reverse complement strand
TTGGGAAGATGGCAGACAGCAGTTGCAAAAGTTGAAGATGCACCATGAGAAACAGAAAGAGGTGGCAACGTTGGGTGGAACGTCGGAGGGGGAGAAAGGAAAAGGAAACACGAGTGGGGTGACAACGGAGACAAAACCAGTGGAGATAAAAGCCCAGCGATCCTATGCAGAGAAGGTCATCGGTGTTCAAGCCTCGCAGGTCGCCGGTGAGGATGCTCCAAAACTGATTAAGGAAGGGGCGAATTCTCGCATGACAGAGACGGTGATTGCGGCCGAGAATCTCGCCAGTCAAGGTGTGGAACGTCTGGAAAATCAGGAAAATATTAAGGAATTATTACTTTCCTTGCAGAATCAGATTTCTAGCTGTCTAAGAAAGCTGGAGATGGGCTGGGGAAATAAGGAGCCGGAGACTAAGTTGAAACCAATCGTTGAGGCAGGTGGGCTGAAGACAAGGGCGCCAAGGGGAGATAATGAGGCTGGGCTGGGCCTTGTTAAGCCCACTCAGATAGGGGAAACAGTTGACAAGGCCACAAGGCAATATATAATAAAGATTGGTAAAACAAACAAATCCAAACCCAAATCAAAACAAAAACCAAAGCAAACCCATTTAGCAATTAAATCAGAAATAAAGAAAAATATAATCTTCATAAATAATCATGTGTACATACTTTCTTCAACTCGGTGGGAATTGCGCGGTGGTGGAGGGCGGAACTGGCCGGTGGTGGTGTCGTTCAGTTGGTGTCGCCTAGAGAAAGGAGCGTGGGAAAATTTTAGGGAAAATGGGGGGAGGTGAAATGGTGGGTGCCGGCACTGTTGGTGGTGAGCGGAGGCACTGGATTGTGGTCGGCATCAGTGCTTGGTGGTGGCGGCAGTGATCTGGTGCCGTGGGTGGCGTTCGGCCGGCCGGTTCTTGGATGGTGGGAGTTGTCGGTGGCGGTCCGCTAGTGGAGTTCGGTGGGTGACGTCGCCGATGGTGGCGCTCGGTGCCGAAAGTGGTGGTGATGGGCGAAGGCGAAAGATTGAGGGGAGACTGGAGAGAGAGAGGAAGGAGAAGAGGGAAAATGGGGAGGGAAATGAAAATAAACTGCTTCACGAGTGCTTTCAAGTTTTTTTCCTTTTTTAAAAAAAAGAAGACGTGGCATGTGCCACATAGGCAGAGATGAGGAGGAGAATGAAATGAGAACGCATAGAAGCATTTCTCGCCTTAATATGTCATGCATTACTCAATAATAGGGATATTCTCTTTTTCATTCTCTCAAACCCATCTACTCATCATCTCCTCTCTCATGAAGAAAGATGGGTCCCACTTATGTCCATACTAAAAATAAAATTTAAGAAGAAAGATGGTGAAGAGATGAATTGTAGCATGAAGTGTAACATTCCCCCTCAATAATATGTTGATGACAATTCTCCAATATTCAAATATTCAATGAAATTCACAAAAAAAATTTCTAGTCACCCGGTTTGCTGTCATTCGGCTGAACGTCACAAGGAGCAAGTCACTACACTAAGGGTGACGTTTTTTGCCCTTTTGCACATCACAAATGGCAAGTCACTAACTTAGAGTTTTTTTGTAGTGATTGTGTTTCTAGAACATAATTTTCTTTATTTCATTTGAACTGGATAACATATAATGGATGACTATTTTTATCTTTTTATTTTTTGAGGAGATAAAAATACATTTTCACTATTAACTAGATATTATTCAATTTCCTTAGGATCCTCATTCGTAAGCTTGTCCCGAAAAGTTAATACCAACACGAATTTCATGTTGGTATTAACTTTTTGGGACAGGCTTACATGCAGCCTTGCAGGTAGACAAAACTACCACAGATCCGGCTAGGATGTTTTCTAAGGGTTTTTTAACCTTTAGAAGAAAAAATGTGAAATAAAAATAAACAATAAAAAATGTTTAGAAGTAAATTCCGTTAAGTCTCTTTGTTTATTTTTTCTTCTCACGCTTTTGGCCATGAACGCCCATTCAAAACAAATTATTATCTTCTTCTTCAATTCTTAGTCTGTTTCTTCCTCTTGAAATTGTGAATCTGTTTCTTTAATTTCCTCTTCTCTTCATGTATTCCACCGAAATTTCTCTTCTTCTTTTTTTCTTTTTTTCTTTTTCTTCTTCTAAATCTTTTTTTTCTCTTAAAATTCTGAATCTGTTTATTAATTTCCTCTTCCTTTCATGTCTTCCACCAAAATTCCTCTTTTTATTGGCAAGTTTCAAGAGGCAAGTACAGAGAGGCTTTCTCTCTCTCAAAGGCTGAATTTTGTACTTTCAAAGCCACCCATGCAACGTCTAGCTAGAAAATAATAATAATAATAAAAATTTATTTATTTATTTATTTTTAAAAAAAACCCACCCATTTTGATTATCATCATATCAACATATCTCAAATTAGTATATATATATATAATATCAAAAAATTTATATGAATACAATTATTCCAAATGTACATAATTCAACAATACAAAATAACCGCAAATGAATTATTTGTCCAAGTTAAAAGTAAGGAAACTATAATACGTGCGTAATTCGTAGAACTGAGTCCAGTCCAGCCAACTGCTTAGACCAAATTGCCGCATAGGACTTCTTCCAAGCTGGAGTCTTTCTTCTTCACTTAATTCGCGCGTCAACGCAAATACTTAGGCTATATTTGGCAATGGAATGAGATTTGGAAGTGGAACAGTACTGTAGCAAATTTGATTGATATGAAAGAAAAAAGTAAGAATGTTTTATATAAAAAAGTGAAAAATTTTGTTTTGTAGTGATTTTTTTATTTGATTAGGGACAAAAAATTATTGATTTGATGTAAAAAGTAAGAATGTTATAATTGATTTTAAAAGAAATTTTTTGGGAATGAGGTGGATCCAGCCACCAATTGGGTCTGTTCTCTTTAGAAATATAGCCTTAGTCTTAGTAGTATTTCGCTACTTTAGTGGTGGAGAATTAATCTACTTAGTTAATTATTATCTATAATTATGCTTACATGCATTAATGAAGTATAATAAAAATTTAATAGATTTTATTTTATTTTATTTTTTGTAAGGATGACTTTTGAATGTCAATAAATTACTAAATGTATAAAAATATCAAAAAAAAAAAAAAATGAGAGATCGTGGCCCCTGATCGATCTCTACGTGAACCCACCACTATGTAATTATTTGTCAAATATGAAAGAGTTGACTCTTTCATTTGATATATATATGCATTTTCGATATTCGTGTTTTACACTAAAATCAAATAGTCATCTTGATTTTTAAAATGTCATAAATGATTCTTAAAATAAATAGATAAAACTCACTTAGCATTTTTGTCACGATTCTATTAGATTTTTTTTATGAGGATATGTAGTCAATCTGAAAATAAGGTAGTAATGTTAATGATAATAGTAATAATGAGAACGCATTAAACGTTGCTTCAGAGAGTGGCCCATCTGTGGAAAACTCTGGTGGAAATGGGAATAATTTGAATTTGGAATCGAACCAGTTCCTGGCGAAAGAGGATCGGTGAAGAGAGTGAATTTTCAATCGGAGGGGGAGGGGGGACGAAGGTTAGGACGCGGAGGCTTTGGGAATTTCTAGGTGGAGGGTTTGGTTTGATTTGAGGTTCTGGTTTTTTTGTTTTTTGTTTTGGTTAAATATTATTTTATTAATTTTTTAATTTGACATGGCATTAAAAACACAAGTACCCGTCCACGTGTAAGGGGTACTTAGAACTCTGTTAAAAATCTAACAGAATCATTAGGAAGCATGAGGTTGGTTTATTTATTTACTTTAAGTACCATTTGTGACATTTTTAAAAACTGATGTAGCTATTTGATTTTGGTGTAAAACAGTTGTATTGAAAAGGCATTTAACCCTAATATATATCAAGTGGAAATTCACCTTACTCTTTAAAGTTTGAGGTGTTTTACAATTTCAACCCCAATGTTTAAAAATTTGCAATATACTCCCCTAATATTTTAAAATTTTGCAATTAACACCATTCGTTACTAATTACTGTCTAAGTAGACAGAAATAATATCACGTACGTCTCATGTGGGATTTTTATGCTGCGTCTTCCAATTTTGCACCCAATCTAACTAATGAAATGACATAATTGCCCATCATTAGAACCCAGCGCCTATTTTTATTTTTTTATTGTCAACCCCTTTTGAACCCCTTTTGGGTGTCGTGTGGGTGTTAGAGTGAAAAAGAAAATGAGCAGATGCCTCTCACCTACTCTTATGCCGCCAATTTTTGTGTACTTAGACAACAATTAGTAATAAATGGCGTTAATTACAAATTTTTGAAACATTAGGGTCTATATTGCAAATTTTTGAAATTTAGGGTTAAATTGAAAAATATTTCAAATTTTAAAGAGGTAAAGTGAATTTTTCCTTATATATTGTAAACTAATTACCCAATTATTAACCGTTTCCTCAATAACTATAACTAGTAACCACAACCGGCTATAGGCGGTTATGCAGTATCCAGTTGCAGTTATTTGCAATTATATATATAGTTATACAGCTATGTGATTAGTGGCTAATAACCTCTTCGCTTGTACATCCATACCACTTATAGGGGAATTTTGAGAGATAATTAAGTGAAATTTAATGAAATGGTGGACCAGCTTATCATGGGCCCGGGCGATATTGTTAGTAGTCCCATGAGCTCCCAATCCTTTAAGGGCCCAAAGTTCTCGGAGTCGGAGGTAGAAAAAACAATGCAGGCTAAACAATTACGGAGCAAGGAGTCTGGTGGTGCAAAGAACACTTTTGAACAAACCATGGTAACTTGGAAACGGAAAACCCGTGGTGATGATGAGGCTGAGGACCCCATAAGTCTGACAAAAGGAGCAAAAAAGAAAAGAGATGTCCATGGAGATATTAAGATCGCTGGTGTTGTTCAAAAGGGACAAAAAACTTGTGAGGAGGTGGAATTAAAAATTGGATCGGGATTGGCGGAGGCTGTGGTCCAGTCCCACCAACCGCAATGAGGATAATGAGTTGGAACTGTCGAGGGCATGGGAACTCTCGCACAATTCGGGAGCTTTGCCGGTTGGTGAAGCAAAAGAGACCCACTATGGTATTCCTTATGGAGACTAAAATTCAAAAAAATAAAATGGAGGTAATTCGATGCAAACTAAATTTTGAGAATATGTTTGTCGTCGATAGTGTGGGTAAGAGTGGCGGTATGGCTCTTTTTTGGGGGGAAAAGGTGTTGGTGAGAGTCCAAAATTTCAGCCATCGTCATATAGGAGGTTTGGTGTCTATGCCGGGCTTGGATAAAGATTGGTTGTTCACCTGGTTCTATGGACATCTGGAACATCAAAAAAGATTTGAAGCTTGGGCCATACTTGAGTACCTTGCATGACATTGCACGACGGCATGGATTTGTATATGAGACTTCAATGATGTGGTGGATCGATTTGTCGGAAATTTGGGGCGGAAAGGGACGTGCAAGAAACCAAATGGTCACTTTCCAAAATGCTCTTGAGTGCAGCAACCTCGTTGATTTGGGATTTGTGGGCCCAAAATACACATGGAATAATTGTCGGGAAGGATTTGACTTTACTAAAGAGTGGTTGGATAGGGGCGTGGCAACCCCCGAATGGCAAAGTTTGTACCCGGATTCAGAAATTCGGGTGGATGTGACTACGTGCTCCGACCACTTCCCATTGACACTAAGCTTGACAGGAGATATGCCAGGTGAACGTGAGAAGCACTGTTTCCGGTATGAGGCTAAATGGGCTCTTGACATGGGCTATAAGGAAGTGGTGAAACAGGCGTGGATTAAGCCGAAAGATGGGAGGTGGGCAACGATTGAAGAGAATTTAAAAAGATGTCAGTGGGGCTTCAAACGTTGGCAAAGAGGTTTGAACGACAACTTGCATGGAAATATCATAAACCTTCAACAAAGGCTACGTGACTTGCAAGCCCAAGAAGAAGGGGAGGTGGAGAATGAAATAAAAGCTACAAAAGAAGAATTGCAGAGTTTAATGGACAAGCAAGACCTCCAATGGCAGCAAAGAGCAAAAATGGATTGGTTACCATGTGGAGACCGAAATATCAAATATTACTATGCATGTGCAAACTATAGGAGGAAAACAAACCGGATTGCAAAAATTGTTGATGGTGAAGGAGCAGGCTGTGAGATGGAGGAGGAGGTAAAAAATGCTTTCATCAATTATTTTGATGATTTATTCACTTCCTGTCATGCAGGTGATATAAGCCTATGCCTCCAACCATTGGAACCATGAGTGTCCAATGAGATGAATGCCAAACTGCTTAAACCTTTCGTAGGGGAAGAGGTTTACCGGGTGTTACATTAAATGGCCCCGTTAAAGGCATTGGGTCCGGACAGTTTTTCTGCAGGGTTTTTTTCAGAAAAATTGGAGCGTGATGGGGGAGAACATTTGTCAAGCCATTTTGGGTATTCTCAACTTGGGTACAATGCCTCTTTCTTTGAACTCGACTAATATTGCACTCATACCAAAGGTTAAAAATCCTAGTAATGTTAGTGAGTTTCGACCCATCAGTTTATGTAACGTTTTGTATAAGTTAGTCTCAAAAGTCTTGGCTAACAGACTTAAAAAATTACTCCGCCTTTTAATTTCCCCGATCCAAAGTACTATTATCCCTGGGAGTCTTATAATTGACAACGTGTTAGCGGCATATGAAACCCTGCATACAATGCATTCACGTATGAGGGGAAAAAAAGGCTTTATGGCGGTGAAATTAGACATAAGTAAGGCATACGACTGGGTGGAGTGGAGTTTTCTTTAGGCTATTATGAGGTGTATAGGTTTTGCTCCACAATGGATCCATCTTATGATGATGTGTGTGACTACGATCTCATACGCTTTCGTAATTAATGGAAATCCATATGGCCGTATTATTCCGAAGAGGGGTTTACGACAGGGAGACCTGCTCTCCCCTTATTTTTTATTTTTTATGTGCTGAGGCTTTGAGTGCTTTATTGTACAAAGCAAATGGAGAGGGGATTTTGACGGGGGTTCCCACCTCTAGAAGGGGGTCCACAGATTAGCCACCTCTATTTTGCAGATGATAATTTGCTGTTTTGTAGAGCCAATATTGCCCAATGGAACTGCTTGACGAATGTGCTAAAAATTTATGAAGATGCCTCGGGTCAACGTTTAAAAAACAACAAGACCTCTCTATTTTTTAGCAAAAACACTCCTCTTGCGGACAAGGAAGCGATTATGGCTCTATCCGGACTCCAAAACATCCAGAATTTTGATGCATATTTGGGACTCCCTGTTATGGTTGGAAAGTCTTGAACTACTGCCTTCAGGAGTATTATTGACCAAGTTTGGAGGAGATTACAAGATTGGAAGCTAAAGTTTCTATCCTAGACTGGAAAGGAGGTTTTACTTAAGGCGGTAGTTCAGGCGATGCCATCTTATTGTATGAGTGTCTTCTTGTTGCCCAAGGGGCTTTGCATGGAAATTAATGAAGAAATTTTGGTGGGGCAATCAAGGGAGTGAAAATAATAATAATTAAAACTCTTGAATTGTTGTATTGTTTGCAATGACCCTTATAAACTTTAAAAACTCATATCCATCTCTTAATTTTTTTTCAATTTCATCACTCCGTTATGATTTCTTTTTTTTTTTTAACCCCTTCTCTCTTCGAAACGAGTGTAATAAACCTAATGGAGCAACCACGCCAACAAACTAGACTAGGAAAAACACCGCAAAACAACCAGTCACTCCTCCAAAATCACCGACCCGGCCAACCAATCCATAAAACCAACCCAAACACCCACAAAACAGCTCAATCAATTTAATTCAGCCAAAATCTTAACAAATAATAACTAAAATCTTAACAATTTAATGAAAATAATAAATAATAATTGAGATTTAAAAGAAATCTACTCGATAAGGCTAAAAATTTGGAGCAAGATAGATTAACATTTAAAAGAAATCTACTAATTCGAATCTCCCTCTCCCCTCTTGTGCAAACATAAAAAAAAAAAAAAAAATTAAAAAAAAAAAAGTATTTAAAAAAACTTCCTTGCCATATCCTTGTGTTCTTTTTAAAATTGTATTTTCAAACATTAAATTTTAAAGGTATTTAATATATTTTTTTGGAACCACCCCTAGCTCGAAAGGGCTTAGGGGACCCCAACCCCTCAGCCCGGGATAGTTCCGCCACTAATTAAGACAAATAATATGTGCAAATACTTTTTAAACCGAAGCAGCAAAAAAGATGATATTAGGCCACAAGGGGATCACATGTATCATCTCTCTCTCTCTCTCTCTCTCTCTCTCAAGGTTTCCACACCAATATGCACCACTTGAAACCCCACTAGCTAGCTGGTCACGAGAACTTCCACCCAGCAATTAATTAAGAAAGTTGACAACAAATAAATATTCCTAGGAAGGTCATTATCATTTGGTGCTTGAGATGTCATTAAGTGCATGGCACCACGCCATAATAAAACTTGATCATTCTTCCTTCCCGTAACTATCAAATTCAAGTCCTATCCCACGTTGCATATGCATGTATTCTATCCAAATTCTAGCCTGGTAAGGGAAATATTATTCTCTGAGAGGATTCTTAAAATATTGATGTTCATACCACACTTTTACAAAACAACTTCCAAATCCAATTAATTATTTATTTTTATTCAAGTCCTATGTCAATCTCTCAATAGATGGCACAAAAAACTAGATAAAAATTATTCTCTAAGAGGATTCTTAAAATATTGATGTTCATACTACACTTTTACAATTTTATGAACACTTCCATTTTCTAGAATATTTCATAAATACTAAAATATCAAAAGTATGAATACAATTATCCCGAACATAACCAAAACAACCCCCACTAAAGAATAATTTGTCCAAAGTGTGAAAATTAACTTTGTTGTCTTTTGTCTTTAAAGGGTAGCTCAATCAGTTGTGAACCACGTCTCATAAAGTGGAAATCACTAGTTTGAATTTTTCCTTCCCCTTCCCTTGTGCGAACATGTAAAAAAAAAAAAAAATGTTGTCTTTTATTTATATATTTAGTTATTTGAAGTACATATATAGAACAAAGCAAAAAGAAAGCAATATTAAACCGACCAAAAAGAGAAAGGGTCCTTCCTACTAACATTAGGGACCATTGGAGGCGGGGGAGAAGCGGTAGGAACAGGGCCAAAAAAAAGTTTAGATGTGGCCCAATATGCCGTAGTGTGAGTACATAAATTTTTGTTGTCTTTTGAACAGTACTCCAAGAGCTATGCATCTACAAACTCACAAATTAATAAGGAAAATAAGCACTATATAAAAAGCCCCGAGACTGAGAGATTTTTGCAACATCGATCCAAGTTCCAACCATGGCTGCTTTGAAACCTTTTTCTCTGATCTTCTCATTGGCTCTCCTCATCCTCCTCCTTCTTCCTCTCCTTTCAGCTCATGCAACTAATTCACCAAATTCCCATGACAAAACAGCTTCACCCTTCGAGTTTCTCAAGGGCCTTCGGGGATGTCAAAAGGGTAATAAGACCAAAGGCATCCGCGACCTCAAAAAATACCTCGAGCAATTTGGTTATCTAAGCTATAACCATTCCAACGAGGACTATTTCGATGATGTCTTGGAATCGGCCGTCAAAACATACCAACTCAATTATCATCTCAAAGCGACTGGCACTTTGGATGACAAAACAGTATCAACGATGATGATACCTCGCTGCGGCGTGGTAGACATCGTCAACGGTACAAATTGGATGCATCTGGGGAAGAAGTGGCATCAAGAGAGCCACGGCTCATTTCATACCGTCTCTCACTACACTTTCTTTCCGAGAAACCCAAAGTGGCCGCAATCCAAGTATCACCTCACCTATGGATTTGTGGCAGGCACCCCAACTGCAGCCATAAACGCCGTCGTGAAAGCCTTCCGGGCATGGGCCTCAAGAACGCACTTCACCTTCTCACAGGCTGCAAGCGGCTCACGCCCAGATATCATAGTTGGTTTTTTTCCTAGGGATCATGGAGACGGGTCACCATTTGACGAACCCGGTGGCACCCTGCTGGCTCATGCTTTTGCATCGACTGATGGGAGATTCCATTATGATGAAGATGAGAGATGGAGTGTGGGTGCAGTGTCAGGTGCATTTGACTTGCAGACAGTTGCCGTGCATGAAATCGGGCACAATCTTGGACTAGGGCATAGCTCAGTCCCGGAGGCTATCATGTTCCCTACCATCCCTTCAGGAGCCACCGAAGGTCTGCATCCCGACGATATTGAAGGAATTAGAGTCTTATACAACATGTAAAAGATTTCGAAACGGGCGCGCGGGAGTAGTATCATATATATATAATATTATAGAATAAAGTGTTCCCGCCGCCATTTTATAAAAAACAGCATGATTATTATCAATAAAAAATAATTAAAGGGTGTGTTTGTAGATACAGGATTGTGTTTCTGGAACATAATTCTCTTTATTTCATTTGAACCGGATCACATATAGTGGATGACTATTTTTGTCTTTTTATTTTTTGAGAAAACAAAAATATCTTTCCACTATAATTAACTAGATATTATTCAATTTCTTTAGAATCCTCATTCGTGTTGGTATTAACTTTTTGGGACAGGCTTACATGCGGGTAGACAAAACTACCGCAGATCCAATTAGGATGTTTTCTAAGGGTTTTTTAACCTTTAGAAGAAAAAACGTGAATTAAAAAAATAAAAATAAATGTTTCACATTAAATTTCTTTAACTCTCTTTGGTTCTTTTTTCTTCTCACGCTTTTGGCCATGAACTCCCATTCAAAACAAATTAATATCTTCTTCTTCTTCAATTCTTAGTCTGTTTCTAGCTTCCTCTTGAAATTGTGAATCTGTTTCTTTAATTTCCTCTTCTCTTCATGTATTCCACCGAAATTTCTCTTCTTCATTTTTTTTTTTTTTTTTTTTTTGATGAATCTGAATATGTTTTTTCCTCTTAAAATTCTGAATCTGTTTATTAATTTCCTCTTCTTTTCATGTCTTCCACCAAAATTCCTCTTTTTCTTGGCAAGTTTCAAGAGGCAAGTACAGAGAGGCTTTCTCCCTCTCAAAGGCTGAATTTTGAACTTTCAAAGCCACCCATGCCACTTCTAGCTAGAATAATAATAATAATAAAAATTAAAAAATTAAAAAAAAACCACCCATTTCGATTATCATAATATCAACATATCTCAAATCAGTATATATATATATATAATATCAAAAAAATTATATGAATACAATTATTCTGAATGTACATAATTCAACAATATATACAAAATAACCGCAAACAAATTATTTGTCCAAGTTAAAAGTAAGGAAACTATAATACGTGTGTTGGGAAATTGATAATAAATTGGCAAACAATTGCCCACTAGCCCTTTATGCAAAATACAAGTTTGAAAATAAAACACACGAGAATACACACACATCACACATGTACACAAAGAGTTAACATGGTTCGACCCAAAATCTGGCCTACATCCACCAATAAGAGAGTTTTTGATCGGTGTCAAATATTGTTTATTAGACCCCCCTTGACTTATGTTTGTTAGGCTCTTAGCTGTGTTAATAACTAATATTTTGTATAGTTTTTAGTGTTTTGTACTGTGTAGGTCATTGCATTAAAACACGGCTAGCAAAGGGCAAAGAGGACTTAAAGTGAAAAAGTTGATTCCTGCCAAGTGCGTTCGACCGCACTTGGTGCGTTCGAACGCACTCACGGTCGCACACAGGAGCCGTGGTTGCACGCATGCCCAGCCGGCCTTAGCGGTTTTCTGCGGTCGAACGCAGGAGCTGCGGTCGAACGCACACCTAGTCAGCCCTAGCCGCCACAGCAGTTATTTGCGTTCGACCGCATATCCTGCGTTCGATCGCAAATAACTGGTGCATTCGAACATTGGTAGTGTGTTCAAACGCAGTTCAGTGACTCGCCAGCCTATAAATAGGACCTCGTTGTATTCTTTATTTCTTACGTTTGGGAGACGCCTCTAGGGCCCAAAACCCTCTGTTTTTCATTGTAAATCCCTCATAAATTGTCGTTTATTTAATTTATGTTTTATTTTACTTTTATTTAGTCTCTTATTCCCTTCACTTTAATTTGTTTATATATATATATTTATGTTTAGTTCGTATTATTCTGTCTTTTAAGATTTGTGTTTATTCGTTTCAATGCATTTTAGTGACAAAAGTGTGTTGATTGTTATCTACAAATCGCCAAACGTCAACACTCGTTGCAACCGGAGATACATCAGATATTCGTCTGCGGACCATTATCTGTTGTGACCTATTGTAACAGTGTTTGCCTCGAGTAGTTTGACAAGATTATATAGCAACAATAGGATATACATATATACTTTATCGATAGACGAAAATATGAACATTGTGTTAGCGCTCATAGTATATCTTGTAGCATAAATGTTTAATAAATATGAGATAAGCATGTTTATATGTGAATTAATTTATTGTGAGGAGCCGCGGTCGCATGCAGGAGTCGCGGTCGCACGCATGCCCAGCCGGCCCTAGCGGTTTTCTGCGGTTGAACGCAAGAGCTGCAGTCGAACGCACGCCTAGTCAGTCCTAGCCGCCACAGCAGTTATTTACGTTCGACCGCACACCCTGCATTCAACCGTAAATAACTGGTGCGTTCGAATGTAGGTAGTGCGTTCGAACGCACTTCAGTGACCCGCCAGCCTATAAATAGGACCTCGTTGTATTCTTTATTTCTTACGTTTGGGAGGCGCCTCTATGGCCCAAAACCATCTGTTTTCCATTGTAAATCCCTTCTAAATTGTCGTTTATTTAATTTATGTTTTATTTTACTTTTATTTAGTCTCTTATTCCCTTCACTTTAATTTGTTTATATATGTTTATGTTTAGTTCGTATTATTCTGTCTTTTAAGATTTATGTTTATTTGTTTCAATGCATTTTAGTGACAAAAGTGTGTTGATTGTTGTCTACAAATCGCCAAACGTCAACACTCGTTGCAACCGGAGATACATCGGATATTCGTCTGCGGACCATTATCCGTTGTGACCTCTTGTAACAATATTTGCCTCGAGTAGTTTGACAAGATTGTGTAGCAACAATAGGATATACATATGTACTTTATCGATAGACGAAAATATGAACAACGTGTTAGCACTCAGAGTATGCCTTGTAGCATAATGTTTAATACATATGAGCTAAGCATGTTTATATGTGAATTAATTTATTGTGAAGTGAATTAGGGACTTTAGTTGTTTTTATTTCTTTATTTTATTGCATTTTAATTTAGTTTATTTTTATGCATGCCATGTGTTTGCTTTTGGGACTAGGTTAAGATATTATTAGTTTAGGCATTTAAAAGTTGATTTTTAGCAAAACCGATTCTCTGTGGGTTCGACACTCGCACTTGTACATCCACTCTATTACAATCGACTCATACAATTGGCGAGTACAATTAAATTTGTACATCAGTTTTACTATGAGAAAATTCTTACAACTCAAAGTACATGCCCATACCACCTAATTACACTTTGCTACAGAGAAAAGCCTCATACATTCCTCTCAACAAATGATAATTGAACTAGACAAAAAATTCACTCTCTTGCCCCATCCCCACCCTAACTCTCTTCTTCTCTTCCTCACATTGAAGAAGGAGCTCTGGATTTCTACTTAATTGGGATGATCCCTTCTGATTGGGATATTTTTCTCCTCCTCTTTGTTGGTCTCTTATCAAGCTTACGGAGGTGCCTTTTTTATAGGCTCAAGGTGTACAACATCTTCCTTCAAACAAGGAAGAAAAACATGCAGCTTTGACTTTGTTAGCCCATCCACATTAAATGGCCAACATCCTCCACCGACTATTAATGTGGCATGCTGCAGTTTTTTCTTCTTCAAGCTTTGATGGCCACCGGCCATTCTCCCATATTAATGCTGCAATTTTTCTCCATCAAGCTTCTCTTTCACATGAGCTTTCTTCCTTCATCTAGAAACCCACATCTTTTGACTTGTGAAATATCAAGTCATTTACAACAATCTCCACCATGACTTAAATTTCACAAAATCCACCTGAAACCTTAGGCCCGCATCTCGACCGATGCTCATCCCCACGCCTTAGGATGCCAAACAAAATGCTGTCTATACCAACAACCATAATTCTACGAGAATTATCATGCTCCACCACAAAGAGCACATATACTTAGAATTAAGCCATTATAAGAATTTTCCAAAACACTGTCTACACCAACAGTCATAATTCTACAAGAATTATCATGCTCCACCATAAAGAGCACATGCACTTAGAATTAAACCATTCTAAGAATTTTCCTTTTCGGCATATGTCAAAAAAATTATGTTGAAAAATTATGGTACAACTTCCATGTTTGGTTCCCCCGGAAGTTTATCAGCCATCGACACCCTTTTCCACCACATACCCGACATCAAGGACCAAACCAATGTCCCGTATGCAAATGTGGATCCGCTAATACAACACATCCATTATCTTGACATTTTTTATGTGGTCATGCCAGAGGATGTACATGCCTTTATCAAAGAGCATCATCAGTATTAGCGTATTTTTGGAGCAATATGCCGAACCTGCTCCTGTCTAGCTCCCTGCCTCCCTAGGCAAGCTTTGCAGGCCCTCCTGCAACATCACAGCAACCTACACAGCAGGTCACCTGGATCAGCGCCCTTGTCAAGACCACTGTCCCCCACAAGCTTGCTGCAACCGTACCCAGTACTTCGTGAACAGTGACTCATGAACAGTACTCCATGAACAGTACCTCCACTCGTGAATAGTGCTCCGTACTTTGTCAGTGAACAGTAGCTCCGCACTTTGTCGAGCCTTTCAATCTCAAACTTCAAGGACTGCTTTTTTTCGCAACCTTAGCTCTGATACCATTCGTTGGGAAATTGATAATAAATTGGCAACCAATTGTCCACCAGTCCTTTATACGAAATACAAGTTTGAAAATAAACACACGAGAATACACACACATCACACATGTACACAAAGAGTTAACATGGTTCGACCCAAAATCTGGCCTACATCTACCAACAAGAGAGTTTTACTATGAACAAATTCTTACAACTTAAAGTACATGCCCATACCACCCAATTACACTTTGCTCCAGAGAAAAGCCTCATGCACTCCTCTCAACAAATGATAATTGAACTAGACAAAAAAACTCACTCTTTTGCCCCATCCCTACCCTAGCTCTCTTTTTCTCTTCCTCACATTGAAGAAGGAGCTCTGGATTTCTACTTAGGATGATCCCTTCTGATTGGGATATTTTTCTCCTCCTCTTTGTTGGTCTCTTATCAAGCTTACGGAGGTGCCTTTTTTATAGGCTCAAGGTGTACAACATCTTCCTTCAAACAAGGAAGAAAAACATGCAGCTTTGACTTTGATAGCCCCTCCACATTAAATGGCCAACATCCTCCACCGACTATTAATATGGCATGCTGCAGTTTTTTCTTCTTCAAGCTTTGATGGCCACCGTCCATTCTCCCATATTAATGCTGCAATTTTTCTCCATCAAGCTTCTCTTTCACATGAGCTTTCTTCCTTCATCTAGAAACCCACATCTTTTGACTTGTGAAATATCGAGTCATTTACAACAACGTATGTAATTCATAGAACAGAGTCTAGTCCGGCCAACTACTAAGACCAAATTACTGCACAGGACTTCGTCCAAGCTGGCAATGGAAGGGGATTTGGAAGTAGAATGGTACTGTAGTAGATTTGATTGATATGAGAGAAAAAAGTAAGAATGTTTTATATAAAAAAGTAAAAAATTTTGTTTTGTAGTGATTTTTTTATTTGAATAGTGACAAAAAATTATTGATTTGATGTAAAAAGTAAGAATGTTATGATTGATTTACAAAAAAAAAAAAAATTGGAAATGAGGTGGATCCAACCACCAATTGGGTCCGTTCTCTTCATAAACATAGCCTTAGTCTAAGTAGTATTTCGCTACTTCAAGGAAAACTACTCAGTAGTCACCTCGATCACCACTATAAAAGGCTCCGATATGTAATTATTGTGGTGGAAATTTCCATTAATTGACAGGCCCAACATGTGGGGGGGGGGGGGGGGGGGCATCACTTTAATTTCCTCTGCAGTTGTATTAGCCATTCGATATCCTCACATAAATACGTATGCCTCTTGCACTACACGACTTAGATGAGTAAATTCCCCCCATGGTTTGCTTTCGGTTGTTTCCTCCTATATAACCGCAACTGCTAGGCCAGTTAGTGGTTAATCGCAACTAGAGGTTATGTTATTATTGAAGGTCAGTTATTAACCAATATATACAGCTTTCACAAAAAATAAAAACACCTTTTTTTAGCCATAAATTGTTGTATTGTTTCACATTTTTTATATTTTTATATACATTGATATTTGCTCAAATTTAATGGTATTTTTATACTTTCAATAAATAAAATATATTCATAATTTGTATTAAATCTAATTTTGATTTTGAAAACCCTATGCAGACTCCAAACAAATGTTTATCACAATTTATGCGGAATTAAACTATGAAGCAATAAACAATTCAATCAACAAAATATCAAAAGCAATAAAGAAGCAGACACAGATATTTTGGTTACGAAGATGAAACCAATTAGAGCACTTCTCTAATTGTAAAACCTCTCCGGGGCAGCCAAACCCAGGAAATCACTATCAAAAGATTATCCAGAGATTACAGACACTAGGAAACACTTACAACCCTTTGCAAGACCTCGGCTCTATAAGATCGACAAGCCTCCAACTCGTCTCCTTGCTCACAATCTTCTTCAACCTGATTCTCCTTTATCGGACCCTTTCGATAGGCTTCTCAATGACGCTCACAAATAATTCACAAAGAATAAAACTCTAAGAGAGAGAAAACAACGCTCAATATCAAAGGCTCTCTTAGCACACGACGACGAATTCTAAAGTTCAGAATTCGTAACCTAAACAGATCTGTAGAGATCTATCTATAACACCTAAAGACTCCTAGTCTAATTGGAACTCAAATACAATGTATTTTAGACCTAGAAGCTACGGGCAGTCCGGACAGGCAATTAAAAACACGGGGAAAATGAGATCATTAATGGGCCGTTCGGACGGTAACATTGGCCGTCCGGACGGTGCTAGGGCAAATGCACTTTCTTCGTTCTTTTCGTGCGGCGCGTTCGGAGGCGTCCGGACGGACTGCGAACAGAATGCGAATGGACTGGGAACGAAGCTCTCGGGTTTTAATACTGGAGTTCTTAACTGCATCACGTCCGGACGGCTATGAATCCCGTCCGAACGCTTGTACTAGCTTGGCTCTTTTCTTTCCATTTTGCTCACGAACATTAGCCAATACTTGAAACTAACAAACTCCCCCTTTGGCAATTTCGGGAACAAAAGCATCTCCCCCAACAAACTCCCCCTTTTTGTCACAAATTGACAAAATATTTCCAATTTCTTGAAACACTCAACAAAAGCATCAAGGCATGTGTGGAAAGGAAACAAAAAAATATAAATAAAATTCATGATCAACCGATGAAGAATTGCATGTTAGAACACAAGATCATGAAGAACAGAAACTCCCCCTCAAAATAAGACTCAACAATCAACAAAAAAAAAATTCTCCCCCTCAAAAGTCAAGAAAACACACAAGATGTATACATCAATAACTCATGTAGTCAAGCAATGAATATTCCAAATTATCAAAAAAATTTAAAATGTACATGAGATGTATAGCAAAACAATAACACTCTCTGTTTAACCCAAGCAATGCCAAGAATTCCATTCAACCCATGCTTGTGTTGTGTGTGTAAGCCAACCATTGAATACAAAACAAATTTATAAGTTGAGAAGGAGGTTTCACTACGATAAAGGGTTTAACAAGCAAATCAAATCAAAAGTCAAACCTTATCATACTAGGGCCTAGCCACTCTCATCCAATGCATTCCTCTTTTGAAACAAAGCAAGCTTGACACTGTGAATTTAATTCCTTTGGAATGTATTCTTTGAATATCTTGTTTCACAATTTTTCTTCATGAGAAGGTGTCTTTAAACATTTAATGCTTTGAGAAATGCAGGAATTTATAAGCCCTAGGTTCAACTAGCGTATGGTCAATTTGATAGATACAACTAGTCAAAACCCTCATATAGTTACCTCACACAACTCATATAAAAAAAAACTCAATTTCAGCTTAGGTGTCCACAATAGTTTAAAGCTTGAGCAAAACGTACAAATTAAGCTTAGGCTTTAGGTAATCACAAAAAAAATGTCCATTGAATTAATATGACAACTCATGCATATTGAAAACTTTTTAAAACACAAGGAATTAAATCCATGGAAGAAACATGAGTCCATAATGAACACTCAAGGTGCATCAGACAAAATAAGGAAGAAATAAAAATAACCAAATTAGAATATTTTTGTCTTTTTGAAATTTTTCAAAAATAAAATGCACACACAAAAAAAATAAAATAAAATAAAAGACAAACTAAACCAATAAACAAAACAAAACATGCTCTAGGATATTCAAAATAAAACAAGACAACCAATCCTAGGCATGTGGGTGACTCACCTAATCCAAGGTGAGATCACCACCACTCCCCCTCAAGGGGTGAGTGGTATCTTCCTTCTTAACCCAAATTTTCTTCATTTTGGGAACAGAAGTGTGACTCTTAGCCAAGTCATTTAACTGAGTGATAACACCCTTCACCATGTTGAATAATTCATCATGACTATTTCTAGAACGAAGATAGTCTCTTTTTGACTCATGATTATTCAACTGAAAACAGTTCGGGCGAATATGCCCAATCTTACCACAATGATGACATGTAGGAATGAACCTTTGAGTAGGTTGGTTCCTTGGCATACGAGCACGTCTCGGTGTATAAGGAGACACATAGGAATCAGTTAGAATTCCCTTACCTTTCTTACCTCTTGAAACTGGAGGTAGCATTTCCTTCTTCTTAGCCAAGTTTTCTTCTTTACACACAGGTTTCACAAAAATCAACTTTGAAGGAGAAACAACATTAGTAGAAGGAACAACAGATTTATCAAAGTCCAATCCAGTTCTATCAAATGAATGTTTCTGATTATGCAACATGTGATTAAGCTTTTCATTAGAGAACTTTTTCAAATGATTTCTTGAATCATTAAGATCATTCTCTAAGGATTTCACTTTGGCAATTAAACTGTGATTTTCAGATTTCAAAGTGTCAAGAATTGCATGTGACTCAGTTAAGGTACTAGACAGTTTATCATTTTCAAGATAAACTTCTTTAAGTTTTTGCAAGTGTTCATTATTCAACTTCTTCACTTTACCGTATTCTGAATACAGATGGTTATAAGCTTCTTGCAGATCACCCTCTTCTTCTGATTCATTATCACAAATACCATAATCACCATCAAGAGATTTGGACTCACTAGCATCATCCTGACAATCATAAGAAACCCCAAAAGCAACATAATTTGCAACATTTTCAGCTTTTTCTTCTTGGTCTGATTCATCACTTTGAGTCACATTAAAAGCCATACCTTTTGACTTGATCAAATTTCCACAATCAGCACGTATGTGACCAACACCACCACACTCATAACACTTAACCTCACGACTAGGATTCACATAATTTTTTGACTCCCTACTTCTAGAATTTTCATTGTTTCTGAGAAATTTCTTAAACTTCCTAGCCATCATAGCCAACTCTTCATCATCTCCAAACTCCTCATCAAAAAAATCTACAGGTCTACCTTTAGTAGTCTTGATCTTAAGAGCTAGATTTTTTGAATTTCGGGGCTTAGGTAGCAAGAGCTCAAAAGTCTGAAGTGAACCTACAAGTTCCTCTACTCTCATGGTTTCTAGATCTTGGCTCTGTTTTATCGCAGCAACCTGAGGTATAAATCTAGGAGGTAGTGATCTCAAGATTTTCTTGACCATCTTAGCATCAGTCATTTTCTTTCCAAGATTAATGGTAGAGTTTCTAATGGTGCTAAGCTTAGAATAAAACTCATCAAAAATCTCTTCCTCTTCCATCCTAATCTCTTCAAATTTTGACACTAACATCTGAATTTTAGAGGCTTTCACAATTTTAGATCCTTCATGGGTAATTTCCAAAGTTTCCCATGCTTCTTTAGCTATTACACATTGAGAAATTCTTCCAAATTCTTCAAAGCACAAAGATGTGTAGATGGCATGTAACGCTTTGTCATTTGCAGAAGAAGCAATCTTTTCATCCTTTGAAAATTCAGCAATTGCCTTATTAGGATTAATCCATCCAGATTCAACAATATGCCAAACGTCAATGGATTTGATATATGCTTTCATACGAATTTTTCA
Source organism: Carpinus fangiana (assembly GCA_006937295.1). NCBI lineage: Eukaryota > Viridiplantae > Streptophyta > Magnoliopsida > Fagales > Betulaceae > Carpinus > Carpinus fangiana. The sequence continues at coordinate 9,648,481 of CM017328.1, read as the reverse complement.
AAACGTATAATTGGATCCGTCAAAGACAGGAAGTGAGTTAGGTGCAACTGTGTGAGACATATTAGACGGAGTCTGGGATCATACTCAAGAAATTAATCTCTACAGAGTGAACCCGCCCTGATACCAACTGAAAAACCCTATGCAGACTCCAAACAAATGTTTATCACAATTTATGCGGAATTAAACTATGAAGCAATAAACAATTCAATCAACAAAATATCAAAAGCAATAAAGAAGTAGACACAGATATTTTGGTTACGAAGAGGAAACCAATTAGAGTACTTCTCTAATTGTAAAACCTCTCCGGGGCAGCCAAACACAGGAAATCACTATAAAAAGATTATCCAGAGATTATAGACACTAGAAACACTTACAACCCTTTGCAAGACCTCGGCTCTGTAAGATCGACAAGCCTCCAACTCGTCTCCTTGCTCACAATCTTCTTCAACGTGATTCTCCTTTATCGGACCCTTCCGATAGGCTTTTCAATGACGCTCACAAATAATTCACAAAGAATAAAATCTAAGAGAGAGAAAACAATGCTCAATATCAAAAGCTCTCTTAGCACACGACGGCGAATTCTAAAGTTCAGAATTCGTAACCTAAACAGATCTATTTATAACACCTAAAGACTCCAAGTCTAATTGGAACTCAAATACAATGTATTTTAAACCTAGAAGCTACGGGCCGTCCAGACGGTAAGTGGTCTCGTCCGGACGGGCAATTAAAAACACGGGGAAAATGAGATCATTAATGGGCCGTCCGGACGGTAACATTGGCCGTCCAGACGGTGCTAGGGCAAATGCACTTTCTCCGTTCTTTTCGCGCGGCGCGTTCGGAGGCGTCCGGACGGACTGTGAACGGACTGTGAACAAAGCTCTCGGGTTTTAATACTGGAGTTCTTAACTGCATCACGTCCGGACGGCTATGAATCTAGTCTGAACGCTTGTACGAGCTTGGCTCTTTTCTTTCCATTTTGCTCACGAACATTAGCCAATACTTGAAACTAACAGATTTCTTTCGGAAGATCATTCACATGGTATATGTTTAGTGGTGGAGAATTAATCTACTTAGTTATTATCTATAATTATGCTTACATGCATTAATGAAGTACAATAAAAATTTAATAGATTTTTTTTTTGTTTTTTTTTTGGTAGGGATGACTTTTGAATGTCAATAAATTATTAAATGTATAAAAATATCAAAAAAAAAAAAATTGAGAGATCATGGCGATTGGCCCCTGATCGATCGATCTCTACGTGAACCCACCACTATGTAATTATTTGTCAAATATGAAAGAGTTGACCCTTTTCAGCACTCGTGTTTTACGCCAAAATCAAATAGCCACCTCGATTTTAAAAAATGTCATAAATGGTACCTAAAATAAACAGATAAGCCCACTTAGTACTTTTGTCACGATTCTATTAGATTTTTTTTATGAAGCTTCACGTGCGTATTCCTTGCACATGGATTGATACTTGTGTTTTCAATGCCACACGTACTATGTAGACTGGTACATGTGTTTTCCATTGCACGTTAGATTAAAAAATTAATAAAATAATATTTAACCAAAAAAAATAGTAACAAAAAACCTCAAAGAGGAAAGGTATATATTTAACCCTATAATATAATAAGACTAGCATTTTTTTTTTCTTTGCTTCTGATTCTGCCGGAAAATAGAGTTGGGTGATTTTCTTGGGAGCCAAACGGGGGGAGAACATCAAATGTGATGGGAAGAGGGGTGTCGAGCCTGTTGTTATGCTTCCGGCCGAGCAACCTCTTAGCTTCGAGAGCACGTCGTTGTTTTGCGTGCTCCCTCTTCAGCCGGTGCCACATGGTGGTTGCGACCTGTCAGGGCTGATGGAGAGGGGTGGGTTCTTCCTCTCGGGTCCAATAGAGCGCAGGGCACTCTCTGGCCCGCTCGACATTGGGGTAGTGGATCCTGGCGGCGGGCCGGTGCTTTACACACAAGACCCAGATCATGCATGGAAGCTTCTAGCTCAAAACCCTAGGAAGTAAAGGAAACTAATAACTTTCCCCTCCCCACACCCCACCTGAATCTAAATGAAAAGGGTCACTATAAAAGAAGAGAACCCCTAGACGAAAGCTGAAGAAAGAAAAAGAGGGATATCTATAGAATACTTTTCTTTTGTCCCAATCTTTTTCATATTATTCTTTTCTTTTGTGTTTGGACTTTACCGATGGGTGTGAGAGAGAGACCCTGGAGTGTGAGCTCTGAAAATGAGGTTATATAGTCAATATGAAAATAAGGTAGTAATGTTAATGATAATAGTAGTAATGAGAACGCATTACACGTAGCTTCAGTGAGTGACCCATCTGTGGAAAACTCTGGTGGAAATGGGAATGATTTGAATTTGGAATCGAACCACTTCCTGGCAAAAGAGGATTGATCGGTGAAGAGAGTGAATTTTCAATCGGAGGGGAAGGGGGGACAAAGGTTAGGAGGCGGAGGGTTTGGTTTGATTTGAGGTTTTTGGTTAAATATTATTTTATTAAATTTTTAATTTGACGTGGCATTAAAAACACAGGTACTTGTCCACGAGTAAGGAGTACGTGGAGCTCCATTAAAAAATGAAAAATGCTAGGGGTTTTCTCATAGTGTTCTCTTGAGTTCTCCCAAACTTATGAAAAACATGATTTAAGAAAAAATAAAATTGTAGTGGCCTCCACCATCGGTTTTTTTAGGCATTAACACCAAAATTGAGGCATTAACACTAAATTTAGGATGATCAAATCCATTTTGGGTGATACCATCCCTAAAGGGTTAATCTTCCATCCTTAGATTTTAGTTTTGAATAAAAAAAATAAGTTTTAAAGCATTAGAACCTAAATATTAACTCATAAAAATTAATCTGTTGGCAAAAAAAGGGTACTACAATTTTATTTTTTCTTAAATCATGTTTTATGTAAGTCTGGGAGAACCCAGGAGAATACTATGGGGAGAACCCCTAGCAAACCCCTTAAAAAATCTAACATAATCATAAGGAAGCACGAGGTGAGTTTATTTATTTACTTTAAGTACCATTTGTGACATTTTTGAAAACCGAAGTGGCTATTTGATTTTGTTGTAAAGCCCTTGTATTGAAAAAGCATTTAACCTTAATATATATCGGGTGGAAATTCACCTTACCCTCTAAAGTTTGAGGTGTTTTACAATTTAAACCTCAATGTTTAAAAATTTGCGATATACCCTCCTAATATTTCAAAAATTTGCAATTAACATCATTCGTTACTAATTACTATCTAAGTAGATGGAAACGACATCACATGCATCTCATGTGGGATTTTTATATTGCGTCTTCCAATTTTGCACCCAAACTAGCTAATAAAATGACGTAATTGCCCCCATTAGAACCCAACGCCTATTTTGATTTTTTTATTGTCAACCCCTTTTGGGTGTCGTGTGGGTGTTGAAGTGAAAAAGAAAAAGAGCAGATGCCTCTCACCTGCTCCTATGCTGCCAATTTTCGTGTACTTAGACGGCAATTAGTAACGGAGGGTGTTAATTACAAATTTTTTAAACATTAGGGACTACATTACAAATTTTTAAAATGTGGGGTTAAATTGAAAAACACCTCAAACTTCAGAGGGGAAAAATGAATTTTTCCCTATATATTGTAAACTGATTACCCATTTATTAACTATTTTCCTCAATAACTGTAACCAGTAACCGTAACCGGCTATAGGAGATTATGGAGTAATGCTACAAGTCCATCTTGTGTCCATCTTAAGTTCATCCAAAAATGATGTGGCTATTAAAATCACCATTGGGCTTGTAATTAATCATTATTGAATTTTGATCAAATGATGATTTTAATAACCACATCATTCTTAGATGGACTTAAGATGGACTTTTAGAATTACTCGTGGTTATGCGGTATTTGGTTGCAGTTATTTGCAGTTATATAGTTATACAACTATATGATTAGTGGCTAATAACCTCTTCACTTGAATATCCATATTGCTTATAGGGGAATTTTGAGAGATATTTAAGTGAAATTTAATGCAAAGTTTGAATTTTGAAAATTTATGAAATTAAAAATATATACATATATATAATTTTAAAATAGGATAGTTAAGGAAAGATTGATTGTAAAATATTTAATTGAAATTTTGAAATTTTATTTGAAGGAAATCTTAGTTTATTAGGTAGGTTGATTTGGTCAATCACATTCCCATATTTGCATTTGCTAAATTTTTATAATATTAAGATTCCAACTTAATATCAATACCACATTAACCCTTCTCATTCTCATGAAGCAGAGATCATCAATTGGAATCTCCTTTCCCATTTTTCCTCCCCTTATACCGACATGTCAAAATAATAGTAATAATAGTAATATATGCAAACCTATATATATATATCTAAAAAATAATAATTAAAAAAAACCTAAAAAAACTTGTTTGGTGGTCACATAATAGCACCACTGCCAATGTCATTCGCAAACCCTTCTATGATCCTATAACCAATTTCTATCTCCAAGATATGTTTCCAATGAGTAATTCAATTGTTTGAGACTAGGGTTCATGAAGCCGATGTCATTAGATTGAATCACCTCTTCCCTTTCTCTCCCTTTTGTGCGGATAAAATTTTTTTTTTAAAAAAATAAAAAAACTATTTCCGAGAGCTGACGAGTATCTTCATTACAGACCAAATCTTCAACAATAAAAATGATGACAGGCGACTTGAGGAAAGCTTTTCTGAACCAAACCTAATGCATCGTAGAACATCGTGAGATGCAATTAGAACAGCAAGCGGAAGGGATAAATACTCCTAAGACCTTGATACTATCAAAGAATCAAAGAAATCTTCTCTAAACACTAGATACTCTATAAGGTTTGAAGGAAAATAATAAAGAAACTTAACTCTGAGTATTCTTATTGAAGAAACCCTAAACAATATCAAAATCTATGTTTTAGGGTCTATAAAACATGTATATATAGGCCCTAGACTTCTAATCCTAACAAAACCTAGAAATAAAGTTGGTTTATGAAGCTATGCTGGCTGTCTGGATGGAACATAATGTCATCCAAACGGTCCTGGAAATAAAGTAGTAAAATAACGTAAGTGTCTAAACAGTCTCCAAACGAGGACTCTAGAAGAGGCTCTCAAGTTAAAGCTCGTCCGGACGGGATTTAGACGAGACTCCAGATGAGGCTCTTAGGTTTAGGCTCTTCCGGACAGGCTTTAAGCAAGACTCCAGACAAGGCTCTTGGGTTTAGGCTCGTCCAAATGAGGCTCTTGAGTTTACTCGTATTTGGACGATTGCCTCTCCTCATTCGGATGGGCTTCAACTTCCGCGCGAGTTTGTGATCTTGTCTTGACTCATTGGGGTGCCTCTACACTAACATCTTTGAGGGTCTTCCTTATGTAATCCCAAGCATTTTGTTCTACATCAAAACCCCATTAGCACTGAAGTGTTAAAGGTGGCTATGGAAGCAAAAGTTGTGTCTAATTGCTAATTGAGGCTAAGAGCAATAGTTCTTTATGAGATCAAACTTCATTGTGCTCACTGCTTTATCAATCTGAGTTACTAATGACACTGGAGAAAAGTATATTATTATTATAATTTCAATGAAACCAAACTAATGAATACGAATAACAATTACATTTCATCTCTCTTAAGGGGGGTGGCAGTTGGTCTAGCCTGGGTGGTGGCGATGAGTATTTCTTAGGAGGTAGTCGATTTTTTTTTTTTTTTTTTTTAATGAAATTGTCTGAAAAGATGTGAGATATAATAAAAGGTTAATGAAGGATTTTTTTCAGTAGATTTGGTATAATCGTGTGTTTTGGTAACATTTTATTTTCTTTTTTCAAGCTAACATGTCAATCTCTCAATAAATGGCACAAAAGACTAGATTGGTGCTAAGACCTTATAAAAATTATTGTCCTAAAAGGATTCTTAAAATATTGATGTTCGTACTACACTTTTACAATTTTATGAACACTTCTATTTTCTAGAAATCTTTCATAAATACTAAAATATCAAAAGTATGAATACAACTTTCGCAAACATAACCAAAACAACTACTAAAGAATAATTTGTCCAAAGTGTGGAAATTAACTTTGTTGTCTTTTGTCTTCAAGTGGCAGCGCAATCGGCTATGGACCACGCCTCATGAAGCAGAAGTCACTAGTTCAAATCTTCTTTTCCCCTTCCATTGTGTGAACACGTAAACAAAAAAAAAAAAAAACTTTGTTGTCTTTTATTTATATATATAGGGAAAATATATCTAAAAACCTTGAGTAAACACGCCAAAATTTATTTCTTCCTAGGTTTTTTTTTTTTTTTTTTTTTTCTCTAGAATTTACTTCCTAGGTCAATCGAAACGCAAATAAATTTCCTATTGTCAAAATTTTTTAACAGCCGTTAGTCTCAATCAAAACGCACCGTTTCACCTCATTAAAATATTTATTTTTTTATTAATTTAATTTAAAAAATAAATTTTAAATTTTAAAAAATAAGAAAAAATAAAACTTCAAAAAAAGTATGTTGAGAAATGGGGGTTGCTAAAGCTACCTGCAAGGACCGGTTGGGGGTGGCTCCATGGCCCTTGGGGGTGGTTCGGCCACCCCTTAAGGCCAAACCCAATTTTTTTTTTCTTTTTTGGGGTTTGGCCATTGGCCACCCCTAGGGCTATGGGGGTGGCTTTGGCCACCTTTAAGGGCCGGTTGGGGGTGGCTTCAGCCACCCCCATGGCTCTTGGGGGTGGCCCTAGGGCCAAAACCCCTCCCCTCCCAAAAAAAATTTGGCTTTTGCCCTAGGGGGTGGCCGAACCACCCCTATGTCTCAGCTGGGGTGGTCGGCCAGCCCATACTTTTTTTTGTTTTTTTTTTAAGTTTTCTTTATTTTATTTTTTAATTTTTAAATTAAATTAATAAAAAATCAATATTTTAATGAGGTAAATGGTGCGTTTTGATTGGGACTAACGGCTATTAAAAAATTTTAGCAGTAGGGATTTTATTGGCATTTGATTGACTCTGGGAGTAAATTGTCGAAAAAAAAAAATTAGGGAGAAAAATTTTTTGGTGTGTTTACCCAAAGTGTTTAGATATATTTTTCCATTTATTTATTTGAGGTACATATATAGAACAAAGTGAAAAGAAAGCAATATTAAACCGACCTAAAAGAGATAGGGTACTTCCCACTAGCTAACATTAGGGACCATTGGAGGCGGGGGAGAAGCAGTAGGAACATGGCCAAAAAAAAGTTTAGATGTGGCCCAATGTGCCGTATTGTGAGTACATAAATTTTTATTGTCTTTTGAACAGTACTCCAAGAGGTGTGCACCTACAGACTCATAGAGCACCCAACAGCCTCACCAACTTTTACTCACCAAAATAACAAAAAGTACATTTTTAGTTATTTTAACAACTTATTTTTTTTTAGCACTCTAGCAGCCTCACTATTTTAACAATCTACTTTCACTATTCTATTTAAATATTCTTTTTCAAATATTTATTTATTGCTTTTTTAACTATTAAAGGAAGAGAAAGAAACGAAAAGCAAAAAAGAAGAGAGAAAAATAAGTTGTTTAATGAATAGGTGATTGAATACTAAATTTTAAATTTGGTGAATACTGTTCACCCCACTACCTTTTTTTGTTAAAGTAGTGAGGCTGGAAAGTGGACATTTAGGCTGTTTTGGTTAAATTGTCTCATTAAAATAACCAAAAAAATGTTTTGGTGAGGCCGGAAGGAGTGCCCTTACAAATTAATAAGGAAAATAAGCACTATAAAAAGCCTAGAGACTAAGAGATTTTTGCAACATCGATCCAAGTTCCAACCATGGCTGCTTTGAAACCTTTTTCTCTAATCTTCTCATCGGCTCTCCTCATCCTCCTCCTTCTTCCTCTCCTTTCAACTCATGCAACTAATTCACCAAATTCCCATGACAAAATAGCTTCACCCTTCGAGTTTCTCGAGGGCCTTCAAGGATGTCAAAAGGGTAATAAGACCAAAGGCATCCGCGACCTCAAAAAATACCTCGAGCAATTTGGTTATCTAAGCTATAACCATTCCAACGATGACTATTTCGATGATGTCTTGGAATCGGCCGTCAAAACATACCAACTCAATTACCATCTCAATGCGACTGGCACTTTGGATGACAAAACAATATCAACGATGATTATACCTCGCTGCGGCGTGCCAGACATCATCAACGGTACAAATTGGATGCATCTGGGGAAGAAGTGGCATCAGGAGAGCCATGGCTCATTTCATACTGTCTCTCACTATACTTTCTTGCCAGGAAACCCAAAGTGGCCGCCATCCAAGTATCACCTCACCTATGAATTTGTGGATGGTACCTCAACTACAGCCATAAACGCCATTGTGCAAGCCTTCCGGGCATGGGACTCAAGAACACACTTCGCCTTCTCACAGGCTCCAAGGAGCGGCTCACGCTCAGATATCATAGTTGGTTTTTTTCGTAGGGATCATGGAGACGGGCAGCCTTTTGATGGAGCCGGTGGCACACTGGCTCATGCTTTTCCACCGACTGATGGGAGATTACATTATGATGCAGATGAGAGATGGGTCGTGGGTGCAGTGAAAGGTGCATTTGACTTGCAGACAGTTGGGATGCATGAAATCGGGCATAATCTTGGACTCGGGCATAGCTCAGTCCGGGAGGCTATCATGTTCCCTTACACTGCTCCAGGAGCTACCAAAGGTCTGCATCCCGATGATATTGAAGGAATTAGAGTCTTATACAACAAGTAAAAGATTTCGAAACAGGCGCACGGGAGTAGTATCATATATATGGGTTTGTTTGGTAAACGATTTTGTTTCGGTTTGGGTTTGATACTGTAGTAAAAATTGATTGATGTGAAGAAAAGTAAGAATGTTTTTTATTTGAAAAAGTGAAAAAATAAGAATGTTTGGTATAGAAAAATGAAAAATTTTGTTTTATAGTAATTTTTTTATTTAAAGAGTAATAAAAAGTGATTGATGTGATGTTAAAAGTAAGAGAATGTTGGAAAAATGAAATAATTGGATGCCTTTGCCTTTGCCAAAATCATTTACAAATAGACCCATATATATATATCTGGCTTGTATGCTGTAGTTAAAATTACAGTATGCATGCTGTTATAAATTGAATGATTTTGATTTATCATAATAAATAATTAAAGTAATTGAAGGGTTTAGATTTATTATAATAAATACAATAAATAAATGAAGTAATGGATGAAAGAGAAAATTAGTATTTATTATAACAGATCTGAACCATTCAATTTCTTTAGTTAAATCCTCACCATTCAATTTTTTAAGAGCATGTATACTGTAGTTTTAACTACACAAGCCAAATCCTATATATATATATATATAATATAGAATAAAGTGTTCCCGCCGCCATTTTATAAATGCAGCATGATTATTATTGATAAAGGATAATCACTACAAAAAAGGTGCCATTTACTAACGTGTCTACTGTTCATTTTTTTTGCTACGTTACCATTTACTAACGTGTTAAATATTAAAACGTTAGTAAATGGGACGCAAAAAAAGAAAAAGGAAAAATAAAAATATTCTAACGTGCCATCTTAAACACGTTACCAATTACTAATGTGGTATGAAAGAAACGTTAGCAATTGGTAACGTGTAGTTCATACCACGTTAGTAATGGAAAATAATTTTTTTTATTAATTTTATTAAAAGAAAATATTAATATTTTACTAACGTGTGAACTAAAACACGTTGGTAAATGCATTACAAACACTAACGTGTCGCATGCAACACGTTAGTATTTTCTAACGTGTCATATTTGGCACGTTAGTAAATGGGTTTTCAAAATTATTTTTCTAAATTTTTTTGACTTTTTATTTCTATTTTTTTCGGGACTTATTTTAGATATAATTGATATGTTATCTAAAGGTAGATAATTATAAATGGTGTATATACTATATATTGGTAGATATTTAGAAATTGTGCATATGTTAAATTTGTAATTGATATATATATATATAT
>CM017328.1:9470257-9625698 GCA_006937295.1 Carpinus fangiana | reverse complement strand
AAAAAAAAAAAAAAAACAGGTGAGAGAAACAATAAAAAAAAACGTGGGAATAAAATTTTGGGAGAGATAGTAGGAGAAAAAAAAGACGTGGGAAAAAAATTTAGGAAAATAACTTTTTTAATAGTGCCGCTACATGTAGCTTTTGTTTTATCTTATTTAATAAAATATATATTCTACATTTTTTTTAGCTTCTTCAATGTAAAGAGTATTTTATCAATTTAAGGAGCTATTTTAAATAAAAGTGTCATTTAACTCCTCCATTGTGAATGCTCTTAAGACCCATGATGGGAAGATGAGCCCCTTGGCAAGATGAGCCCACCTTTAATATGAGCCCCTCATTAAGTCCTTCAAGTGGGTTTCAACTGTTCTTTGAACGTGTTATGTGAATACGTAACGATGACATAATTTAGATTATGAGGAGACCTAGACCTTATATTCTAAGGTAGTCTAACCTTTTTAGATTTTGAGTGAACGTAAAAAATTATTTTTCAAACACAAGGTTTGGTATTAATTCTGCTTTCTCCTTTATTCATGATCGTCCTTTAAATAGGAACATTACAACAACTTAGACTTGGAAAAGAACTTCTACTCACTTAGAGATAAATTCCTATGAAGATATAATAGAAACCTACTACTAAATAATTTTTGCATTATAGTGCTACAAATAATTAAAAGACTAACTTAAATAGATAACTATAACTATTATTATTTAACATAATTCTATTATAATATGACTTCTAACTTATCCCCATATTACTTTTGTAACCGCACTAGACACAACATGCTCCAATTTTGCACCCCAATTAGGGGGTCCTTGTCCTACATCATCACTTTTCTAATGATTACGATCAACATTAAATGTGTCAAATCTTTTTCACATTTTGACATTTATACCAGTCAAATAGAGGAAGTGCTATCAAAGCATTCAACTACATATTACCAGAGGTCAGACACATATTTTTGTTCGGTAGATGTAAAATTGATTAAGAAAGAAAAATGCGTTAACATTTTTGGTTAACAAATTGAATATATAGAATTTGGGAGAGAAGCTTACGTGTTGCCAGGAGTTCTATTCAGCATCCCAAGAGGCACTTTTCCACTTAGAAAGTTTCCAGTTAAATATCTAAAAAAAAAATACCAATATTAACAATTCAGATGCAAATCTTAACACATCCAATGGCTAAATGAATATTTATGCTTTGAATGATTTCATGTTAACAATAATAAATTACATGAAATGGCATCCCTACTCTTTGGCAAGTAGCAATAGGATCAGTGTTAGATACATCTTTCCTTTGAAAGAGGAGCAACCTTAACTAAGATGTAAATTTGAAAAATCCTTAAATAAATGTCAACATTTAGTACTTAACTAAGGAAAACTATAATTTCAATGACATGTAAGGACATTGTATATTTGCATTTTTAGCCTTTAGTACGTAGGCATACTACTGGGCTTGTATCTACAGGCCAGTCAGTTACTTCACCTTTGAAACATACTGTCAAGTTGGTCACATATAATTTTGTTTCAAGCCCAAAGTTTGTTTGAGTTTAACTTTGATGCTAAAAGGATATTTTTGCCTGATTTTATATATTTTAAGGACAAAATCTAGGAGTAATCCAGTTAATCAAATTGGAAATTGCCTAATTGATCAGGCCATTAATTAACCATTCCTTTTTCATCTCCTCTAATGAGGTAATGAACCCACAGTGTGTCTCAGCTATACAAGAAAAGTTGTCTATAATTTGGTATATGAAAATATACATATAATTTAAAATGCATACATCTTTGCTGTATTTGGTAGACTTTCAAAGTTGCTTGGAATTTCTCCTGTTAGGTTGTTAAAGCTGAGATCTCTGCAGGAAAAGTTATAATTAAATGAATTAGAAAACAAATAACACCTAAAAAACCAATCCTTTCCTGAAAATTTTAAAACATACAATGTAATGAAGTTGTCAAGACGAGAAAAGACAACCGAATTATATAATAATGTAACCTAGGTGTAGTGGGTTGTAGAATTAATAAACACACAAAACTCACGACTCTTCCTAGCTAAAACCAAGAATCAAATCCTACAGTCAAGGATTTGAGGTAGGATAGATAGAAAACCACTCATTGAGTGTTTCTTATTGAAAACAATTAATAATTATCAAAAACTATTGCCAAGGCCATTAATAACAAGTATTTATAGTATCTAAACTTCTAACCCTACTAAAACATTGAAATTAAGTCAATTTTCTAGATCTCGTGTGAGCTCGTTTAGACAATGACACTTTGTAGTGATCCAAATAATTAATTAGGCTTAGGACAACTTGATTAGAGGGTTAATTAGACTTTGGGTCATTAAGGACACCTAGATGGGCATTTTTGGCATTTTTTAAATTTCAAAGCTATAGTGGGCGAAAGCTCACGTGGGGAACCACACAAGCACTCACCTAGCAACCGTACACGAGTGTTTGTGTGGGGACCAGGCCGAGCTCTCGTTGACTTTTTGTTGACCGCTAGTTTTTACCTGCATGTGCCACTTGCAACTTTGAACTCTTTGATCTATAGTACACGAGAGCTCGAACCTTTTCGAAACTTTTCTTGCTATGCCTGAAAAGCATTTTTTGCTCGTTGTGAACAGTACACGAGCGCTCGTCCCTTTCCGGAGAATTTCCCATTTTGCTCTCAGCCTCTTTCCCCCTATAAATACCCCACCCCATTCGACCCCCAACCTTCATTCTGCCCTCTGAGCCCCAGAGAAACTCTATTATTTTGATTCTAGAGTATGTGTAAGGTTGTGCGTATTCTTGGAGAAGAAGGAGGTCTTCTTGGAGATCTTGCCTTGTTATGGTAACACTGCCTTTCCCTGTGTTTTGTTAGGTTGTTATGCTTTTCATAGTAGAATAGTTGTTGGTTTGAGCTTCTAGTTAGGTCATTGTCCTTAATCTTGGTTTAAGCCTAGGTTAATGTTTCATTATTGTTGAGCATATTTCTTTGTGATTAGAGACATTGTTTTGAGCTAGGAAGTGTTAGAAACCCTTTTTGTGGCCTTAGGACTAGTTTAGGAGGCTGAGGAGATCGCTGAACCAAATGAGGTTACACCTGAACCTCTTTGGCCAAACGCTCACCCTAAGGGCCGAGTGCTCTCCTAGAGACGTTCCACAAAACATCATCTCGACCAACGTTCTATCACCCCTATTTTATGTTCTAGGTTTGTTTTGGGTCGGGTTTAGAACTAATGATAGGCAATTTCTCAATATTTAAGGTTATAAAGCCTCAAGGGGATTTATTGGAGGAGTCTTACAACCCAGGTGAGTATAAACTCACATGAATACTTGTTGTTACTTTTTCCGCATTGCACGATTATTTTATATATATATCAAACACGCATATTTTATAATAGTAATGAAATATATTTTGGAACTACTATGAACTCTCTTTTGTAAAAACATATGTTGATTAACAAGATAATGATGAGACTTGTAAAACCATACTTGTAAAAGACCCATAAGATTAATTGTATCGTATAGCATGGTACACCGGTACGTACGGGATAACGACCATGGGTTTACTATACATGTTAACTTTATAGTCAAATGTGTGTGTATAAGCCTTGAATCCAGTGGTTTTGTGACCAGCATAGACATTGCCAAACGGTTGGTCACTACAAGACGTACATCACTAGTAGCATGGGCCACCTAAGGTCAAACTCGATCAAGCTGCTAGTGGTGGACGATAGCGTACAATAGTCGAGGTACCAGCATTGTATTACAGGTCCCTCGGGATAGTGCCAACCTTGCCGAGAATAGGTAATATCTCGAGTAGATCATGTTGTTGAACTATGACATGATTCTCATATTACAACATTTATAGCTATATTGCATCCATGATAAACTGTCATCCCATAATGCTGCAGGATTCGATTTGAAAAATGTTTGAGGACATATTGCGTGCTTAGGTGGGTGCTTATGGCAACTAGTACTTTTAAGGTGATGTTGTAGACTTAAGAGCTTTGATGTATGCTTACGGATTAAGGTATAAAATGAATTCCTTGTAACGATGATATGTATAGTGTGATTTCGGCTACTTTGATGACCCTTGATAGATGCTCTGGTTGTAATTATTAATGTTTATAGAATCTTAATGTTTCTGCTATCTAGTATTCTCCCTTTTGAGGAGTATAGATTCCTGAGTCTTGTTCCTCATGAAATAAGGCTTGGAGACGAACCCTAGAGTTAATTAGTAGTTAATTAATTTCTGGGGCATTACACACTTACTCTTCCGAATGACTATCAAGTGCAAGATTCTCGTCCTTACACTATCTTGATGAGCTTCCTCGAGAGTGCTTCAGATATCCCATGGATTCCTTCTTATATTGATGCCTTCCTGATGAGCTTCCTAACAAGGCTCTCAGATCTTCAGATTGAGCAACTTATCCAGAAGTCTTCCTAACGTTGAAGCTAACGAAGCTCTTAGACCTCCTTCATGAAGCCTTTGTAACAAGCTTATCCAAACGTGTTTCGGACCTTATCCCGACACCCACGTCTTCTCTAGTTTCTTCATAACCTTAAACGCAGTCCAGTCTACATCATCCTCCCTAGTTTGAAGAGAATTTGTCCTCAAATTTTAATCGCCTCTGCCTTGATCCTTCAGATACCCAATCAATTATGTTAGCTTTATTACGTTGGCAAAATGCGTTGTCCAATCAATTATGTTAGCTTTATTACGTTGGCAAAATGCGTTGTCCAAAATGTGTTATGTGGCATGTTCTTCGAGAGTAGTGGTTGATGGAATGAGATTTGTATACTTGAAGAACTACCAAAGTGTTCATCTGCAAGCTCGTCTACAAATCGTCTGGACAAGGTTGTTATAGCAAAGCCATCGAGACGCTTGTCCACAATCTCGTTTGAAGAACATCCGAACAAGCTAATTTTAGAAGACTCACCGAGATGCTCATTGGCAATCTCATTTGCAACACATCTATATGAGATGATCTTCAAAGACCCACCAAGAAGCTTGTTGTCAATCTTGTCTGCAACACGTCCGAATGAGGTGATCTTCAAGGTCTCACCAAGAGGCTCGTTGGCAGTCATGTCCACAAGGCATGCAGACGCGCCACACCATGAATCCTATTGTAGTCGTGTTAAGCTAGCCACATCCAAATGAGTTGTTAGGTTGTTGTCAACTGCCTGTTTGAAGCCTTTCATAGCTATGGTAAAGGAGATCTTTCTTTTCCCTTGTTCCAAGAGATGAATCATACAAAGCCTAGAGCTTTTCCTCTCTTGATGTTGTGATCCTTCCCATTTCTCTTTCATATGCTTTGGATGTTCATGCATGTATTGATTAGGAAGTAAAAGTAGCATTCACCATTGTTGTTCCAAGAGAGATGTGTTTCCTTCTCTTGATGTGTTGATCTTATAGAGTCTAGGTCTTAAAAAGGTTTGTAAGTACTCATTGTGTATGTAAACTGGACCTTCTTTGTTAGTGATTTCTTGGGTTTAACTACCCCGAAGTGGTTTTACCTTTGATGTATTCAAAAAGCTTCCACTTTGTCAACAAAATCCTTGTGATGATTTGTGATTGTGATATCTATGTGCTTTATTGTTCAATAATTTTATACTATGATAATTATTGTTTGCTTGGTGAATTTTGGGGTAGAGTCGTTTCTTGGACTCTTTTAGGTTCATCTCAAATAGTCTTTTTAAGTGCAACGAAAAACATAGATGACTCTGCCAAAGACAATCATGTGCAACTAGGCAAAGGTGAAAAAGAGAAGAGAAAAAAAAAATCACAGAAATATTGTTAGATTAGAAATGTTACCCTCTATGATCTAAAGAACAATGCCCTCAATAGAGCTAGGGGAGAAAAGAAAATGAATTTTTAACTAAAAATTCCAAGGTACAAAATATTTTTGCTTAGATCTAGAAAAAAAAATTAAAAAAAAAATCACAAATTCCATATAAGAATGCCACCTAAGTTGGTTTAGATCAACAGAAGGATCAGAAGAAAAGGAAGTATGAGCCATGCAAGAATATTGAATGATCCATAAATTAGCTTGAAAGCACTTTCAAGACGATTTTTGAAATATTAGCAAACAGAAAAAGGGAGGAAAAAGTGGCTACTATACTAACAAGATTTCCAACTCGTTCATCTTCTGATCGAAATATGCTGGTAGTTGTCCAGTAATATTGCAACTCCTCAATATCCTGTAACAAAATAAAAATCTATATGTAAACGTGAGCAGATGGGTACGTACTATGGAAAATCATGTCATTGAAACATTCAACTTACAATACTTCCAACTTTGGGATCAGATTATCAAGTGGTGGAAAAGGTTGTTCAGATCCATTCAAGTCACTAATTCTCCTGCATATCATATGCAACACATAGTAAAGTAATACAAATGCAATCCCGGCTGAAAATGATTTATAGCTGTGACATAATTAAAAAGTTGATACTCACAAGTCAGATAAATTTTCCAAAAGAGAAATGCCAGGAGGAATTGGCCCGTTCAAACCACTTGCTTGAATCACTCTGTTGTTACCAAATTTTAATTTAATCAGGAATAATACATAACAGCCATAATTAAATAACGACAAAATCCTTAAACAAAATTAAAAAGGAATAAAGCTCTCACAGTTTTTCAAGTTTTGTCAAGTTTTGAATATAATCAGGTATCTTCCCAGAAAAGTTATTGTCGCTGATCCGGCTGAATGGAGAAAAGGAATAAAATAAAAATGGAAAATGTCATACGAAACTAATTGCAACAAATGAAAATCTTAGAGCATGTTTAGGATTATATTTGAGAAATAAAGTTTTTAAGTTAAAAAGTGATTTTTGACAAAAGCTTCAAAACTATTTTAAAGTTTTTTAGTCCCTTAAAAACTTTTTTTCTTTTCTTTTCTTTTTACCAAATAGGTATATTTTTTCTTCAAATAGACTTTTTGAGTGTTAAATACACTTTTAGTCCCTTCAAACGCATACCCAAACAAGCCCTTATACATAAAGAAATAAATAAATAATAGCTTACAAGTCCTTCAAATTGATGAGCCTTGCAAATGAATCGGGCAGCTCTCCAGTAAAATTATTCGATGTGAGGTAACTACAATAACATCATCATCATCACCAATAACAACATACATGTAAGAGTAAACCGATTGAGCTAACAATAGGAGGATTAATTCAACATCTTCCTATAGAAAAAGCCGATCCAAAAATAAAAAATAAAAATCCAAGTTACTCTCACACCAAAGAAAAGAAATAAGATTCTTCTAAGAAGAGGGAATATTCAAAATCGTCTTACAATCTTTCTATGGAGGACATATTGCCAAGCTCTGGAGGAAGATTTCCGGAAAGATTATTGAACTCCACCACACTACGAATAATAAAACTGAATTCCTCAATAACAAAACTCTAAAAAGATTTCACAAATAGAAACAAATGGGTGATCAGAACTCACAAGCTTTTGAGAGTTGTGAGGTTTCCCAGCTCTTTGGGGATAGAACCCGTTAACTGGTTTCCAAGAAGGGAACTGCAATAAGACTCTCTTACGTAATTAAATCATCCATTCATTAAAACATCTATATATATATATATAGAGAGAGAGAGAGAGAGAGAGAGAGTACATGTCTACCAGCTGCGGGGAAGAACCCCATCCCGGAGGGATTGAACCGTTAAGGTAGTTGCGGGTGAGATCACTAATATAAGAGAGAAATGAATCAGTTGAGGAAAGAAACTGCAACATGTTGCATCTCTGTTCTGAGTACTTACATTTGTTGGAGGTAAGGCAACCTGGCCAAATCGGGTGGGAGTGTGCCCGGGAGATTTTGGCGTTTGAGCAATCTGTACGTCCAATAGAGAGTGGGGTTTTTTAATTATTGGGCTTAACTTTCTCAATATATATATATGAATACATATATGACAATAAAATCACGAGTTAAAGGCAAAAGCAATCACAAGTATAAGGCAAAAGCAATATATGAGAAATGAATGTAAATTCCTAGTTAGGGGTGTTCAGGTGAGCAGTTAAAAGTTACACTATCTGCCTGTTTGTATGGGTTATTGGCGAATTTTCATTCTAGATCTCTAACCCTTAGCAGGCAAATATTATATCCGCTACAATATATATGTGGGCAAACAGTGAAAAATAGGTTGCGGAGGCGAATACCCATATTCAAAAAGAAAAGATAAAAAATATTTGAAAATAGTGATTTATTTTTTTAAAAAAAACAATCGTACTACTATTTACCAGCTTTAAAATGTTACTTAGGCATGCTGTGGTAAATATCACTAATTTAAACATGTCACTTCTTATGCACATAACATAGATTTTGTAAAAAACATAGATTTTGTACCCCTCTTATGCGGATATGTCAAAAAATAAAAAATAAAATATAAATTTTGTAAAAAATACAAGAAAAATTAACAAAAAGTACTAAGCGTTAATAATTATTAGAATTCGAGAATGTCAAACCTGCTTTTTGGTAAAGTGTATTTCCCTTCAAGATGAAAGTTGAGTACTACTTTATGTAAGTGTATATATATATATATATCCCATTAAAGACGTATATGAGATATATATATAAGAAGAGTCTCAATGAAACATGTATTTGTACGGTGGATGCGTATGTGCAGGGAGTGTATTGGAGAGAGATATGACGTACATGCTGACAACGTGGCAGGTTCCATTGGAGGAGGAGGAGGAGCAGTTGCCACAGGTAACATTATTTTCAATTCCTTCTGGTTGGTTGAGTTTTATCCATCCGTACTGTGATCCGCTGCATGGATCTGCGCTGAAATTCCAGTCCGTCTTCCCTAACGCCTCCGCTATCTCACGTAAAGCTTCCACTGCCAAAGTTATGATAAAATCAGCTACAATTAACGTAAGAAAAGGCTATCCATGCTATCCAAATCCAACCAATCAAATTTGCACGTTTCCCTGATCATGAAAATACTTTGGTTACCTTCATCATCCGGCAACACAGCGGCTCCGAAAGGGAAGGTTGTGAAGAAAAAGGAGAGAGTTGAAGCAAGAAGAAATGGAACAAGAAGCATCTTCTTCTTCATTTTGCTAACGCAGAATGGTGGGATCGATGAAAGCAGTGAGGAAATGGCTTTGCTTTTGTGGAAAACTTGTAAAGTTGTGTGTGTAGGGGCTACAAGTACTACACTACCAATTTATTATCGTTGATAATTCTCCGACATTTTTCCACAATCAGATCAGGGAGACAGCTAGCGTACGTTTGACGGGTCCATGCATGTATGGGACGCGTTTGGGAAATTCCTTGGCCTTAACATGTCGTCATGCATTACTCAATAATATGTTGATGACAATTCTCCAATATTAAAATATTCAATGAAACTGATGTTAATTTTAGCGTTGATAATTCAACAATATTTTTTCAAATTCATGTTCTTTTTGTGTCCTCCCAATATTAATGACAATTTTTTTAGTTTTAAAAACTCTATTTTTCGATGTAATTTCGAATATACTCTTAGTTGTGAATTGAAAAAATCAAAGCGATGGCCAAAAGAGGCTAAGAACATGTCAATGAGAGTGAATATGACATTGATAAAAGAGACCGTGACCAGAGGTATAATTCGTCGGTTTATTCTGTAGGTCTATATACTGATTATTATGATGACATTTATAAGATGTTTTATAATAGCCGAGAAGTTATTATGTATGTCATAAATAATGTTAGGACCTTGTATCTTTGATATTATACTACTTTCAAAAGCACCTGGATGTCAAAATGATTGATTAGTGATTCATATGGATGAAGCCAATCAATTACGTACAAATTTAACTAGACTTTTAATTTATCGGTTAAAAATTAAAGAATCTTGGGATATTGAAAAGAACACCTAAAAGGTTGTTATCAAAGAGAATTTACACGTTATACAAATGAATTAATTGTGAAGCTGAGAAAAGTTTTTATCTCTAGTCGTTGATCAACGTTCCTTGAAATTTCCTTCTTGTGCGATGGAAAAGAACAAAAATATGTTAATCTCATGGAGGATTTACGTACACGTAATAATAATAAAATTGATTGCTTTTTCGCAGCCATCAAGAATGACTGAAAACACGTTCTGTTCAAAATGGTTTTCGGTCAATGTTGTAAAGGAAGGCCACGAATGTCAATTAACACTTGTATGTCGGGGAGGACCAAGTCGTCAAAACCCATTTCCTCAGCGCTGTTATGGAGACTCGGTGTTATTTCCACGCCATTATTATCAACATTTGTTTTCATTAATCTTGAATGTTTGATTATTCTTCAGATACATACGGTTTTTCTATCTCTTAGTAGATTTATCGATATAGTGTTTTTACTTATTTTGGTGAGTCAATTTGCTGAAATGGTCAAGAGAAGCTTCTTTTTTTTTTTTAACGGAAATCTTAGGATTTCATTGATTAAAAATTACAAGCATAAAGCTCTTACAAAGTAGAGCAAAAAGCTCTTATAGCACAAAGTATAAACTTCTGCAAAATCATAGCCACATGCTATGAGTTTACAAAATCATAGATATGAGCAAAAATTCTTACAATCAAGTACTATGTATAACTTCAATCTTCCGTTAACCTATGTACAAATACAGTTAAAGAGCATATCTGCTCTAAGCAAACTAGATTTAAGGCATGGGTAGCTAAACTTCCTAACAAAATTTATTGAAACCAACAATGAGAGATAACCCCTCATACCAAAATATACAGGTCATGAGAAATAACCCATTACGCATAATTATTTCTCCTGACTCATTAGGGCAAATCTAGAGAGAACAAACATCTTATTCAAAAAAAAAAAAAAAAACGAGCAAGCAGCAGCAGTTGCCAGAGAAGAGATGAATGGCACAACACGGTGGAAAGTAGACGGACGCAGAGCGGAGAGGTCAAAGTTGTTGATCTAGTCGAAGAATGCCTACAAACATAAAGAGAAAAGAAAATAAAAACCAAAAGGCAAAGATAGAGCGAGGAAATTTTATGGTAGAGGGCCAGCCAAAATTTCTTTTTCGGTTCTTTAGAATTATTTTTATTAAAAAAATTAATTTTGTTGTTTTTTATGAACTAAATACTACCTAAGGGCCAAAAAAAGAGGTGAGCATTTAAAAGTAAAGACCAAAAAAGTGAACATTTGAAAGTAAGGACCGGAAAAAAAAAAAAAAAAACAAAACTTTAATGTTTATAGCCCAAAAAAATTAAGAATAGGACCAAAATTTTTTATTGTATATCACCAAAAAATCTAAAAATATGGCCAATTTTACCTTGGCCCACCCCGGTCTCCTCCCCCCCCCCCCTCTCCTGCGTCTCTGCCAAAAGGGGACGGGAGGGTAGGAATGGGGAATAGAAAGGGAAGGGGAGAGGAGGGAGTAGATCTGCTCCCTCCTCTTCTTAGATCTTTAGCCTTCCCATTGGACAAAGATGACTTCCATTTGTAGTGGGCAAACTAGTTAAGGAAGTTATTTCACTATAGATGCATTCGGCATTACAATTTTATAGACAAACAGTTTAATTTTAACCCAAATCATAGAAAATTGATCATTTAAAGCAATCACATTGGCTTAACCATTTTTTACTTTTATCTAAAATAGATAAGCAAAACACTAAAAAAAAAACCTTTTGCATAGAATTATACATCTCAAATGCAAAATACATTATTGTTGCATTTGTTAATAGTACATCGTTACAAGTAGTGAGCATCATTCACACATCCATCTTATTAATATACTATTTCTCTTTACATCTCTCTTCTCTCAAAATTTTCTTACTATTTCTCTCCACATATCTCTTTTTCTAAAAGTTGAAAAATATGATCTTTAGGAAAAATACAATCTCTATAAAAATAAATAAAGAAATAATATTTAAATGATATATATAGGGGTTTGCTAGGGGTTCTCCCCAGTGTTTTCATGACGTTTTCCCAGCCTTATGTAGATCATGATCTAAGAAAAAATAAAATTGTAGTACTGTTTTTTTGCCAACCGATTAATTTTTATGAGTTAATAATTAGGTTCTAATGCTTTAAAACTTGTTTTTTTATTCAAAACTAAAGCATAAATGTAGAAGGTTAACCCTTTAGGGATAGTATCACCCAAAATAGATTTGATCATCCTAAATTTTGTGCTAATACCTCAATTTTAGTACTAATGCCTAAAAAAACCGGTGGTAGAGACCACTACAATTTTATTTTTTCTTAAATCATGTTTTACGTAAAACTGAGAAAATGTTAGGAGAACCTACTAAGAGAATCACTAGCATTTTATATATATATATATATATATATATAATGTCTTTTAAAACTCATTACCTAAACTAGATAAAGTAAGCTTTAATTAAGCATTTTACATAAAAATATGCATAAACAAATGTGATTGATCATTTTGGCTTGCGTTCTTTTTAAAAATAGTCATTTCTAAAATTAGCATTTTCAAATCATAAGGAATAAGATACTTTTGTGAAAACACACAATTTTAAAAGCTAAACTACGATTTTAAAGGTTAAGCTGTGATTTTGACAAACTGGGTTTTTAAAAATCACATTTTCAAATCACACATTTTAAAATCACAAATTCAAATGGACCCTAATCTCTTCCAATGTTCTTTTGATTAATTCTCTTGTTAGATTAGCAGTGCTCAAAGTTTTCTTGTCCTTTACGCCTCTGTCAAACAAGTTAACTAACCTAGCCCTTACGGACTAGTAGTGTTACACATATTATGTTCTTTACTGTGTTGAAAATGCCCCCACAACGCATTCACTTTCATTTCATCATTTGAGATACTTGGATCTGGAACCAGCTCTGGAACAAGAGCCCTACCCTCGAGCATTCTCACCACCGCAGACATGGTAGGCCTAACTGTTGGGGAAACATTAGTGCATAAAAGAGCCACATTGATCATCACCATAACCTCTTCTGTCTTGTAGTTTGAGCCCAACCTTGGATCCACCAGCTCCAATAAACTCCCTTTCTCTTTTAAAACAAGTGCCTGCAAACAGACAACATGCTACTGATCAAGAATATGTGAACTCTGGCAAGAAAAGAAGAATTCAAGAAACAAATAAAAGTTGAGGTTGATTCTTCATTTAGAAGGCCTGGAAGATTTTCCCTCAACATCGTATCAACTTTCTAGCTCAACAAATATGACAATTGGATACTCAACATGAAACATTTCCGTAATTAAATTGTAAGATTAACAAACGCAAGCATATATAAATTAACAAGAGCATAACAAGCAGAAAATGTAAGAAAGAAAGAGATTCAAATTACCCGATCAAGAAGATGGAAACAGTCCTCCTTTGGTCGGTAACCAGTGTTGCTCATTCCACTGACAATTTCCAAAGCAACAACTCCAAAACTATAAACATCTGCTTTGTCAGTTAAATAACCCTGCATTGCATATTCTGGTACCATATATCCACTGCAAACATTTCATCATCACGAAGTCATAAGATTGCAAATACTAAGGGCAATAATTTCCAATTGCTTTTGTGTGTGTGTGTGTTTGTGTCTTGAGGGCACGAGTAAACTAAATCAATAGTTAACTTGTAAGATACTTTCAATTATCTTTTTCTTCCTATTTCTTTGAAACTATTGGTATCACATGAAAATAAGAAAAAAGATAATAGGAAATACTGACATGAAATTAATACACAACAACTCACTAAGTTCCAGCAACTCGGGTTCTTATGTGGGTTTTATCCTCTTCATCAAGCTTGGCTAAACCAAAGTCAGATATCTTAGGGTTGAGATTTTTATCAAGCAATACATTAGTAGCCTTGATGTCTCTATGAACAATCTTCAATCTCGATTCTTCATGGAGATAGGCCAAACCTCTTGCTACACCAACACAAATCTTCTGTCTTGTTGGCCAATCCAATTTCAACTCATATTCTTGTGGCCCTTCAATCAATCAAATTAATAAAAAACAGTTACTGACTAAGCATACATGCATGTTATCAATGACTACAAATACACAACAAAAGCAATTAACTGCACAAAGGTAAAAGTTTACCAAACAAAGCACGAGCGAGACAATTATTTTCCATGTACTCGTATACTAGCAACAATTGACTTCCTTCAATACAGCACCCATAGAGCTTAACAAAATGATGGTGTTACAAAGCAGAAATCATGCCTATCACATTCACAAACTCGCGATTTCCTTGCTTTGATTTGGAAGAAAGCTATTTGACAGCAATTATGGTACCGTCTAACAGAATGCCCTGCATTTAGGAAACATAAAACCTATTTTATAAATGAACAAGGACACTTCAAAAAGAACAATAAGAAAAGCTCAGATACAATCAATCAAAAGAAAATATTTATTCTGCAAATACCTTATAAACAGAACCAAAACCACCTTCACCAATTTTATTCACAGCATCAAAGTTGTTTGTGGCAGTTTTGATTTGGCTTAAGGTAAATATGCCAGTTTGCTGGCCAAAACCCTTTAAATCTGAGGAAGATGCCAAGTTAGTACAGATGTATGTCTAAGAAAATTGCATAATTGTTGACATTCCTCACAGTTTGAGACATTTTAGTACCCCCCCNAATAAATTAACAAGTTCTAGAGAAACCACATGCCATCATTCTGCATCAGGAACTTTTGCAAAAGGCTATCTTAGAATGAGTGCCACCCTGTTAGCCGCACAATGCTTTTAGGCTGCTACTTGCACGTCAGCTCATGGGCCAATCCCTTGTGTACTCCATGCACACAACCTCACGGTGAACATATTACTAAACAAGTTAGCTGTTACCACTGCATCCTACAAGTGTGCATATGCATCTGTAGTGCGTTCAAACATACATACACATGCAAAGTGCTCGATGGGAAAAAAATAAAGGAAAAAAGAATCCAAAGAACATACCAGAAGTAAATAACTTTTACTAAAAAGAAATACTGATCCATATAATAACAACATTAATTGCCCTGCAAGTACCTTGTTCCATTTTATTTTTCTGTCCTAGACAGCACTTCCACCAGAGGGTACCTAGAACCAAAAATATAACAAAAGCTCCAGCAGCAACAATCCCAACCTTTGCACCTACAGATATACCAGTTCCATTTTCTGATGGGGACATAAAATCTGTCTGAAGAAAAAATATAAGAGTAACAGCATTAATCATTGTCTAGGTAATTGATGGGAAAAATTATCATCCAAGTAACACATGGAAAACAAGGAGGTCTAAACTGACAATTAATACTTCAATGAAAATAAATAAGAAAAGGATTTCATTCTCGTATTCATCAATATCATTGTTGACTATCATTTCTTCAAGTAGTAGACATCAAACTGAAAATATATATATATAAAATAAAAATAAAACAATGAAAAAGTAGGCAAGAAAGACAAATACATCCATCTATGTTTCCATAAAGAAATTACAAGGCCAAATCAAATACTATTAAAGAAATTAGCGAAATATCTTTAGCACCGTTCATCCTTAAAAGTACCCAGAGAAATAGTAGTAAAGTTTATATAAGCAAGTCTCAGAATTCACTTTCAACCACCAAAAGTTAAAACAAGAGCTCATAAAAGATAAAAATTACCATGATCCACAGAAATAGCTGAAATAAGAAGACCATAGACTCCTCTGTCTGGGATATCAGTTGTCCCCTTCCCAGCCCGATAGAAACAGATCTCCAAGGTATTACTAGTCAGAATAGCGGTAAAATTTGCTATAACTGCCTTACCAACTCCACCAGCCTCTTTTACAATGTTGAAATGCTTCCATACCAGCTCTCCCTACAATATTCTAATCCATTCTGTGTTAACAATCCTTTCATGCTAACAACTACTTCAGTATTGAAATTGCTTGATAAAAGTGGAAGTATATTGTTATAATTACCTGAATGTAAATATCAAATATACGCCTTCCCAAGCTGCTATATGATTTATCATCAGTGAACATTATCTCCGCAAAATGGAGGTTTACTTTGTAATTTCCATTTCCCAAACAAAAAGCATAATAACTAAGAGAGAGGTGAAAGGCGTGCATTCATGTACAGTTCAGGGTTGGTCATAGAGAGTTTGGATGAATTTGTGAATAAAAGTGGGTCCATTTGGTCATTCTTATCCATGAAGTCACCAGTGCTGCTAAATGCCCAGTTTGTGCACTATGGAAAAAATTTGAAGGTCCACTAGTATCTGTATCAGCGTCATATGTAGTAGTGCCTTGATAGTTACTGCTTTTCCACCGCAATTTATACGAACATTGTACTAATCTGGAACAAAAACAACAATAAATTAGTAACAATTGAACATGTAGATGACTAGACGTAAAAGCATTAATAACTGTCAAAAAAGAAAAGGAAGAAAACCTATTCAGTATTCTCAATTGAGAGAGCAGTGGGGGAGAAGGAAGGATGAGTTAGTACACAATTCAGGCAAATGAAAGAAGTCATTTATTGTCATTGCCCATTCACAGAGAACATTTTTTACATTATGAATAAGACTATCACAAATATATTATTGATTGCTTTATTTGCTTACATCTAAATTGTCCCTCTCAATATTTCACTATGCACTGTTAGATCTAGCCAGACAACTATGTAGGAGGCAACACGTGTAAGCTAACTTTCATTAGTTCAATCCTGATCAATTAGAATTATAGTGCATGCTTAAGTCAAAAATAAGGAGAGATTGGTGAGCAAAAACAGTTAAGATAACTTAAGGCTAAATTATGAGCCTTGTTTGTACCAATTGTGAAAGAATTAGCACCGAGTTTTTTTATTTTGGAGACGTGTGCCTTCCTACCCTACCAATAGGTTAAAGTTACTGGTTTTTAATTATACAAAAATTGCATCAAAGGGGTTGGCTTAATGGCAAGGGGCTTACTTTCAAGTAGTTTGGTGAGGAGGAGGACATGGGTTCAAGTCTCTGTGGACACGATGCTAAGGGGACAAGACTCATGCCCATTAAACCCTACTCATCAGCTTCCTGTTACTATGTCCTTTGTGGAGTTAGGGCCAGGCTAAGGCTCGACCCGTCTTGTAAGGAGCGCCTAAAAATCACCTACATTGCGGGCCTATCTGGGTCTCTCCTAACTGGTGCCCCAGTGGGTAAGGTGCTACCATAATAAATTCCAAAGATAAGGAGTTTTATGTTTCTTTTATGCCTAGAAAAAAGGAATTTTCCTTCCTATAATATAGTGTTACAACTTTCAGAACATCTAAGAATTGAAGAATTATGTGACATAGGATGATCCTACAACTTAAATATGAAAGCAGTATCTGTAAAAGCAGGTTCCTTGTTCACTAAGACCACAAACATGACAAGAAAACCTACATGATTTATACAGGTTTCTTTTCCAACTGATGTAGTAAATTTGATACAGTGTCACCTTTCTATAAAGAAAACGTCCAACAAAGAATAAAAAATTCAAAAAGAAAAGGAAACCTAGAGAAGTGCACCCTCAACTATTGTGGTTTTATTGCATGCTCATAGCACTACAATTTCAGAGGAAATTTCAACATCTTTCATCCTTTTTTCCTTTGGTTTTTTATTTCACGCAATCTACTATACGTAGTTGTACTTAGAACAACCTCTTATTCTTTAGAAATTACAGACCTATGTATAAGAGGTTTGGCTACAAGTCTCAATCCCCCATCCACCATGACAAGGAAAAGCAAACAAGTCGGTAACACTATTGACACACGGTAATAATGAGAATATAACAATATTAAGAAAATATATGATATTTCAACTTACAATGTGAACAACAAAAGCTTCTCAAACACGAAACCATGCCACTGATAGAACAATCAAGGTCCAAGACAATTTAGTGTGACATAAAAAATGGATTTGTGTTTATATATATCAAGGCAATACACCAAAAAGTTTTTTGGATAAGTAATGTTTTATTGAAAACGCGCAGAGGGGCGCAACCCTAGTATACAGGAATTATACAAGAGAACGCCTAAAGGGGGTTAGAGAAAAGAAAAAGAAAGTCAGGATAAAAAATCTCCCTGGGGGCAAGCCAGGCTGCCGTCCAGGTGAAAATGTTAGTAAAAAAGGAGTGTAACAAGCCCTCCCTACTACTCTCAGTGTCATCAAAATATCTCATGTTCCGTTCGGACCATAGACACCACATGATACAATGCGAAACCATTTTCCAAACCACAGCGCTACGAGGACGACCCCCCGACCACCAGTATTGCAAGAGGTCCACTACCCCACGAGGCATAGTCCACGCCAAACCAAAACAGTTGAAAAAAGCATTCCATAAGACTTGGGCCCACTCACAATGGATAAGCAAATGATCAACGGTTTCCTCATCCCTTTTGCACATCCCACACCTATTAATGATCACCATATTTTTCTTTCTCAAATTGTCTAGAGTGAGGATCTTGTCAAGGGCGGTCGACCAAACGAAGAAAGCCACTATCGGAGGGGCTTTAGTGCGCCAAATGCTCTTCCAAGGAAAGGGGCAGCAAGCTTTAGAGATAATCTCGTTGTAGAAGGATCTCACCTCAAACTTACCCTTCTTATTGGGAACCCACCAAATCTTGTCACCCCCTCCATCCAAATTACAAGGAGTACAGGAGACTATATAAAGAAACCAACTCATCCCCTTCCCAATCATTCAAAGAACGAATGAAACAAACGTTCCACTGACAATAACCACTAACCATACCCAAGTTGTCCGCAATTGAAGCCTCCTTGTTACTAGCTATGCTATACAAACCCGGATGAACCTCCATAAGGGGCGAACTACCACACCACGACTCCTCCCAAAAACTGATTCTAGACCCATTGCCTGGAATAAATCTGATATGAAATGAGAAATGATGCCAATTCTTGCTAATGTACTTCCACAAACCCTGCCCATGAGACCCGGCTCTAACCCGAGAGCACCACCCCCTTCTTTCCGACCCATACTTCGCCACCACCACCTTTCTCCACCAAGCTTCGGGCTCACTAGCAAACCGCCACAACCATTTGCCAAGTAAAGCTCGATTGAAGCACCTCAAATTGCGAATGCCTAAACCCCCTTCCTTAATAGGAGAACAGACTTTAGGCCAATTTACAAGATGGAACTTGAACTCATCACCAATCCCTCCCCAAGGAAAACCACACTGAATTGACTCAATACGCTTGGCCACTGAAGCAAGAATAGGGAATAGAGACAATAGGTAAGTGGGGAGATTAGATAATGTACTCTTTATGAGGGCAATCCTACTGCCCTTGGAGAGATACAATCTCTTCCAGCTGGACAAAATGCGGATAGACTTTTCCACCACCCCCTCCCAACACGCCTTATCTTTGAACCGGGACCCCAAAGGCATGCCCAAGTAAGGAATGGGTAAAGAGCCAACTTCACAACCCAAAACCTCCACCAAATCTCCAACATTGCTCACATCTCCAACCGGCACCATGACAGACTTAGCCAAATTAACCTTAAGACCGGAAACAAGTTCAAAGCAAATTAACAAATTACCAATGGCTTGAACCTGATCCCGAGAGGCCCCACAAAAAACCAGTGTATCATCCGCGAATAATAGATGCGAAATGAGGACTTGCTCGCCCCCCCTAGTGCCCACAGCAAAACCGGAGAAAAGACTATGATCCGTCAAAGCCTTTACCATCCTACTAAAGGCCTCCATCACAATAACAAAGAGGAAGGGGGAGAGGGGGTCTCCTTGCCTGATCCCTCTCATACACCAGAAAGTTAAAAGTTTTTTATGCATATTTTTTATAGATGAAGTTGATACTCACGAATTATTGTCAATTGAGGAGCTTGCAAACAAGTTCCTGTGGAAAATAACATGGGAAAAGTTTATTGAGTATGCCCATGCATGCATGTACACACAAAAACATACTTAGAATTCTTACACACTACGTTGTTGACAAACTGATAGCCCTGAATTCCCAATCGTGAAGTTGTTATATGAAAGATCACTGCATACAAAGAGGCAACGTGATTCATCAGCTTCCATGATGTAGAATGACCAAAAAACTTATATTATACATGATAGTGCATAACATACTTGGAAGGGATGATAGTATTCAGATTTAGTTCTTCTCATTCTTCATTCTACATAATCCAAGATATTAAGCTAACAACTGAACTTAAGTAGAAAAACTACAAGCACTTTCTACTACTCATAAGGGGATTAGCTGCTCATAAACTATCATAAGCTGAGGGAAATACTTCCTAAAATGATCATCTCCTTATAGTCCTATTATCGTGCTAACAATTCCATGAGAAAATACTAGAAGAGTGAATGCCAATCCAGAATATAGAGGCTCTTCTCCACCAAGTTGGATCATGAACCATAGCAACAAAAGATATTTGAATCTTGAACTCAAAAGGAGACATTAGTATGGCTGTAATTGCACAGGACATGCTTTCAATGAAAATGCATATTTTCTGGTTCCTGTTTTCGACGTTGGAATGCCATTTCTGACACATTGTAGAAAAAGCACCTGGAAGTAAACACAAGGAGAGTAGGAAACATTGGGAACTCTCAGGAGTAGAAATTCTTGGAAATGCCATTGAAATTTGTAAGGAATGCATTTCCTTTAATCCTCTTGTTTTGATATGCTTGAAGACCTTCATTTTCTAAATTGATTAATAAAGTATCTCACAGATTTCTATAAATTACACTTTAAAGATGCAAATTGTTTTTGTCCATGTCACTTTTCTAATGATTAAGGTTTAGCATTTATAGCATCTTTTGTGTTGGGTCAGACCTTTGACCATCTCATCCGAAAACAACCCAACAGAATCAGAGTTTCATCACATTTTGACATTCAGACCAAATCAAATGGAAGACATGCAAGTAACTACGTATTACCAGAGATCATACTCAGATACATTTTTTTTTCAGTTGAAGTAAAAGCGACTGAGTAATAAAGGCAGATAAAGCTCTAGAAGATACTCAACAAGGTAGATGCACAATCATATTATTATTAATGAAATATTATGCAATGATTAGAATAAAATAATCAACATCTTTGGTTGACTAATTGTATATATAGAATTTGGCAGAGAACCTTACATGTTGTCCCCTTTATTCAGCATCCACAGAGGCACTTGTCCAGTTAGCAAGTTGCTGGTTAAATATCTAAACAAAATCAATATTGCCAATTCAGTATCGTTATGTAGTTTGTGCATTACAGATCATCAAGTAGACTTTCCCTTGAGGATGCAAATCTTTAAAACACCCAGTGGCTAAACGAATATTTATACTTTGGATGATTTCATATAACAATAATAAATTACATGAAATGGCATCCCTACTCTAGCAAGTAGAGGTAGGAGTGTTAGCTACATCTATCCTTTGGAAGAGGAACAACTTTAACTAGGAAATCAATTTAAAAAATTCTTATATGGATGTCAACATGCAGTATTTAACTCCAGGAAACCTATAATTTGAATGACATGAAAGGACTTATTTCTCTTTTGTAGCCTTTAGCAGACAGACTACTGGGTACTTGTTTAAGAGAAGACAATTTCAGCACTCAATTACCCATATGATGATATGTATGTCCAATGCAAATACTTAAAACTTTTTACAGAACCCTTGTAACTAAAAGCTTGACTTGGTGCATTTAAGCCACATTAGTGCCACGTTCTATATTCTACAGGCCATCCAGTTACTTCACCCTTGAAACATCCTGTCAGGTTGGTCACAGATAATTCTGTTTGGGGCCTAAAGTTTGTTTGAGACTTTGATGCCAAAAGGATATTTTTGCCTGATTTTATACTTGAGGTCTTTTAAGGCCAGAATCTAGGAGTCATCCAGTTGATCAACTTGGAGATAGCCTAATTGATCAGGCCATTAAACTATTCCTTTTTCATCCCCACTAATGAGGTAACAATCACAGTGTCTCTCAGCTGTACAAAAATGGTTGCCTGCAATTTGTTATATGAAAATATACATATAATTTAAAATGCGTACATGTAATCTGATTTTTGCAGACTTGCAAAGCTGCTTGGAATTTCTCCTCTTAGTTTGTTAAAGCTGAGATCTCTGTAGGAAAAGTTATAATTAAATGAATTAGAAAACAAATAGCACCCTAAAAAACCAATCCTTTCTTGAAAAATGTTACAAACAAACAACATATTTAAGTTGTAAAAATGAGAAAGGACAAATCATTTTTATATAAGAATGTCATAAAAATAAAAATAAAAAGTCAAACTATGCTAATTTAGTTGGAATTTTTAAATCTTTTAAAAAGCATTTTCCGATCCTGGGCCTTGGTTTAGGTTGCAGGTGGGTGGGAAAGGGAGGTCATGGTTTTGGTTTTGGTTTTTGTTAAAATCTTACAAAATAGAAGTTTTCTAGAGCATTTCCTGGTATATAATTCATGCTTGATTGTGGCAGCACATTAAGCTACCCACATCTTTTCTTGTCAATTAAATAAGTTCTTTACTCATTTCTAGTGGGACAATTTTTGTTAACATAAGTTCCCTACCTTGTTTTTTTTTAAAAAAAAATAATAATAAAATAGAATAACAGTTTCCTAACCTTAGTTGTTAAAGGTAAGTGACCCATACCCAAACAGGATTTCAACAATTGTACATTACCAAGCTCATCCAATATCTTGAGCCGAAATAATCTCAATTTTGTCATCACTTTTGATTTCTCATATAATCCTTTCATACGATATAAACCAATTAAACTATTGTACATACGGACTAGTTTATAGCTTTAATTCATTTGACATCCAATCAGATGAGCATATGTCATTTTCTCAGACATAAACATACACTTGCGCACATAATTGAGCAGTCAGATGATTTGCTCAAATTTCAACTGTTTGGCTAATTAGACCAACTAGTGTTTATGCACAATCGGCTGGGGCAGTTAAAAAAAAATAAAAAATAAAAAACCTCTAAATGAGAATTGGAATCAGGAGTTCAAGATCAACTAAAGAAAGGCAAAAAGGGAGAGAATCCACCAAGCAAATGACATAAAAAAATTTGAAAAAATATAAATATTGGTCTGGAATAGTTTTCTCAAGTACACCAAATAACATAGACAACCTTGTCAAAGATAATCATGTTCAATGTCTAAAAGGCTTCATCAACGGGCAAAGAATGGTTCATAAATGAGCATAAAAGCATTTTCAAGAGAATTTTTGAAATATCAGCAAACAGAAAAAGGACAAAAAAGTGGCTACTATACTAACAAGGTTTTCAACGTTGTCATATCCCCCAAGAAATTCAGGTAGCCATCCAGTAATATTGCAACTCCCCAATATCCTATAACAAAATAAAAAATATCTATGTAAAGTCGAGTAGCCATAAGGATGGAACTTCCGAAAATCATGGCATTGAAACATTTGACTTACAATGTCTTCAAATGTGTCAGATTATTAAGTGGTGGAAAAGGTTCTTCAGATCCATTCAAGTCACTAATTCTCCTGCATATCAAATTCAACAAAGAATATAGTAATTCACCACAAAACCCTCCTCCTCAGATCCACCACAAAACCCTCCTCCTCTTCATTACTATTTTCTTTTTACTCTTTACACTTGGACAGCCGGCTGGCTTACCCCGACTGTAATTAGCTTTCCAGACTTTCTTTCCCACTTCTCCTCTCCCTATTAGGTTTCCTGTATACTTTGGGTTGCGCCCCTCTGCGCCTTTTTATATATATATTTTGACTTATCAAAAAAATAAATAAATAAAGAATATAGTAATTCAAATGCAATTCCATCTGAAAATGATTTATAGTTGTGACATAAAAGGTTGATACTCACAAGTCAGATAACTTTTCCAAAAGAGCAACGCCAAGAGGAATTGGCCAGTTCAAACCACCTGCCTGAATCACTCTGTTGTTGCCAAATTTTGATGTAATGAGGGATAACAAATAACAGCCATAATTAAATAATGACAAAATCCTCAATCAAAATTAAAAAAGAAAAAAAGGAATAAAGCTATCACAATTTTCCAAGCTTTTTCCAATTTTGAATATAATTGGGTATCTTTCCAGAAAACCGATTGTCACTGATCCGACTGCATTACGTTGAATGGACAAAAGGAATTAAAAAAAAAAAAAAACCGTCATATGTAATCTCAGATGAAAAAATTAATGCGGAAAGAAAGAAAGAGTAGCTTACAAGTCCTTCAATGTGATCAGCCCTGCAAATGAATCAGGCAGCTCCCCAGTAAAATAATTCAAGCTGAGGAGACTATAACAACATCATCATCATCAACAACATTAGCCTCGGGAATTCTCACACCAATAAAAGGGATAAGATTCTTGTAATAAGAGGGAATATTCAAAAACGTCTTACAATCTTTCTATGGAGGGCATATGGCCAAGCTCTGGAGGAAGATTTCCGGAAAGCTGATTGAACTACACCGTACTACGAATAATAAAACCGCATTTCTTAATCACAAAACTCTAAAAAATAAAATCACAAATAAAAAATAAAAATCACAAATAGAAACAAACGGCTTATCAAAACTCACAAGCTTTTGTGAGTAGTAATGTGTGTAAGCTCTATGGGGATAGAACCCGTTAACCGGTTTCCAAGAAGGGGACTGCAATATGACCCTCTTACGTTGAAATCATCCCTTCATGAAAACATATATATATATATATAGAGAGAGAGAGAGAGAGAGTACATGTTGACCAGCTGCGCGGAGCCCCATTCCGGAGGAATTGAACCGTTGAGGGAAGTAGAGAAATCAGCCCACCGGAAAATCAGCTGATGAAAGAAACTACAGCATTTGTGTTCACTTACATTTGTTGGAGGTAAGGCAACCTGACCAAATCTGGTGGAAGTTTGCCAGGGAGATTCTGCGCTTTGAGGACCGTCATTCCAGTACAAAAGCTGTGTTTTTTGGGTCACCGGGCTTTAACTTCCTCAAGAAACGATGATTAAAATCATGGCTTAAAGCTATAAAGTAGCCTGAAGAAATTTCTCGTAATCAAAATTTTACCTTTTCTCTTCAAAGAGGATAGAAACGCTTAGTTTTAAGAATTAATTAATTAATTAATTAATTTTTTTTAATTTTTTTTTTTTTCATGTATGCCTAAATGTTGAAAGGAGTCATAAACTCAAAATAGCATAGTGATAAGAATAGTGATTGTCACTGATAAGCTTTTAATTTTTTGATTTGATATTAATTTTGAGTTTAGCAACCAAAAATGCTATTTAGTAAAATGTAAGAGGCCTTTAAAAATCTATTGGCTAAACTAGATAAAGTGAGTTTTAAGTATTCATTTTGCATAAAAACTTACATAAACCATTGTAAATGCTCTTAATAGTAGTTTGAAGGATTTTTAACAAATTTTGGGGAGACACTAGTCTGCCAACCGTGTACGTAGATCCGCCCTAGCAAATAATGATGATAATGATAATAATGAGTTTGATCCATGTAGACTAGGTTTACCAAATTTCTAGGGTTGGATGTTACAGGTGTAATTATGCCTTTTCTTTCACAATGGTAATCCAAGAAAACGTGTAAAATAAAAATAAAAACACACACAACAAACCATTGCAACGTTAAGATTTATACTGACGATGAAACTGATATCGAGCTCCTTCAACTTCTCTAAGCTCTTTTCTCTAAGTTATCAGAATATAAATTGACAGGATATAAATCAACACCAGATGTAGAAGAAGCGGTCCATGGGCCATCCGTTGATGTACTCTGTATCAATGCAGAAGAAACACTCTCTATTTGGCTCTCACTCTCTTTAATTTGTTGAAAATGCTCCCACATTGCCTCTTTTATTTCATTATTTGAGGCACTTGGATCTGAAACAAACTCTGGAACAACAACTTTGCTCTCAAGCATGCCCACCACAGAAGACATGGTAGGCCTAACTGCTGCAAAAGCATTAGTACATAAGAGAGCCACATTGATCATCACCATAATCTCTTCTTTCTTGTAGTTAGAGCCCAACCTTTGGTCGACTAGTTCCAATAAACTCTCTTTCTCTTTTAAAAGCAATGCCTGCACACAGGGAGATAGGAGCAAGGTATCAAATTTGTGGCCTTTAATTTGGATAAACACCAGCAATTGGGTAAAAAAATTCTTAGACAAGTTTTATTAGCAACTATTCAAGAATTTGTAAACTATAAGGAAAAAGAAGAAGTCAAGAAACAAATAAATCAAGTCAAAGTTGATTCTTCATTTAGATGGATCGGAAGATTTTCCCCCAAGCTTGTCAACTTTCTTCCTCTGCAAATATGAAAACTGGATATTCATCATGAAACAATATCCTATTCCAACAATTCAAAATTAACGAACACAAGCAGAATTAGATTCAAATTACCCAATCAAGCAGATTGAAAGATTCTTCCTTTGCCCGATAACTAGTGTTACTCCTTCCACTAACAATTTCCAAGGCAACAACTCCAAAACTATAAACATCTGCTTTGTCGGTTAAATAACCCCGCATTGCATATTCAGGTGCCATATATCCACTGCCAAATCACGAAACAATGTATAACATTTTCAGCATCATGAACTTTTAAAATTGCTAATACTATGGGCAATAATTTCCTTTTTTTTTTTCTTAGTGGCAAGGGTAAACTTAAAGCTATACCATGATGTAATCAAGTTATCTTGTAAAATAATACAAACACAAACAATTCCTTTACTTTCAATTTTCTTTTTCTTCTATATTTCTTTGAATCAACAGGCTCCACTTGAAAACAAGAAAAAAATATAAAACGAAACAATGTGATGTTAAATCAATACACTACAACTTACTAAGTTCCAGCAACTCGGGTGCTTATGTGGGTATTATCCTCTTCATTAAGCTTGGCCAAACCAAAGTCAGATATCTTAGGGTTGAGATTTTTATCAAGCAAGATATTAGTAGCCTTGATATCTCTATGAACAATCTTCAATCTTGACTCTTCGTGGAGATAGGCCAAACCTCTTGCTATACCAACACAAATCTTTTGTCTTGTTGGCCAATCTAATTTCAAGTGATGTTCTTCTGACCCTTCAATCAATCAAAATTAATAGAAAACAGTAAATGACCATGCACACATGCATTTAATAAATGACTACAAATACACAACAAAAGCAATTAAGGGCATGAAGTAAAAGTTTACCAAATAAAGCACGAGCGAGACTATTATTTTCCATGTACTCGTATACGAGTAACAATTGATTTCCTTCAATACAACATCCATAAAGCTTAACAAGATGAGGGTGTTGCAAAGCGGAAATCATGCCTATCTCATTCACAAACTCACGATTTCCTTGTTTTGATTTTGAAGAAAGCTGTTTGACTGCAATTATGGTGCCATCTGACAGAAAGCCCTGCATTTGGGGAACATAAGCTTTTTTTCATCTATGAATAAGGAACACTTCAAAAAGATAGAACTACAACAAGAAACGTTTACTAAAAAGAAAATATTTATTTTGTAAATACCTTATAAACAGAACCAAAACCACCTTCCC
Organism: Carpinus fangiana; assembly: GCA_006937295.1. Lineage (NCBI taxonomy): Eukaryota > Viridiplantae > Streptophyta > Magnoliopsida > Fagales > Betulaceae > Carpinus > Carpinus fangiana. The sequence goes on along the minus strand of CM017328.1, from coordinate 9,598,331 downwards.
CAATTTTATTCGCAACATCAAAGTTGTTTGTTGCAGCTTTGATTTGCCTTAAGGTGAATGTACCAGTTTGCAAGTTCAAACCCTTTAAATCTGAGGAAGATGACATGTCAAATATAGAAGCATGTCTCTAAGAAAATTGCAAAGTTCATAACATTCCTCAAAGTTTGAGACATTTTAAAGCATACTGTAACCCATCCATTGTGTGCTCCAAAAAATAAAAACTAATGAAAAAAAGAAACCAAAAAATATATTAGAAATAAATATTTATCTACATAACAACAATATCAATTGCGTTGCAAGTACCTTGTTCCATCTTATTTTCCCGTCCTAGGCAACATTTCCACCAGAGGATACCTAGAACCAATAGTATAACAACTCCAGCAGCAACAATCCCAACCGTTGCACCTAGGGATATACCGGCTCCATTTTCTAATGTTGTTGTAAAGTTTGTACATTTGAAGAAAAAACATATATAAGAGTTACAATGTTAGATTGCTGTCAAGGTAATTGATATGTACGATAAATTATCATCCAGCCAAGTAATACATGAAAGCGAGAGATCCAAACTGATAGTTAGCAATACTTCAATGAAAATAAACATGAAAAGCATTTCATTATGTTATTCATCAATATGATTTATGAATATCATTTCTTGAAGTAGTACGTACACATCAAACCAAAAAAAATATCAAAGAAAAATAAAATCATAAAAAGTGGACCCACCATGATATATACCATAAAGAAGCTAGATTCAAATCAAATACTTTAAGGAAATTAACGAAATATAATTAGCATCATGCTTCCTTAAAAGTTCCCAAAGAAACATAGATAAATTTAAATGCTCAAATATATATATATATATGCAAAGTTTGAGAATGGATCACTTTCAAACCATTGAAAGTTAACCTACCTGCAGCATTCACAGAAATAGCTGAAATAAGAGGACCATAGACTCCATCAACCGGGATAGCAGTTGTCCCCTTCCCAGCCCAATAGAAACGGATCTCTAAGGTACCAGTAGTCACGGCAGCATTAAAATTTATTATCACTGCCTTACCCACTCCACCAGCCTCCTTTACAATGTTGAAATCCTTCCAAACTAGCTCTCCCTGCAATATTCTAATCCATTTTTGTCAACCATTTCATGCTACCAACTGCTTGAGTAAATGAAAGTGGAAGTATATTGTAATTATTACCTGAATGTAAATATCAAATATACGCCTTCCCAAGCTACTATATGTTTTATCATCAGTGAATATTATCTCCGCAAAATGGAGGTTTACTTTGTAATTTCCATTTCCCAAACAAAAAGCATAATAAGTAAGAGAGAGAGGTGAAAGGCGTGCATTCATGTATAGTTCAGGGTTGGTCATAGAGAGACTGGATGAATTTTGCACAGTATAGTTTTCAGGTTTACTGTTGCCAATGAAGCGACCAGTGCTGCTAAATCCCCATGAACTTTGTGGACTCTGGTAGAACTTTGAAGGACCACCTGGTTCTGTATCAGCACTATATATAGTATTTCCATTAATAGTTATTTCTCCTCCACCACAATTTATATGAAGGTTGTCCAATTCTGGGATAAAACCAATAGCAGATTAATAACAAGTAAACATGTAAGGTAAACGTTATAAAATTAATATTTATCAAAAAAGAAAAGGAAGAAAATATGTTCACTACTTTCAATTCAGAGAGGAGTGTGGAGAGGAAACCAAATCTCTTCAATCAGATTTGGTTGCATCCAAATGAAACTCTTGTAGTTATCTTTAGAGTAGTTTTATCTCTTCTTATTAAGTTCTTTAGTTATTAGTTCTCCTAGTTATTATTGTATTAGTTCTCCTAGTTACTATCAAGTTTAAGGTTGTTAAACTTGATTGCAATTGTAACTCTTTACCTATATATACAATGAGTACGAAGATGAGACTTTATACCGCTAAAAGCAAGTTTTTTGCTTTCTTTCAATTTATGAGTACAATTTATTTATTAGTGAATTGATAAAAATAATAAAAAAGAATAATAAAAGAAAAGCGTTAGCGGTTGCGCTTGTATTGCTTGGTCAAAGCACTACAATTTTAGAGGAAATTGGAGACACCTTATACAACTATATTTCATCCCCTTTTTTTTTCCTTTTCTTTTCTTTTTTTCTTTTTTTTTTTTTTTCCTTCAGCTTTTGATTTTATAAAATCGTTTATGCTTAATCACTATAAGTCTATAAGAAGGTCTATATGAACAGTCTCTTATTCTTTATAAAAGCTTTGGCTAGAAGTGTCCCAATCCCCCCATCCACAAAGACAAGGAAAGCAAACCAAGCCAGTACACTATTGAACAAAGGTGATCATGGGAATATAACAAATCTTGAAGAAATATGTAGTAGCATTTCAACTTACTTTGCCCAGCACAATTTCTCAAACACGAATCCAGGCCACTGTTGGAACAATCAATGTTCAAAACAAGTTATTATTAATATCAAAATTGGATTTGTGTTTACTCATATCAAGAAAGTTAACATTAGAAAAATTTGTGATGCATATTTTCGACAGATAAAGTTGATACTTACAAGTTATTTCCAATCAAAGAGCTTGAAAACAAGTTCCTGTGGAAAATAACAAGAGAAAAGTTTAGTGAATATGGCCATGAGCGCTTGCATTCAGACAAATATGCTCAGAAGTCTTACACTGTACTTGTTGGACAACTTGATGGCCCTGATTCTGTAAAATTGTTATATGAAAGATCACTGCATACAAAAGAAGCAACATGATTCATTTCTTTCGTAATCATTTTTTTTTTTTAGAAAAATTACACCAACTAGAAAATTTAATTTCAAAGAGATGATAATATTAAGATTTAATTGTTCTCATACTTCATTCTATACAATCCCAGAGATTAAAATTACAAATGAACATAAGCAGGAAAAAAAAAAAAAAAAAAAAAAAGAAGAAGAAGAAGAAGAAGGCATATAGTCTTATGATGTTGCTAGCAATCACATAAATAAATACCATAATAGTGGATGCCAATGAAAAGGCATATTCTTTGGATCCTGTTTTTGAAGTTGGGATGGCATTTTTGACCTCTTTTTGAAAAAGCCCTTTGGAAGTGAAATCAAGGAGAGTAGGAAACCATTGGGAACTTTGAAGAGTAGAAATTATTGGAAATGATTAAAACTTGTAAGCTCTAATGTGCTTTCACTCTCTCATTTTCATAATTGATTAATTGCAATTCCTTCTTCATGGCTAAATCAATAGGGTATGAACCATGACCGAGAATCGATCAACCACGAGCCATCTCGTCAAAGCAATTATAATTGTGATGGTGATTCCTATTGTGGTTGATCCCAAGTCCAGCAATGTTTTTCCATCTCCCACAACTTGCATTCGATACCATAAAACTGTTGTTCATGAGAGAAAACATTTGCCTAAAGGGCCTGCACTCCATGCTCTTCGTTTTTAGAGTGATTGCTTGCATTTCCATCTTTTGACATCAAACCAGGATAGTCAAGACTCTAATACCAATTGACATAGCGGTAGCTATAGATGTGATTGAGGAATTGTATTCTCGACACACAAATCAACACACACATTGATAATGAAATATTATTGAAGTCGGTTGGATCGGGCCTTTGACCATCTCATCTAAAGACTAATTGATATCCAGTGAGGAAAGCCAAATCCTTTTATGATATTCGAAATCATATCCTGCAAGGTATCTAACAGCCGTCCAAGTGAGTAGAGCAGCGGCATTGTTGAACCTCAACAATCCCTCCCTCACTATGACGCTCCCGTGACTTGAATCCATGACCCTGACTTTGATACCATTTGTTGGATCAAGCATTTGACCATCTCATCTAAAGACTAATTGGTGTCTAGTGAGGAAAGCCAAATCCTTTTATGGCATTCAAAATCATACCCCGCAAGGTACCTAAGAGCCGTTCAAGTGAGCAGAGCAGCGGCATTGTTGAACCTTAACAAAGTCAAAAACTGATCTTTCAATAAAACTATCAAAACTTATAGTAAAATTATAAACTAAAAAACTGATGCTCTCGGTGGCTCCTATCCAAACACATCTTCCAGCCCGTCCACACATGCTCAATGTCTGATGCTCTTGGTGGCTTCCATCTCGACATACTTGTTTTCTGGTACTCCTAGTGGCTCTCTCGTCCAGACATTATAATAGCTTGTCCGGATGCCCACGTAAATCAACCAGACTCCACGATCTCTAACAAACTTCCCCCCACTAAGGTCGCTCCCAAGTAACCCCACTTGTTAGGAACTGTGATGGGAAGATGAGCCCCTTGGTAAGGGCCCCTTGGCAAGATGAGCCCACTTTTAATATGAGCTCCTCGGTAAGTCCTTCAAGAGGCAACAACCGTTCTTTGCACGTGTTACATGAATATGTAACGGGGATAGAATTTAGGTTCTGAGGGAACCTAGACCTTAGATTTTAAGGAAACCCAAACCTTTTAAATTTTGAGGCAATCTAAAAAAACCTTTTTCAAACACAAAGTTTGGGATTAATTTTACTTCCTTCTTTATTCATGATCATCCTTTAAATAGGAACATTACAATGACTTAGACTTGGAGAAGAACTCCTACTCGCTTGGAGATAAACTCCTATGAAGATATAATAGAAACCTACTGCTAAATGAGTTATGCACCATGGTGCTACAAATAACTGAAAGACTGACTTAAACAAATAACTATAACTAATAATTCTATTCTAATACGGCTTCTAACTTATCCCCATATTACTTCCGTAACCACACGAGACACAACTTGCTCCGATTTTGCGCCCCACGAAGGGGGTCCTTGTACTACATCATCACTTTTCTAATGATTACGATCAGCAATAAATGCGTCAAAGTTTTTTCACATTTTGACATTTATACCAATCAAGTGGAGGAAGTGCTATCAAAGCATGCGACTACATATTACAAGAGGTCATACACATATTTTTGTTTGGTTGCTGAGTCATAAAGGCAAATAAAGTATAGAAGAGAGTCAACAAGTAAGAGGCACAATTATCAATATTAATGAGATACCACGTAATGATTAAGAAAGAAAAATACGTCAACATTTTTGGTTAACAAATTGAATATATATATATATAGAATTTGGGAGAGAGGCTTACGTGATGCCAGGACTTCTGATCAGCATCTCAGGAGGCACTTCTCCACTTAGCAAGTTTCCAGTTAAATATCTAAAAAAAAAAATCAATATTAACAATTCAGTATCATTATGTAGGTTGTGCATTACATAAATGAATATCTTTGAGGATGCAAATCTTAACACATGCAAATCTTTGAGGATGCCACATTCTATTCTACAGGTCATTCAGATACTTCACCTTTGAAACATCCTGTCAGGTTGGTCGCATATAATTTTGTTTCATGCCCAAAGTTTGTGAGAGTTTAACTTTGATGCTAAAAGGATATTTTTGCCTGATTTTATACATTTTAAGGACAAAATCTAGGAGTTATCCAGTTAATCAAATTGGAAATTGCCTAACTGATCAGGCCATTAATTAACTATTCCTTTTTCATCCCCACTAATGAGGTAATGAACCCACAGTGTGTCTCAGCTATACAAGAAAGGTTGTCTATAATTTGGTATAGGAAAATATACATATAATTTAAAATGCATACATCTTTGCTGTACGTGGTACACTTGCAACGCTGCTTGGAATTTCTCCTCTTAGGCTGTTAAAGCTGAGATCTCTGCAGGAAAAGTTATAGTTTAATGAATTAGAAAATAAATAACACCTAAAAAACCAATCCTTTCCTGAAAATGTTAAAACTTACAATGTATTGAAGTTGTCAAGACTAGAAAATAACTTATTAAAAATTGAAAACACATATCCAACCCCGTTCTAGGTGAAGTTTGGAGTCTATAATATATTTTTTTTAAATCCCTTCCATCTCATTCTTCTCAATAGTAAAACAACTTGACACCTAAAAAGAAATACCATGCAACTAATCACAACAAGGCTCTAAATAATAGTTTGGAAACTCTTCACACCAAATTGAGATAATTCAATTTCCACGCATCCTTTATTTATTGTCTCCAAAGCACACTCCAAAAAAATCTCTCACAAAGGATCAATTGCTCTTCCTCAAAAATTCAAATTGTCCTCCAACATAATGAAACCAACATCAAAAGTGTGATGTCAATTCTAAGAAAATCAACAAAACTAATATCTTCAATACGCAACTTAGATACCTCACTCTTTGGGCTTTCGTCAACAAACTTTTTTTTGTCAACTGAAAGACCTACCTCATCTAATAGATTATCTTCTTCAGGATAGATGTCATAGATCAGTGAAAAGGCCCAATCTACTGAAAAATATTCCTCAACAATTTCATCTTCCTCCTCTATATTAGATGGACTTGGTAGATGAATTTGATGTTTGCTTACCTCCGCCTATTGAAATTGCACCTTTAACGGTAAACTTGTCACCCTCATACACGAAATGAGGATTTGGTTAACGGTGATGATTGTTAACACCACCAATGGCGGCAAATAGGCTTATTAGTGGTCCAATTTGTATGCCAATTTGAACTCTCAATTGCACAAACAAATCACCAAAGTGATCAAACTGCTTTTCAAGCTTTGGATGTTCATGTATTGGTTAGGAAGTAAAAGTATCCTTCACCACTGTTGTTCCAACATAGATTTGTTTCCTTCTCTTAATGTATTGATGATCTTACAGAGTTGAGGTCTTAAAAAAGGTTGTAAGTACTCATTGTGTCTGTAAATTGGATCTTATTTGTTAGTGCTTTCTCGGATTTGACTGCCCCAAAGTGGTTTTACCTTTGAGGTGTTCAAAAAGTTTCCACTTCGTCAACAAAATCCTTGTGTTGACTTGCGATTGAGTTTGTGGTTGCGATATCTATGTGATTTACTGTTCAATAATTTTATTCTGTGATAATTACTGTCTGGTTGGTGAATTTTGGGGTAGAGTCGTTTCTTGGGTTCTTTTAGGTTCGACTCAAATAGTTTTCTCAAGTGCAACAAAAAACATAGATGACTGCCAAAGACAATCACGTGCAACTAGGCAAAGGTGAAAAAGAGAAGAGAAAAAACAAAAATCACAGAAATATTGTTAGATTAGAAATGTTACCCTCTATCTAAAGAACAATGCCCTCAATAGCTAGAGCTAGGGGGAGAAAAGAAAATGAATTTTTTAACTCAAAAATTCAAGGTACAAAATATTTTTGCTTAGTATTATCTAGAAAGAAAGAAAAAAAAAAATCACAAATTCCATATCAAGAATGCCACCTAAGTCGGTTTAGCTCAATCAACACAAGGAGAAGAAAATGAGTTATAATTATTATGAGCCATGGAAGAATACTGAATGATCCATAAATTAGCATAAAAGCATTTTCAAGATGATTTTTGAAATATTAGCAAACAGAAATTAAAGGGGAGGAAAGAGTGGCTACTATACTAACAAGGTGCCCAACTCGGTCATCTTCTTATCGAAATATGCAGGTAGTTGTCCAGTAATATTGCAACTCCTCAATATCCTGTAACAAAATAAAAATACGTATGTAAACGTGAGCAGCCATAAGGATGGATACTATGGAAAATCATGTCCTTGAAACATTTAACTTACAATACTTCCAACTTTGGGATCAGATTATCAAGTGGTGGAAAAGTTTGTTCAGGTCCATTCAAGTCACTAATTCTCCTGCATATCATATTCAACACAGAATAAATTAATTCAAATGCAATTCCATCTGAAAATGATTTATAGCTGCGACATAACAAGTTGATACTCACAATTCAGTTAAATTTTCCAAATGAGCAATGCCAGGAGGAACTGGCGCGTTCAAACCACTTGCCAAAATCACTCTGTTGTCACCAAATTTTAATTTAATCAGGAATAATACATAACAGCCATAATTAAATAACGACAAAATCCTTAAACAAAATTAAAAAGGAAAAAGGATGAAGCACTCACAGTTTTTCAAGTTTTGTCCAGTTTTGAATATAATCAGGTATCTTTCCAGAAAAAAAGTTGTCGCTGATCCGGCTGAATGGAGAAAAGGAATAAAATAAAAATGGAAAGAAATTAAATGTCATATTTAACTAATTGCAACAGATGAAAAACTTAGAGCATGTTTCGAATTTTATTTGATAAATAAAGTTTTTAAATTAAAAAGTACTGTTTTTTTGCAAAAGCTTTATTTTCGAGTTTTTGTGAAAAATGCATTTTGTCTATTTTTAAGTTTTTTGGACCCTTAAAAGTGTTTTAATTTTTTTTTACCAAACGGGTACTTTTTTTTTTCAAATAGGCTTTTTGAGTGTTAAATGTATTTTTAAGCCTTTCAAACGCATACCCAAACAAACCCTTTATACGGAAAGAAAGAAATAATAGCTTACATTTCCTTCAAATTGATGAGCCTTGCAAATGAATCGGGCAGCTCCCCAGTAAAATTATTTGACGAGAGGTAACTATAATAACAATATCATCATCATCAACAACAACAACATACATGTAAGAGTAAACCAATAGAGCTAACAACATGAGGATTCAACATCTTTCTATAGAAAAAGCCAATCCAAAACAAAATAAAATAAATAAATAATAAATAATAAAAATCCAAGTTACTCTCACACCAAAGAAAATTAAGAGATAAGATTCTAATTGTAAAAGGGAACAATCAAAACCGTCTTACAATCTTTCTATGGAGGACATATCGCCAAGCTCTGGAGGAAGATTTCCGGAAAGCTGATTGAACTCCACGGTACTACGAATAAGAAAACAGAATTCCTTGATAACAAAACTCAAAAAAAATCTTTCACAAATTGAAACAAATGGGTGATCAGAACTCACAAGTTTTTCAGAGTCGTAATGTTTCCCAGCTCTTTGGGGATAGAACCCGTTAACCGGTTTCCAAGAAGGGAACTGCAATAAGACTCTCTTACGTAATTAAATCATCCATTCATTAAAACATCTATAGAGAGAGAGAGAGAGAGAGAGAGAGAGAGAGTACATGTGTACCAGCTGCGGGGAAGAACCCCATCCCGGAGGGATTGAACCGTTAAGGTAGTTGCGGGTGAGATCACTAGTATAAGAGAGAAATGAATCAGTTGAGGAAAGAAACTACAACATGTGGCATCTCTGTTCTGAGTACTTACATTTGTTGGAGGTAAGGCAACTTGGCCAAATCTGGTGGGAGTGTGCCCGGGAGATTTTGGCCTTTGAGAATTCTGTACGTCCAATAGAGCGTGGGGTTTTTTAATTATGGGGCTTAACTTTCTCAATGTATATGAACACATAAATGACAATAAAATCACAAGTTAAAGGCAAAAGCAATCTAAATGAAGAAATTCAAAATACTATCAATATTAAATGAGGAAATAATAAAATAGATAAGATATTTTATTTGGTTTCATCTATGACTTATATTCACATATAAAGCCTAAAGAACTACATTGGCTTTATCTGTGGACATAGGTCATAGACCGAACCACATAAAATATCTTGTCTATTTTATTATTTCCTCATTTAATATTGATAGTATTATGAATTTCTTTTCTTTCTTTTTTTTTTTTTTTGAAAAGATGAATTTCTTTATGGTATCAGGGTCATCACAGGACGAATGGAGCCCACACTATTTACCCCGTGATAAGGACCAAGAAAAATACAAACTTGCACGTGAGGGATTGTGTTGAGAAATAATGTCACATTATCTATGGACAAGACCTTGGGCATGTTTATAAAGAATTGGCAACCCTCTTTTGTTGAACCGATTTTATGAGATGAGTTAGGCCCACGAATTTATTCATGATATCAGAGCCTATCACAAGATGAATAGGCCCACACTACTTAGTACTTACCCTATGACAAGGATCAGAAAAATATATCGGCATGTACATGAGGGAGGGTGTTGAGAAATAATCTCACATTGCCTATGGAGAATACCTTGAGCATGTTTATAAAAAATGGACAACCTTCTCTTGTTAAACCAATTTTTTTTAGATGAGTTGGACCCACAAATTTCTTCACTAAAAAACTTTTTTCTGACCAAATTGTGCCTTTTTTTCTCTTCAAAGAGGATACAAATATGATACAAGGCTTAATTTTGTAAGAAATTACTTTTTCAGTTTCTTTCACAAACTTGTGAGTGCTTTCTATGTGAAATACATCAAAAAAGTATTATGATTTATGAAAAAAAAAAAAAACTAAGATGGGAAGTGAATGTAATTATTCCTAGTTAGGCATGTTCAGGTGAGCGGTTAAAAGCTGCTCCACATCTACTATTTGCCTGTTTGCATGGGTTATTGGCTGATTTTCATTTTCTAACCCTTAGGGCATTCACAATGAAAGAGTCGAATTTTAACGTAAAATAGTTCCTTAAAACTCAATTTATCTAGTTTAGCTAATAACTTTTTAAGGATCTCCTACATCCGATTAGTTATATTTTTATCAATATCATTTAATTTTTATTTTTTTAATTTTTTATAATGATTGTATTTTTCTTAAATATCTTATTTTTCAACTTTTGAGAAAAAGTGATGTGGAGAGAGAAATAATATGAGAAAATTTTAGAAAAAATGAGATGTGAAAGAGAAATAGTAGGAGAAAATTTTGAAAAAAAAAAAAAAAGAAAACAGGTGAGAAACAATAAAAAAAATTTAAAAAAAAAAACGTGGGAAGAAAATTTAGGAAAATAACTCTTTGAATAGTGCCGCTACATGTAGCTTTTTTTTTTAGATCATTTAATAAAATATCTATTCTACATTTTTTTTAGCTTTTCCAATGTAAATGATATTTTATCAATTTAATAAGCTATTTTAGATAAAAGTGTCATTTAGCTCCTCCATTGTGAATGCTCTTAGTAGGCAAATATTATATCCACTACCCATATATATGCAGACAAATAGTGGAATATGGGTAGCGAAGGCAAATACCTATATTTATATAGAAGTAATAATAATTTTGTCTTACTATGACTTTATTTTTGTGTGTTTCATGCATTTAGTATTAGCTAATTTGGCTTGGTAGTTTGAAATGTCACTAAAACCTTAAATCGACCTTGTCCACTATAAATCCAACTATGGACATTATTTCAAGGCAATTAAAGTCAATTCATTTACATTTTTTTAGAGAATATAATTCAATTCAATTGTATTTTTTAGTTTTTTTTTTTCCAGTTTACTTATATTGCCAAAGTTTATGAATAGATGTATATTTTTTCATATTAGAATTTAATTTATAAATACTTGTATTGCTCAATGTCTACAATTCAATTTGTATTTTCATATTACAATTTATGTGGGGTTATGGGCAGATTCTGCATGCAGTTATAGGCGGATTCCACATGCTCATACTAATACGTGTGTGTGTACATATATATATATATATAAAGAGACATACATCTATATTGTATATGCATGAGATGTAAAGGCTGGAATGGATGCCTTCTTTAAAAATAAAAAGAAAAAGGAGTACTAGGGAATTTTTTTTATGGGAAGTAAAAGCACGTAAGTTCTTATATGAGGGGAGTGAAATAATTTAAGCTAGTGGTGATTATGCGGTAGCGGTTAACAATTAGTGGTTAAAATCGTCAACCATAACTGTTTAAGTGGTTAATTAATACATTTTACTAACCGCTAGACGATTATTCGCCTATGCCATTAACCATTTTTTTGGGTTTTGTTTGGGCTTTCTTTTTTAGCTGAATTTGAAAATTAGACTTTTTTGGGCTTACTTTTTATTTTTTTTCCACTTTTTATTTTTTCCTTTTCAGATTTTTTTTTTTTTTTTTTTTTCCCTTTTGGTCCAATTTTCAGTTTTGGGCTTATTTTGCCCTTTTTTGTGCCTTTTTGGCATCAAAATATGCACTATCTAACAAGCATATAGGTTGCGATATACCACGTTGGGCTTGTTCTAATATGGAGTAATTCTTTAAATCTATTTTGTATTCATATTAAATTCATCCAAGAATGATGTGATTATTAAAATTATCATTTGATCAAAATCTAATAATGATCAATCATTAACTCAATAGTGATTTTAATAGTTACATCATTTTTTGATGGACTTAAAATAGACACTAAAAGAACTTGTAGCATTACTCAATAATATGAGCACATATAAAAAAAATAAAAAATAAAAAAAAATATATGACTTCTCTCCTGGACTACAACTTTCTACGGTCTTAATTTGTTTTTTGATAGAGTTTATTTTGTATATATTGATTAGATAAACAAATACACAAGTGTTGAAATATTATTGCATGAGGAGAAGGCATACAAGTTATATATAATTTTATATAATAAAATATAATATTATATATATATGAGTTGTAATCTAGAACCTCAAAGACGCATCCTTTTCAAATGCTAGTTTCACCCAATTAACAACTTAATTTCCGTTATCTATAACTTTTCAAAATTATAATTCAATATGTGAAGCCATTTGTAAAACTCATATGAATGTGACACCCTATTTAATTCATATGAGGGTGTACCTCAGAAATTCAACATCCTATTTAATTCAGATTTGACAGAGGTGTGAATGCGAGACTAAATGATCCTAAAATATGTGGTCCTCAACATTCATTTCAGAGACTATATAATATATATATATATTGGGCGCCGACAGTCACATGTCAGATAAGGGTATTTCGGCCCAAAAATTAATTCAAATGCAGTTGGCAGGCCCGACTCCTTTTTTTAAATAATTCGAGGTACGCGGGTTTTACTACTTTTCCCGAAATTTCGTTCCCGTGGTTGTAGTTAAGTAAACTACAGTTAAGTTTTTTTGATTTTTTTATTTAATAAAAAATAAACCCTACTCACCCACCCACTGGCCCACGCATGCCCTATCCTATCCCCTTCACCTTCTTCTGTCTCCCACAGGTCGGTCCAAACACACGTCTCTCTCCCACAGCACACTCTCTCCCCCACCCCCACCTCAACTTCCGGCGAACCCACCCATGACAGCACACTGCACCAGAACAGAGACGCGGCGTCCACCCACCCTAAGACGGAACCCACTGAAAGACACCACCACCGGCGATAGATCTGCAACTCCGACGACGCCTCACCGGCAGAGATGCCGCCCCGCCCAGCTCTGCCATGCCCACGCCGCCAGATCTGCCTCGGGTGGACGCCGCGTCTCTGTTCGCATGCCTGGCCTCTAAAATTCGTTGAAGAGTGTTTGCATGCCTGGCCTCTAAATCTAATCGACAAATGCTGGCTTCGCCAATATTAAACAAGTTTGACTTGATTTGACTAAACTCGAGTAGTCGGAGGAATTAGTAGTTATTCACGTAATTGTTATATTAATATTAAACATTAATAATTTTTTTTTTCCTAATATGATCATTTTATTATAAAAATGTGCATATCTTATCTCTTCAAAACCAAGTGTCATGTTATATTTACTCAAGTTTTATATTCGGCTAGTTAAGTTAAGCAAATGTACATATGCATGGTGGCTTCTTGAGTCGTTTAAGGCTACTTAAAATTTAAATTTATAATTAAATTAAAAGGTTGGCTCAGCTCGATATATTATGAGTTCGAGTTTAAGCTCGATTATTTGGTTTGTCCTTGAGCTTGAGCTCAAGTAAAATTTAAACGAGCCAAGCTAAAACAAGATAAGTTTGCTCATGCTCAGCTCGTTTACACCCCTTACTGACGCCTAATGTGGTAAATAGCACTACTCATTTAAAAATGTTACTTTTGATGCACATAACAAAGGTTTTGTAAAAAATACAAGAAAAATTAATAAAAAAATACTAACCATTACGATTATGGATCAGTTTGGGATTGCAGTTTCAATAAGTACAATTTTTTTGTGTTTTTGAAATTGTTATTTTTAAAATCGTAAAGGTGTTTGGTAAAAAATGTTAAAAAATACATTTTTTATGAGAAATCGTGATTTTTGTTTAAAATTCGTTTTTTTTTTAAATAATAATAAACACCCCCATTAACCTGCTTATAGAAATCACAGATTTTTCTTTTTCTATTTTAAATTAAGTGACTTTTAAATTGCAATGTCAAACGCCTCACGTTTTGACGATAACACAAATTATTCTTGCGAAATTGCAATACCAAATATATCCTAAATAATTTTTATTTTAAAACCATTTTAGTAAAGCGTATTTTTTCCTTCAAAATGAAAGTTTTTTTTTTTTTTTCTCCTATGCTTCGTTATTTATATTTCCCACTAAAGATCGATGTATATGAGATATATAAGATGAGTCTCAATGAAACATATATATGTACGGTGGATGCATATGTGCAGGGAGTGTATTGGAGAGAGATATGACGTACATGCTGACAACGTGGCAGGTTCCATTGGAGGAGGAGGAGGAGCAGTTGCCACAGGTAACATTATTTACAATTCCTTCTGGTTGGTTGAGTTTTATCCATCCGTACTGTGATCCGCTGCATGGATCTGCGCTGAAATTCCAGTCCGTCTTCCCTAACGCCTCCGCTATCTCACGCAAAGCTTCCACTGCCAAAGTTATGACAAAATCAGCTACAATTAACGTAAGAAAAGGCTATCCATGCTATCCAAATCCAACCAATCAAATATGCACGTTTCCCTGATCATGAAAATACTTTGATTACCTTCATCATCCGGCAACACAGCGGCGCCGAAAGGGAAGGTTGCGAAGAAAAAGGAAAGAGTTGAAGCAAGAATAAATGGAACAAGAAACATCTTCTTCTTCATTTTGCCAACGCAAAATGGTGGGATCGATGAAAGCAGTGAGGAAATGGCTTTGCTTTTGTGGAAAACTTGTAAAGTTGTGTGTGTAGGGGCTACAAGTACTACACTACCAATTTATTATCGTTAATAATTCTCCGACATTTTTCCACGATCGGATCAGGGAGACAGCTAGCGTACGTTTGACGGGTCCATGCATTCATGGGGTGCGTTTGGGAAATTCCTTAATTGGCCTTAATAGAGAAATGCTTCTATGCGTTCTCATTTCATTCTCCTCCCCCATCTCTGCCTATGTGGCACATGCCACGTCTTCTCTTTTTTTCTTTTTTTTTTTTAAAAAAAAAAACTTGAAAGCACTCGTGAAGCAGTTTATTTTCATTTCCCTCCCCATTTTCCCTCTTCTCCTTCCTCTCTCTCTCCAGTCTCCCCTCAATCTTTCGCCTACGCCCATTACCACCACTTTCGGCACCGAGCGCCACCATCGGCGACGTCACCCACCGAACTCCACCAGCGGACCGCCACCGATAACTCCCACCATCCAAGAACCGGCCGGCCGAACGCCACCCACGGCACCAGATCACTGCCACCACCAAGCACTGATGCCGACCACAATCCAGTGCCTCCGCTCACCACCAACAGTGCCGGCACCCACCATTTCACCTCCCCCAATTTTCCCTAAAATTTTCCCACGCTCCTTTCTCTAGGCGACACCCACTGAACGACACCACCACCGGCCAGTTCCGCCCTCCACCACCGCGCAATTCCCACCGAGTTGAAGAAAGTATGTATACATGATTATTTATGAAGATTATATTTTTCTTTATTTCTGATTTAATTGCCTAAATGGGTTTGCTTTGGTTTTTGTTTTGATTTGGGTTTGGATTTGTTTGTTTTACCAATCTCTACATTTTGTAAAAATGCCAAAGATTTTGCATCAGTCTCGGTCCTTTTCTCTTCTGGGTTGGTGAGTGCGAACATTTGTTCTTTTCTTTTCTTTTTCCAAGCTGTACTCAATTATTACTACCAAGTGTTTGAAACTAAATTTTTATTTCTGGGCTGGGTTCTATTATTAAGGTGCTCTACTGATAATAAATCCGTAAACGGAAAGCTCAGACCTTCCTAATCTGAATCCGTAAACAGTGTGAAAATTTTCAGTCTTTCCTATGATAAATCTCCTTTTTGGGAAGGAATTTCATCTCCTCTTAAGCATATTCCCAGTTTTCGTTCTCTGCAAGCCATCATAGTCCACAGATTTGATTCCTTTTCTCAACCTGGGGATTGAAGGAAAAACGCCTTTTTTTTCTTTTTTTTTTTTTTCTACTTTTCATCTGGGTATTAAGGAAAAAAAAAGTCTATACTTGTGACCTTTTCTGCAAGATTTTTGTGTTTACATTTGAAATCTTGAATATTTTTTCATCTGGGTTTTCAGTGTAATGCAAATTGAAGGTCCAAAACATGGCCAATCTTGTTCCTGGTGTCCTTCTCAAGCTTCTGCAGCACATGAACACAGACATAAAGGTTGCTGGTGAGCACAGGTCATCTCTATTGCAAGTTGTGAGCATTGTTCCAGCGCTTGCAGGTGGTGAGTTATTCTCAAACCAGGGGTTTGCTTTGGTTTTTGTTTTGATTTGGGTGTTTGGATGAAATAACAGTGTTTTCAATCCAAGATTTTGGGTGTTTGGATCAGATCTCCAGAAAAAAAGGTGTACAACAGTGAGAAAGTTTTGTGCTTTTTATTTTGGTCATGTTTTTGCATTCTATATGCTCGATGAAATTTCCATGAGAAAGAGCTTGGTTTTAAAATATAAACTCATATGATCAATTCAACTATTTGTTTCTTCTTAATTTATTATTTATTTCACAAATGAGTGGCCGAATGAGTGGTAAGAGGGGTGTAATGGAGGAGTTTTTAATTTCCTCTTGAATTTTCGGGTTTGTGGGTAATTTCCTCTTCATTCATAGAATTTCCTGCAGATATGATTTCAATTTCCTGCAGAAATGGGTTCATTTTTTTTTTTTTTTTTGGTTTTTATTTTGGTTAATTTTTCTGTTATATGGCCTGGAATTTTGATTAAGAATCTGAAAAGTTGTTTTTTTTTTTTTTTTCCTGTTAATTTTCAGTTCTGTATTATATCACAAGTCATGATTTGATTTTGCAGATTTCAACTTATGTCTCTTGGTCCAAACCTATTATATCAAAGGTAGTTGCATCCCCGCTCATAGGCTCCTCACAGCCACATGCATTCCAATAATTTGATACAAGCAAGATCAAGAAGCAAAAGGATATAGCTGGACAATTTTTAGTTGATTGGTTTAGTTAGATGTTGGTGGGAGACTATTTTTTTAGTGCAAGCAATTTGACATTTGTTTGTAATGAATTTGACATTTGTTTGTTTGTAATGCTTAATGGAGATATTTTTTAGTGCTCACAATTTGATATTTTTCGGCAGTGCTTAATGGAGATTAACAGTTACAATGTATTGGAGGGTTTTCTTTATTTTTCAATTTCAATTTACCTATGCCCATACCAAAAGAGGAAATTTAAACTAAATTGCATACATGTTCTTTTTCCTTGTAAAGGGAGGCCATAATGTCAAGATATTGTTGAAAAAACATATTAAACCTGCCATTGTGAAAAACATGGCACACTAAAATGGGAGAGAATTTGGACAGTATAAACGCCAAAGATAACGGTTATATTTCTTCCATTCCACCCCAATTTTTAAGAATCCACAATTGTTGGCATTACAAGAAATTAAGGATGAATTGAACAATTTTCACAATGGAAGATCCACATTTGTTCCCCATAATAACACTCATCAATTACAGAACATGGAGCCACCTCCACAAATGGTAAAATCAAATCATTGATAAATATTATGTTTTATAAATTGCAAATGTTGTTTACATAAATTACATAAGTATATAAATTTTTTTACAGAGCAATTCT
The DNA here is from genome assembly GCA_006937295.1 of Carpinus fangiana. Taxonomy (NCBI): domain Eukaryota; kingdom Viridiplantae; phylum Streptophyta; class Magnoliopsida; order Fagales; family Betulaceae; genus Carpinus; species Carpinus fangiana. The sequence continues at coordinate 9,580,699 of CM017328.1, read as the reverse complement.
TTCAGCAATTTCCATATGAACCAAACAGTGTATGCATTTTTTTCCAATCCTGATGGTTTGCAAGCCTCTGTTGGAATCTTCTTTAAATCTGCAGAAAATATATTGCCATGAACTAAACCCATTTTTTGGATGAATTAAACCCACTTCATTTTTGCAGGAAATTAAACCCATTTGTCAGAAAAAAAAAAGAACCCATTTATGCAGGAAATTGAGCACATATTAGCAGGAAATTCTATGAATGAAGAGGAAATTACCCACAAACCTGAAAATTCAAGAGGAAATTAAAAACTCCTCTATTACACCCCTCTTACCACTCATTCAGCCACTCATTTGTGAAATAAATAATAAATTAAGAAGAAACAAATAGTTGAATTGATCATATGAGTTTATATTTTAAAACCAAGCTCTTTCTCATGGAAATTTCATTGAGTGAATGGTTTCATTTTCATTTTCCCTCCCCAAATTCTCAACCAACAGAAAATCAAAGGAATTAAAATTTTCCAAACTATTGAGTGAAGCAAAACCGAAGCAGGGAGCAAAAGCAATCCCCCCACCTAACCCGAATGGGCTAGGTGGCCGAATGGGCTAGGTGGGGGGGTCTTTTGGCCTCGTGAACGCCAGCTTCAACTTCAACTTATTGGCAAACCCCCACTTCTGCAGAAAACATGCAAATTCAAAAATTGTACACTAAAATCAAATCAAATCAAGAACTAATTCACATGAATTCCCCATATATTTTCCCAAGTTCTGCTCAATTTTCCATTTTGCTAGATAATAGTATATACACATGCTCGGCTCACTATTGTAACAAAAACCCCATAATCTAATAGTATATTTACACATACACATTAAAAGCAACAATTCTCTGGGGCATTTAATCAAGCAGGTGTGTGCATATATATATATATATAAAACAGGAACAAGCAGGTGTGCGTATAATCAATTATGTACAACCTGCCAACATTAAAATCAAAGCAAAATAACAAGATTGGCCATGTTTTGGACCTTCAATTTGCATTACACTGAAAACCCAGATGAAAAAATATTCAAGATTTCAAATGTAAACACAAAAATCTTGCAGAAAAGGTCACAAGTATAGACTTTTTTTTTCCTTAATACCCAGATGAAAAGTAGAAAAAAAAAAAAAAGAAAAAAAAGGCGTTTTTCCTTCAATCCCCAGGTTGAGAAAAGGAATCAAATCTGTGGACTATGATGGCTTGCAGAGAACGAAAACTGGGAATATGCTTAAGAGGAGATGAAATTCCTTCCCAAAAAGGAGATTTATCATAGGAAAGACTGAAAATTTTCACACTGTTTACGGATTCAGATTAGGAAGGTCTGAGCTTTCCGTTTACGGATTTATTATCAGTAGAGCACCTTAATAATAGAACCCAGCCCAGAAATAAAAATTTAGTTTCAAACACTTGGTAGTAATAATTGAGTACAGCTTGGAAAAAGAAAAGAAAAGAACAAATGTTCGCACTCACCAACCCAGAAGAGAAAAGGACCGAGACTGATGCAAAATCTTTGGCATTTTTACAAAATGTAGAGATTGGTAAAACAAACAAATCCAAACCCAAATCAAAACAAAAACCAAAGCAAACCCATTTAGCAATTAAATCAGAAATAAAGAAAAATATAATCTTCATAAATAATCATGTGTACATACTTTCTTCAACTCGGTGGGAATTGCGCGGTGGTGGAGGGCGGAACTGGCCGGTGGTGGTGTCGTTCAGTTGGTGTCGCCTAGAGAAAGGAGCGTGGGAAAATTTTAGGGAAAATGGGGGGAGGTGAAATGGTGGGTGCCGGCACTGTTGGTGGTGAGCGGAGGCACTGGATTGTGGTCGGCATCAGTGCTTGGTGGTGGCGGCAGTGATCTGGTGCCGTGGGTGGCGTTCGGCCGGCCGGTTCTTGGATGGTGGGAGTTGTCGGTGGCGGTCCGCTAGTGGAGTTCGGTGGGTGACGTCGCCGATGGTGGCGCTCGGTGCCGAAAGTGGTGGTGATGGGCGAAGGCGAAAGATTGAGGGGAGACTGGAGAGAGAGAGGAAGGAGAAGAGGGAAAATGGGGAGGGAAATGAAAATAAACTGCTTCACGAGTGCTTTCAAGTTTTTTTCCTTTTTTAAAAAAAAGAAGACGTGGCATGTGCCACATAGGCAGAGATGAGGAGGAGAATGAAATGAGAACGCATAGAAGCATTTCTCGCCTTAATATGTCATGCATTACTCAATAATAGGGATATTCTCTTTTTCATTCTCTCAAACCCATCTACTCATCATCTCCTCTCTCATGAAGAAAGATGGGTCCCACTTATGTCCATACTAAAAATAAAATTTAAGAAGAAAGATGGTGAAGAGATGAATTGTAGCATGAAGTGTAACATTCCCCCTCAATAATATGTTGATGACAATTCTCCAATATTCAAATATTCAATGAAATTGATGTTAATTTTAGCGTCGATAATTCTACAATATTTTTATGTTGTCTTTGTGTCCTCCCAATATCTCCTCAACATTAATTGTTGAGGTATGATATAGGTACAATTTAAGTTTAACTTTAATCCAACTTCTAAGATAAATTTATCTCTCTCTTTAGTTTAAGACTCTCTCTCCTCCACATTAATTTTTTTTTTAAAAAAAAACTTAATAGAAAAATTAAACTTAAGTTATGCATTTATTATTTTCCTTGATTAAAAAGGAATAGGATCATCTCCAGTCCAAAATGGACTGGAGAATATCCAATTCATGGTTATACATATCTCACTACTTAAAAATAATAAAAAAAATATTATTTTATATTAAAAAATAAATAATTTAAAAATTTAAAAAAATAAAGGGATGGTCGGACTACCCCAATTTGGGGGTGACCCAGACCAAAGCCACCCCACCCCCATCTAGGGTGGCCAACCACCCTTTTATTTTGTTATTTTTATTTTTTAAATATAAATTAATATTTTATTGTTATTTTTAACTAGTGGGACAAGTATCTTATTTTTAGCCATAAGATTTTTTAAATAAAAATTTAGTCATAGATCGAATATTTTTCAGTCTAAAATGGAAATGACCTCTTCTAATTAAAAAGATGTCATTTCTGTCAAATCAGAATTAAATGAATGTCGAGGAGGACCACGTCGTTAAAACCCATCTCGTCCGCATTGTTATGGAGCCTCGGTGTTATTTCCACGTCATTATTATCAACATTTGTTTTCATTAATATTGAATGTTTGATTATTCTTATGATACATACGGTTTTTCTATCTCTCATAGCATTTCTCTAGTAGATTTATCAATATAGTTTTTTAGTCATTTGGATGAGCCAATTTGCTGATGGTCAGCAGAAGCTTTAACCGTTGGACAAAGACGACTTTCATTTGTAGTGGGCAAATTAGTAATAGCATTCCTATCACTCTTATCAAATTTTATTTATTAAAATAATTAAAAGTATATTTTTAGTTATATTAACAATTTATTTTTTTAGGGCACCACAGTAGTCTCACGATTTTAACAATCTACTTTCACTATTCTATTTAAATATTTTTTTTCAAAGATTTGTTTATTTTTTTTAACTATTAAAGGAAGAGAGATAAATGATAAGCAAAAAAGAAGAGAGAGAAATTAGTTGTTTAATGAATAAGTGAGTGAATAGTAAATTTTAAGTTTGATGAGTACTGTTCACACCACCAAATTTTTTTGTTAAACTTGTGAGACTGAAAAGTAGCCATTTAAGCCATTTTGGTTAAATTGCCTTACCAATTTAACAAAAAAATGAATTTAGCGAGGCTATTATGGGTGCTCTAAGGAAGTTATTTCACTAAAGGTGCATTTGGCGTTGCGATTTTGTAAACAAAAAGTGTAATTTTAACCCAAATCATAGAAAATTGATCATTTAGAGCATTCATATTGGTTTAACCATTTTTCACATTTATCTAAAATAAATAAGCAAAACACTAAAAAATCATCTGTATTGGATTATGCATCTTAACTACAAAATACATTCTTGTTACATTTATTAACAGTGCAAGGCTACATATAACGGGCACTCTTTACACATCCATCTCATTAATAGTATATTTATCTCTCCACATCTCTCTATTTTTTTTATAAAAAAAAAGAAAAAAAAAATTCTCGTATTTCTCTCTCCACATCTCTTTTTTCAAAAGTTGAAAAATATGATATCTAAAAAAAAAATACAATCTTTATAAAAATAAATAAAAAATAATATTTAAATTATATAAATTTTTTTAAAAAAATAGATAATCAGATATATAATGTCTTTTAAACTCATTACCTAAACTAGATAAAGTAGGTTTTGATTAAGCATTTTACATAAAAATATGCGAGTAATGCTACAAATCCTTCTTGTGTCCCTCCAAAAATGATGTGGATCTTGAAATCACCATTGAGTTTATAATTGATTATTATTAAATTTTGATCAAATGATGATTTTAAGAACCGCATCATTCTTAGAGGGACACAAGAGTGACAAAAAGGACTTTTAGAATTACACAAAAATATGCATAAACAAATGTGATTGATCATTTAGGGTTGCATTTAAAATAAACTACAAAAAAAAAAAAAAAGAGTAATTTCTAAAATCTGCGTTTTCAATTCACAGGGAATAAGATATTTTCGTAAAAACGCACAATTTTAAAAGTTAAACTACAATTTTAAAGGTATAGCTATGATTTTGACAAATGCTTAACTGCGTTTTTAAAAATCATGTTTTCAAATCCTACATTTTAAAATCACAAATTCAAACGGACCCTAATCACTTCCAATGTTCTTTTGATTAATTCTCTTATTAGATTAGCAGTGCTCAAAGTTTTCTTGTATTTCTTTGCGCCTCTGAGTCAAACAAGTTAACTAACCTAGCCCTTACGGACCAGGAGTGTTACACATGTTATGTTCTTTACTATGTTGAAAATGCCCCCACAACGCATTCACTTTCATTTCATCATTTGAGATACTTGGACCCGGAACCAGCCCTGGAACAAGAGCCCTACCCTCAAGCATGCTCACCACTGCAGACATGGTAGGCCTAACTGTTGGGGAAACATTAGTGCATAAAAGAGCCACATTGATCGTCACCATAACCTCTTCTGTCTTGTAGTTTGAGCCCAACCTTGGATCCACCAGCTCCAATAAACTCCCTTTCTCTTTTAAAACAAGTGCCTGCAAACGGACAACATGCTACAGATCAAGAATATGTGAACTCTGGCAGGAAAAGAAGAATTCAAGAAACAAATAAAAGTTGAGGTTGATTCTTCATTTAGAAGGCCTGGAAGATTTTCCCTCAGCATTGTATCAACTTTCTAGCTCAACAAATATGAAAATTGGATATTCAACATGAAACATTTCTGTAATTAAATTCTAAGATTAACAAACGCAAGCAGATATAANTTGTGATTTTCCGTACGCGTGATAAACACCGTAAAATGTTTTCGACATAAAACATTTTCAGAGAAAATAACTTCTCTGAAAATATTTTCTGACGGAAATCATTTTACGTCGAAGTAAACGGAGCCTAAAGGTGCATTTGGCATTACGATTTTATAAACAAAAAGTGTAATTTTAACCCAAATCATAAAAAATTGATCATTTAGAGCATTCAGATTGGTTTAACCATTTTTTACTTTTATCTAAAATAAATAAACAAAACACTAAAAAATCATCTACATTGAATTATGCATCTCATCTGCAAAATACATTCTTGTTACATTTATTAACAGTGCACTACTACATATTGCAAACACTTTTCACACATCCATTTCATTAATATACTATTTCTCTCTCCGCATATCTCTATTTTTTAAAAGAAAATAAAAATTCTCCTATTTCTCTCTCCATGTCTCTCTTTTTTCAAAAGTTGAAAAATATAATCTTTAAGAAAAATACAATCTTTATAAAAATAAATAAAAAATAAAAATATTTAAATGATATAAATTTAAAAAATAAATAAATAATCAGATATATAATGTCTTTTAAACTCATTATCTAAACTAGATAAAGTGGTTTTGATTAAGCATTTTACATAAAAATATGCATAAACAAATGTGATTGATCATTTAGGCTTGCATTAAAAAAATAAAAAAATAAAAATAAATGAATAAAAAAAATTTAAAAAAAAGGAAGTCATTTCTAAAATCGGTGTTTTCAATTCACAGGGAATAAGATGCTTTTGTAAAAATGCACAATTTTAAAAGTTAAACTACAATTTTAAAGATAAAGTTGTGATTTTGACAAATGTTTAACTACGTTTTTAAAAATCATGTTTTAAAATCGTACATTTTAAAATCACAAATTCAAACGGACCCTAATCACTTCCAATGTTCTTTTGACTAATTCTCTTGTTAGATTAGCAGTGCTCAAAGTTTTCTTGTATTTCTTTGCGCCTCTAAGTCAAACAAGTTAACTAACCTAGCCCTTACGGACCAGGAGTGTTATACATATTATGTTCTTTACTATGTTGAAAATGCCCCCACATTCACTTTCATTTCATCATTTGAGATAATTGGATCCGGAACCAGCTCTGGAACAAGAGCCCTACCCTCAAGCATGCTCACCACCGCAGACATGGTAGGCCTAATTGTTGGGGAAACATTAGTGCATAAAAGAGCCACATTGATCATCACCATAACCTCTTCTGTCTTGTAGTTTGGGCCCAACCTTGGATCCACCAGCTCCAATAAACTCCCTTTCTCTTTTAAAACAAGTGCCTGCAAACAGACAACATGCTACTGATCAAGAATATGTTATAAGGTTGAGGTTGATTCTTCATTTAGAAGGCCTGGAAGATTTTCCCTCAACATTGTATCAACTTTCTAGCTCAACAAATATGACAATTGGATAATTAACACGAAACATTTCCGTAATTAAATTCTAAGATTAACAAACGCAAGCATATATAAATTAACAAGAGCATAACAAGCAGAAAATGTAAGAAAGAAAGAGATTCAAATTACCCGATCAAGAAGATGGAAACAGTCCTCCTTTGGTCGGTAACCAGTGTTGCTCATTCCACTGACAATTTCCAAGGCAACAACTCCAAAACTATAAACATCTACTTTGTCAGTTAAATAACCCCGCATTGCATATTCTGGTGCCATATATCCACTACAAACATTTTCATCATCACGAAGTCACAAGATTGCAAATATTAAGGGCAATAATTTCCAATTGCTTTTGTGTGTGTGTGTGTTTGTGTCATGAGGGCATGGGTAAACTAAATCAATAGTTAACTTGTAGGATACTTTCAATTATCTTTTTCTTCCTATTTCTTTGAAACTATTGGTATCACATGAAAATAAGAAAAAAGATAATAGGAAACACTATGACATGAAATTAATACACAACAACTCACTAAGTTCCAGCAACTCGGGTTCTTATGTGGGTTTTATCCTCTTCATCAAGCTTCGCTAAACCAAAGTCAGATATCTTAGGGTTGAGATTTTTATCAAGCAATACATTAGTAGCCTTGATGTCTCTATGAACAATCTTCAATCTCGATTCTTCATGGAGATAAGCCAAACCTCTTGCTACACCAACACAAATCTTATGTCTTGTTGGCCAATCCAATTTCAACTCATATTCTTGTGGCCCTTCAATCAAACAAATTAATAAAAAATAGTTACTGACTAAGCATACATGCATGTTATCAATGACTACAAATACACAAAAAAAGCAATTAATTGCACGAAGGTAAAAGTTTACCAAACAAAGCACGAGCGAGACNATCAAGCTTGGCTAAACCAAAGTCAGATATCTTAGGGTTGAGATTTTTATCAAGCAATACATTAGTAGCCTTGATGTCTCTATGAACAATCTTCAATCTCGATTCTTCATGGAGATAGGCCAAACCTCTTGCTACACCAACACAAATCTTCTGTCTTGTTGGCCAATCCAATTTCAACTCATATTCTTGTGGCCCTTCAATCAATCAAATTAATAAAAAACAGTTACTGACTAAGCATACATGCATGTTATCAATGACTACAAATACACAACAAAAGCAATTAACTACACAAAGGTAAAAGTTTACCAAACAAAGCACGAGCAAGACAATTATTTTCCATGTACTCGTATACTAGCAACAATTGATTTCCTTCAATACAGCACCCATAGAGCTTAACAAAATGAGGGTGTTGCAAAGCAGAAATCATGCCTATCTCATTCACAAACTCGCGATTTCCTTGCTTTGATTTGGAAGAAAGCTGTTTGACAGCAATTATGGTACCATCTATCAGAATGCCCTGCATTTGGGAAACATAAAACCTATTTTATAAATGAACAAGGACACTTCAAAAAGAACAATAAGAAAAGTTCAGATACAATCAATCAAAATATGTATTCTGCAAATACCTTATAAACAGAACCGAAACCACCTTCACCAATTTTATTCGCAGCATCAAAGTTGTTTGTGGCAGTTTTGATTTGGCTTAAGGTAAATATGCCAGTTTGCCGGCCCAAACCCTTTAAATCTGAGGAAGATGCCAAGTTAGTACAGATGTATGTCTAAGAAAATTGCATAATTGTTGACATTCCTCATAGCTTGAGACATTTTAGTACATACTGTACAACCCCCTTCTCTTGCTCAGAAAAGGTAACCTAATAAATTAACAAGTTCTAGAGAAACCACATGCCATCATTCTGCATCAGGAACTTTTGCAAAAGGCTATCTTAGAATAAGTGCCACCCTGTTAGCCGCACAATGCTTTTAGGCTGCAACTTGCATGTCAGCTCATGGGCCCATCCCTTGTGTACTCCATGCACACAACCTCACGGTGAACATATTACTAAACAAGTTAGCTGTTTCCACTGCATCCTACAAGTGTGCATATGTATCTGTAGTGTGTTCAAACATACATATATGTGCAAAGTGCTCGATGGGAAAAAAATAAAGGAAAAAAAAAATTCAAAGAACATACCAAAAGTAAATAACTTTTACTAAAAAGAAATACTGATCCATATAATAACAACATTAATTGCCCTGCAATACCTTGTTCCATTTTATTTTTCTGTCCTAGACAGCACTTCCACCAGAGGGTACCCAGAACCAAAAATATAACAAAAGCTCCAGCAGCAACAATCCCAATCTTTGCACCTAGAGATATACCAGTTCCATTTTCTGATGGGGACATAAAGTCTGTTTGAAGAAAAAATATAAGAGTAATAGCATTAATCATTGTCAAGGTAATTGATGGGAAAAATTATCATCCAAGTAACACATGGAAAACATGGAGGTCTAAACTGACAGTTAATACTTCAGTGAAAATAAATAAGAAAAGGATTTCATTCTCTTATTCATCAATATCATTGTTGACTATCATTTCTTCAAGTAGTAGACATCAAACTGAAAATATATATATATAATAAAAATAAAACCATAAAAAAGTAGGCAAGAAAGACAAATTCATCCATCTATGTTTCCATAAAGAAATTACAAGGCCAAATCAAATACTATTAAAGAAATCAGCGAAATATCTTTAGTACCGTTCATCCTTAAAAGTATCCAGAGAAATAGAGGTAAAGTTTATATAAGCAAGTCTCAGAATGGTTCACTTTCAAGCCACCAAAAGTTAAAACAAGAGGTCATAAAAGATAAAAATTACCATGATCCACAGAAATAGCTGAAATAAGAGGACCATAGACTCCTCTGTCTGGGATACCAGTTGTCCCCTTCCCAGCCCAATAGAAACGGATCTCCAAGGTATTACTAGTCACAATAGCGGTAAAATTTGCTATAACTGCCTTACCAACTCCACCAGCCTCTTTTACAATGTTGAAATCCTTCCATACCAGCTCTCCCTACAATATTCTAATCCATTCTGTGTTAACAACCGTTTCATGCTAACAACTACTTGAGTATTGAAATTGCTTGATAAAAGTGGAAGTATATTGTTATAATTACCTGAATGTAAATATCAAATATACGCCTTCCCAAGCTGCTATATGATTTATCATCAGTGAACATTATCTCCGCAAAATGGAGGTTTACTTTGTAATTTCCATTTCCCAAACAAAAAGCATAATAACTAAGAGAGAGAGGTGAAAGGCGTGCATTCATGTACAGTTCAGGGTTGGTCATAGAGAGTCTGGATGAATTTGTGAATAAAAGTGGGTCCATTTGGTCATCATTATCCATGAAGTCACCAGTGCTGCTAAATGCCCAGTTTTGTGCACTCTGGAAAAAATTTGAAGGTCCACTGGTATCTGTATCAGCGTCATATGCAGTAGTGCCATTGATAGTTACTGCTTTTCCACCGCAATTTATATGAACATTGTACCAATCTGGGACAAAAACAACAATAAATTAGTAACAATTGAACGTGTAGACGACTAGACATAAAGGCATTAATAACTGTCAAAAAAGAAAAGGAAGAAAACCTATTCAGTATTCTCAATTGAGAGAGCAGTTGGGGAGAAGGAAGGATGAGTTAGTACACAATTCAGGCAAATGAAAGAAGTCATTTATTGTCATTGCCCATTCACAGAGAACATTTTTTACATTATGACTAAGACTATCACAAATATATTATTGATTGCTTACATCTTAATCATCCCTCACAATATTTCACTATGCACTGTTAGATCTAGCCAGACAACTATGTAGGAGGCAACACATGTAAGCTAACTTTCATTAGTTCAAGCCTGATCAATTAGAATTATAGTGCATGCTTAAGTCAAAAATAAGGAGAGATTGGTGAGCAAAAACAGTTAAGAAAACTTAAGGCTAAATTATGAGCCTCATTTGTACCAATTGTGAAAGCATTAGCACCGAGTTTTTTTATTTTGGAGACATGTGTCTTCCTACGCTACCAATAGGTTAAAGTTACTAGCTTTTAATAATAGAAAAATTGCATCAAAGGGGTTGGCTTAATGGCAAGGGGCTTACTCTCAAGTGGTTTGGTGAGGAGGAGAACATGGGTTCAAGTCTCTATGGACACGATGCTAAGGGGACAAGACTCAAGCCCATTAAAGCCCTACTCATCAGCTTCCTGTTACTATGTCCTTTGTGGAGTTAGGGCCAGGCTAAGGCTCGACCCGTCTTGTAGGAAGCGCCTAAAAATCACCCACATTGCGGGCCTATCTAGGTCTCGCCTAACTGGTGCCCCAATGGGTAAGGTGCTAACATAATAAATTCCAAAGATAAGGAGTTTTATGTTTCTTTTATGCCTAGAAAAAAGGAATTTTCCTTCCTATAATATAGTGTTATAACTTTCAAAACATCTAAGAATTGAAGAATTATGTAACATAGGATGATCCTACAACTTAAATATGAAAGCAGTATCTGTAAAAGCAGGTTCCTTGTTCACTAAGACCACAAACATGACAAGAAAACCTACATGATTTATACAGGTTTCCTTTCCAACTGATGTAGTAAATTTGATAACAACAGTGTCACCTTTCCATAAAGAAAACGTCCAACAAAGAATAAAAAATTCAAAAAGAAAAGGAAACCTAGAGAAGTGCACCCTCAACTATTGTGGTTTTATCGCTTGCTCATAGCACTACAATTTCAGAGGAAATTTCAACATCTTTCATCCTTTTTTCCTTTGGTTTTTTATTTCACGCAATCTACTATACGTAGTTGTACTTAGAACAACCTCTTATTCTTTAGAAATTACAGACCTATGTATAAGAGGTTTGGCTACAAGTCTCAGTCCCCCATTCACCATGACAAGGAAAAGCAAACAAGTCGGTAACACTTTTGACACACGGTAATAATGAGAATATAACAATATTAAGAAAATATATGATATTTCAACTTACAATGTGAACAACGAAAGCTTCTCAAACACGAAACCATGCCACTGATAGAACAATCAAGGTCCAAAACAATTTAGTGTAACATTAAAAATGGATTTGTGTTTATATATATCAAGGCAATACACCAGAAAGTTAAAAGTTCTTTATCCATATTTTTTATAGATGAAGTTGATACTCACAAATTATTGTCAATTGAGGAGCTTGCAAACAAGTTCCTGTGGAAAATAACATGGGAAAAGTTTATTGAGTATGCCCATGCATGCATGTACACACAAAAACATGCTTAGATGGAATTCTTACACACTACGTTGTTGACAAACTGATAGCCCTGAATTCCCAATCGTGAAGTTGTTATATGAAAGATCACTGCACACAAAGAGGCAACGTGATTCATCAGCTTCCATGATGTAGCATGACCAGAAAACTTTTATTATACATGATAGTGCATATAATCCAAGATATTAAGCTAACAACTGAACTTAAGTAGAAAAACTACAAGCACTTTCTACTACTCATAAGGGGATTAGCTGCTCATAAACTATCATAAGCTGAGGGAAATACTTCCTAAAATGATCATCTCCTTATAGTCCTATTATCTTGCTAACAATCCCATGAGAAAATACTAGAAGAGTAAATGCCAATCCAGAATATGGAGGCTCTTCTCCTCCAAGTTGGATCATGAACCATAGCAACAAAAGATATTTGAATCTTGAACTCAAAAGGAGACATTGGTATGGCTGTAATTGCACAGGACATGCTTTCAATGAAAATGCATATTCTCTGGTTCCTGTTTTCGACATTGGGATGCCATTTCTGACACATTGTAGAAAAAGCGCCTGGAAGTAAACACAAGGAGTGTAGGAAACATTGGGAACTCTCAGGAGTAGAAATTATTGGAAATGCCATTGAAACTTGTATGGAATGCATTTCCTTTAATCCTCTTGTTTTGATATGATTTAAGACCCTCATTTTCTAAATTGATTAATAAAGTATCTCACAGATTTCTATAAATTACACTTTAAAGATGTAAATCATTTTTGTCCATGTCACTTTTCCAATGATTAAGATTTAACATTTATAGCATCTTTTGTGTTGGATCGGACCTTTAACCATCTCATCCGAAAACAACCCAACAGCATCAGAGTTTCTTCACATTTTGACATTCAGACCAAATCAAATGGAAGACATGCAAGTAACTATGCATTACCAGAGGTCATACTCAGATACATTTTTTTTTTCAGTTGAAGTAAAAGCGACTGAGTAATAAAGGGAGATAAAGCTCTAGAAGATAGTCAACAAGGTAGATGCACAATCATATTATTATTAATGAAATATCATGCAATGATTAGGATAAAATAATCAAAATCTTTGGTTGACTAATTGTATATATAGAATTTGGCAGAGAACCTTACATGTTGTCCCCTTTATTCAGCATCCACAGAGGCACTTGTCCAGTTAGCAAGTTGCCAGTTAAATATCTAAACAAAATCAATATTGCCAATTCAGTATCATTATGTAGTTTGTGCATTACAGATCATCAAGTAGACTTTCCCTTGAGGATGCAAATCTTTCAAACACCCAATGGCTAAACGAATATTTATACTTTGGATGATTTCATATTAACAATAATAAATTACATGAAATGGCATCCCTACTCTAGCAAGTAGAGCTAGGAGTGTTAGCTACATCTATACTTTGGAAGAGGAACAACTTTAACTAGGAAATCAATTTAAAAAATTCTTATATGGATGTCAACATGCAGTAGTTAACTCTAGGAAACCTATAATTTGAATGACATGAAAGGACTTATTTCTCTTTTGTAGCCTTTAGCAGACAGACTACTGGGTACTTGTTTAAGAGAAGACAATTTCAGCACTCAATTACCCATATGATGATATGTATGTCCAATGCAAATACTTAAAACTTTTTACAGAACCCTTTTAACTAAAAGCTTGACTTGGTGCATTTAAGCCACATTAGTGCCACGTTCTATATTCTACAGGCCATCCAGTTACTTCACCCTTGAAACATCCTGTCAGGTTGGTCACAGATAATTCTGTTTGGGGCCCAAAGTTTGTTTGAGACTTCGATGCCAAAAGGATATTTTTGCCTGATTTTATACTGGAGGTCTTTTAAGGCCAGAATCTAGGAGTCATCCAGTTGATCAACTTGGAGCCTAATTGATCAGGTCATTAAACTATTCCTTTTTCATCCCCACTAATGAGGTAACAATCACAGTGTCTCTCAGCTATACAAAAATGGTTGTCTGCAATTTGGTATATGAAAATATACATATAATTTAAAATGCATACATGTAATCTGATTTTTGTAGACTTGCAAAGCTGCTTGGAATTTCTCCTCTTAGTTTGTTAAAGCTGAGATCTCTGCAGGAAAAGTTATAATTAAATGAATTAGAAAACAAATAGCACCCTAAAAAACCAATCCTTTCCTGAAAAATGTTACAAACAAACAACATATTGAAGTTGTAAAAATGAGAAAGGACAAATCATTTTTATACAAGAATGTCATAAAAAATAAAAAATAAAAATAAAAATAAAGTCAAACCATGCTAATTTAGTTGGAATTCTTAAATCTTTTAAAAAGCATTTTCCGATCCTGGGCCTTGGTTTAGGTTGCAGGTGGGTGGGAAAGGGAGGTCATCGTTTTGGTTTTGGTTTTTGTTAAAATCTTACAAAATAGAAGTTTTCTAGAGCATTTCCTGGTATATAATTCATGCTTGACTGTGGCAGCACATTAAGCTACCCACCTCTTTTCTTGTCAATTAAATAAGTTCTTTACTCATTTATAGTGGGACAATTTTTGTTAACATAAGTTCCCTACCTTCGTTTTTTTTTATAAATAAAATAAAATAAAATAACAGTTTCCTAACCTTAGTTGTTAAAGGTAAGTGACCCATACCCAAACAGGATTTCAACAACTGTACATTACCAAGCTCATCCAATATCTTGAGCCGAAATAATTACTCAATTTTATCGTCACTTTTGATTTCTCATATAATCCTTTCATACGATATAAACCAATTAAACTATTGTACATACGGACTAGTTTGTAGCTTAATTCATTTGACATCCAATCAGATGAAGAACATATGTCATTTTCTCAGACATAAACATACACTTGCGCACATAATTGAGCAGTCAGATGATTTGCTCAAATTTCAACTGTTTGGCAAATTAGACCAACTAGTGTTTATGCACAATCAGCTGGGGCAGTTCAAATAAAAAAAAAAACCTCTAAATGAGTATTGGAATCAGGAGTTCAAGATCGACTAAAGAAAGGCAAAAAGGGAGAGAATCGACCGAGCAAATGACATAAAAAAATTTGAAAAAAAAAATAATAATTGGTCTCGAATAGTTTTCTCAAGTACACCAAATAACATAGACCATCTTGTCAAAGACAATCATGTTCAATGTCTAAAAGGCTTCATCAACGAGCAAAGAATGGTCCATAAATGAGCATAAAGGCATTTTCAAGAGAATTTTTGAAATATCAGCAAACAGAAAATGGACAAAAAAGTGGCTACTATACTAACAAGGTTTTCAACGTTGTCATATCCCCAAGAAATTCAGGTAGCCATCCAGTAATATTGCAACTCCTCAATATCCTGTAACAAAATAAAAAATATCTATGTAAAGTCGAGTAGCCATAAGGATGGAACTTCCGAAAATCATGTCATTGAAACATTTGACTTACAATGTCTTCAAATGTGTCAGATTATTAAGTGGTGGAAAAGGTTCTTCAGATCCATTCAAGTCACTAATTCTCCTGCATATCAAATTCAACAAAGAATATAGTAATTCAAATGCAATTCCATCTGAAAATGATTTATAGTTGTGACATAAAAGGTTGATACTCACAAGTCAGATAACTTTTCCAAAAGAGCAACGCCAGGAGGAATTGGCCCGTTCAAACCACTTGCCTGAATCACTCTGTTGTTACCAAATTTTGATGTAATGGGGGATAACAAATAACAGCCATAATTAAATAATGAACAAATCCTCAATCAAAATTAAAAAAGAAAAAGGAATAAAGCTCTCACAGTTTTCCAAGCTTTTTCCAATTTTGAATATAATTGGGTATCTTTCCAGAAAATTGATTGTCACTGATCCGACTGCATTACGTTGAATGGACAAAATGAATTTTAAAAAAAAAAAAAAAAGTCATATGTAATCTCAGATGAAAAACTTAACGAGGAAAGAAAAAAAGAGTAGCTTACAAGTCCTTCAATGTGATCAGCCCTGCAAATGAATCAGGCAACTCCCCAGTAAAGTAATTCGAGCTGAGGAGGCTATAACAACATCATCATCATCAACAACATTATCAGCCTCAGGAATTCTCAGTACACCAAATAAAAGAGATAAGATTCTTGTAATAAGAGGGAATATTCAAAAACGTCTTACAATCTTTCTATGGAGTGCATATGGCCAAGCTCTGGAGGAAGATTTCCGGAGAGCTGATTGAACTCCACCGTACTACAAATAATAAAACCGAATTCCTAAATCACAAAACTTTAAAAAAGAAAAAAAGAAAAAAGAAAAATCACAAATAGAAACAAACGGCTTATCAAAACTCACAAGCTTTTGAGAGTAGTAATGTGTGCAAGTTCTTTGGGGATAGAACCCGTTAACCGGTTTCCAAGAAGGGAACTGCAATATGACCCTCGTACGTTAAAATCATCCCTTCATGAAAACATCTATAAATATATATATATATATAGAGAGAGAGAGAGAGAGTACATGTTGACCAGCTGCGTGGAACCCCATTCCGGAGGAATTGAACCGTTGAGGTAGTTGCGGGTGAGGTCACTAATGCGAGAGGGAAATAGAGAAATGAGTCCACCGGAAAATCAGCTGATGAAAGAAACTACAGCATTTGTGTACACTTACATTTGTTGGAGGTAAGGCAACCTGACCAAATCTGGTGGGAGTTTGCCCGGGAGATTCTGCGCTTTGAGGACTCTGTCATTCCAGTACAAAAGTTGGGTTTTTTCGGTCACCGGCTTTAACTTTCTCAAGAAATAATGAATAAAATTGTGGCTCAAAGCTATAAAATGTAGTCTGCAGAACTTTATCGTAATCAAAAGTTTACCTTTTCCCTTCAAAGATGATAGAAATGCTTAGTTTTAAAAAAATAAAATAAAATAAAACTGGAAAATCTAAAATTTCTTCTATAATCTTCGACCACTAAAGGTCTGGGTTTCAACCCATTTCAAAACGCGTTAAGAGTTGCGATCCAGCCCATCAAAGGCAACCTTGTCAAATGCTAGCATAACTGAATTAACGACAAATCTAGTTTACGATTTCTTATCATCGGCCCAGTTTTCCTTCCAACCTTTTGGGCGAAGAAAGCTTGCTAGACCAAGAACGGGCTACAATTTTTTTTTATTAAATTTCTACAAGGCCCATTTGGGTCTTTCCCTAATATGTTTTGCATTATTATTTTTATTTGAAAAATTGCCCCATAACTTTTGAGTTTTCGCCCAGCATAAAGACTAATTTAAACTTTTAACAATTAAGGAGATGAGTTTTGCCTATATAATAAATAAGCTGGCTCCATCCCGCTCGCTAAGGAACGAGAATTGACAGATCATCGAAAGCGAATGTGGTCCCGATCATCTACGATTTTTTTTTATTTTTTTTAATTTGCGTGGCCAGCTATATGATGAGAATTGACAGGAGTGAGAATGAGAATGCATTAAAGATGTGGTCCTCAATAACCCATTTAGGTGGTATTTGACAAACGTTTTGGGGTTATACTGTTTGTGGATGTATTGTAGATTTTTTTGTCTTTTTCCTCAAAAATCAACAAACATCACTGAAATACCCCTCTCTCTTTTGATTTCATGACACCAAGAAAGTTCTGATTTTGGATGGATTTCGACAAAGAAAACAGGATCAAGAAAACTCAACACAGACATTCATCGAACATCCGAAATGAACACACCCATTTGATGATTCTCAGAAAATCAACACCCAAAACTCTTTAAGAAACATGAGTACCAAAAACAGAACAACAACCCATTCGGCTACCACCGAGAATCAAACAGAAAATCAACAACAACCGTGAATCAACCCCTCAGAAAGCCAAAACAGAGCAAATCCACCGCAACCAAAACAGAACAATTGAACAAAGCAAGAAAGGACAAATTTAGATAAATCGTCAATTTCTTTGATTTTTGGGGCTTTTGTCCCCGCTGTCGAATTTTTAAGATCGTAAAAAACATCCGATTCAGCACATAGAGGACCCGAGATGGGCTTTTCGTCTCCGATGCCCGACGGTTTTGAATCCTCCCGCTTTAGTGTCGCCAAACGCAGGATCAGATTGCGGTGAAGAAAGCGAAGGCCTTGAGTCATGAGCGGAGACCGGACCTCCGGGCTTTGGATTTTCGCGGAGGCCAGGATCATCTCAGTCAATTGTGATTTTTCTCCATTTCCCCTTCTTCTTCTTAATCTTGGAAGCCGGTTTTTTTCCCAAATTGCGTTTCGGACTCTCGTCGTCGCCGTCCACGTTGTCGTAGTCGACGCTGTCTCTGAGGCGATTATCTCTGTACTCGTCCCTCAGGATCTTCGACCAGTCCAGAATGTTCACTGGCAGCGACGACGCGTTGGCGCCGGTGAAGACGAAGGCGCGGTCGGCCGAAGGCTTGGAGCCGCGTCGATGAAAAAAAAAAAAAAAAACAATGAACCAGCTAAGGGTGGGCATAGTGTCGGCGTCTTTGATCTGATGGGCATGGCGTCGGCAGAATCCGAAGGCGTAGGGGTGGGGGAGAGAGAGGAGAAATTTGTTGGGTCGAAGAAGAAGAAGAAGCAAGCGTGTGGGGCTTCCGGATATTGGGCTGAGGGTAAAATGGTATTTTTATTGCACAGTGCAAACTTGCACAATACAACCATAACCCCAAAACGGGTTATCAAACAACCCCTAATATATTTTTGTACAGCTTGAAAGTCAAAGATATGAGTCAAATACTTTTACAGAAACGAATAAACTAATTATTGAATATGTAAGATCTAAAATGCGAGTGTTACATATTTAATGATAAATTTATTTTAAAAATGAATTTACAAGAAATATTAACAAAAAATAAATGTGTAATAGCTATCTTCTTTTTTTTTTCTTTTGAAATTATGTAATAGCTATCTTTATGTTTAGTATTGCAGCTTACTTTTTAAACATTTAAAGACGCCCATTCAAAACTGTTTAAAGGCATGCATGTACCTAGTAATTATCTTTTGTTGTTTATTCATTATCTAATGATTTTTTTTTTTTATCGACCAAAGTCTAAGGTTGGTTGGCATAGACACATTAATAAAATAAGATAATAATTAAATATAAGTATAATTTTTAATATTACTAATTAAATTTATTTCTTTTTATCGACTTAACTTTTAGAACAAGTAGAGTAATTTAACAAGAGAAGTGATAAAAAAAATTATTTTTTAACCATCTTTCAATCATTTCTATGTGAATGAGTAAATTTATTATTAAATTTTTTTTTGTGACTTATATGAGTCCACAAATTAAACGTATATCCATTAAATTTACAAAAAAAAAAAAAAAATTGTTAATATGTGCCATGTCTCTTTTAACATTATATCAAAGCCATAGATTTTGAATTTAAGCTTTAACCCTATTATCCACTTTTCATTTCAATTAAATATTCGCGTCATATAAAAATCTTAATCATTAACTAAGTGAGCTTAAGTGAAAGGGGTGGAACTTACATGCTGATGACGTGGCACACACTGGCACCGGAGAAGGAGCAGTTACAAGTAACAGCATTTTCAAATCCTTTCCGTTTGTCGAGTTCAACCCATCCGTATTCTCCACTGCACGGATCGACGCTGAAATTCCAGTCCGTCTTCCCCAAACTCTTCGCTATGTCACGTAAAGCTTCCACTGCAAAAGTTTATGATCAAATCAGAAACAAAAGAAAAGGCTATCCAGATCCAACCAATCAAATTTGTACGTTTTTTTATTATTTTTCTGATGAACGGATTGCATATATCGCCACGAAACTAAGATTTATTAAGATATTTAAAAAAAAAAATATCATGCATCTGTGTGATGAGCGAAGCGAACCTTCATCTTTCGGCAATATAGCGGCTCCGGAAGCGAAGGTTGGGAAGCAAAAGGAGAGAGTTGAAGCAAGGAGAAATGGAGCAATAATTAGAAACAGCTTCTTCATTTTGCAGACGAGAGAATACCTTCACCTACGTACGCAGGTAAAATGGTGGCCGAATTGGTGCTGCGCAAATCATTGACCGTTGGATGATGAAGGAATTTGGAGAGAGAGAGAATAGATGAATTAAAGCAGTGAGAAAACAAGGGGAATATCTTCTGGTTTTGGTTTGAGAGTGGTGATAAATAGATCGAGTAGACCTCGAATCGAAGAGAATGAAGAATCAAAGTCAACGATTATTGATTTATTGTGTGGACTCTGGACTGTGGGGTTATGCTACCGTGTACTTATTTTATAACTTTTGACTTGAGTCAAAATGAGTAAACACTCGTTTCAAAAAAAAAAAAAACAAACAAACAAACAACGAATAAAAACTGATAAGGAGCTGTTTGGTAAATAGGTTTTACGTTGGTTTATTATTATTATTACATATCCAATAATAATAAGTAGTGATTGATACGATAGAAAAGTAAATAAAATTATTTAGTAATAAGAAAATAAAATAAAATAAATTGACATTTTTGTTTTGAGAAATGAAAAAAAAAAATATATATATATATATATATATAGGAGTATACGTGTTGCCAAAATTTTGATTAAAGGTTGTTTGAAAAAAAAAAATAAAAAAAATCATAATCATAAGGTTATTCGATGATAAAAAATAATAAATAAAAAAGTGTTTTGATCTAATATAAAATGAAAGTAGTTTTAGTATTTTTCTGTTTAAAATTATTTGCAATACTTTCTTTTTTTTCCTTTTTTTTTGGCTAAAGAAGAAAAACTAGGCCAAACTAAAGTATAATTAAGCTTTTAGCATGCCTCTTCCACTCGTGCTGATGCTGTTTGGGTTTTTTGTTGCTCTCTTGTATTTTCTGTAGTTTGGTGTTTATCTTTGCTGTTGTTATTTTTTGTGGGTTTTATACCCCCTTGTATTGAAGTGTTTGAATCTTGTAGGGTAGATTTTTGATGCGGGTGGTCCGCCTTCAATGGATTTGATTCGGTTTCTGTAGTGTCTGCCCTGCAACAATCATTTAACGGTGGTTGTTGTCTTTACCATAAAGAACTCTTTACCAAGTTCTTTTACATTTGTCACCGCCTTGTGTGGCCCTGGAAAAGGCCCGGCTCGTATGCCACTGTTTGTTGTTTAGTCCTTGTAGTCTTGATCTGGAACTTATTTATGTATTTGTACTGTTTTTACCTTATTGGACTTTGTTGTTGGGGTGCCCACCTCTTTTGTGGTCAATTAGTCCTATAACCCATTTTCCCTTTTTGATTAAAAAAAAAAAAACTTAACACATTTTAAAAAGCAACGTTATATATAGCCCATCTTTTTATCTTCTAAAACTGATGGACATGATTTCCTATAACATGTGGTACATAAAATGAGTTTTTTTTTAGATGAGTCCACATCAATTTTAAACATAATAAAATGATGGTATATTAATTGCTCCATATTAAAAAGTTGTAAAATAATTGATTAATTGGTTAGTATTTATCTATTGACTAATACTATGAGTAGTTATATATTTATTTGGGAAAATATATCAAAACACCATGGGTAAACACGTCAAAATTTTACTATCCTTAAGTTTTTTTTTTTTTTTTTTTTTTTGACAATTTACTCTATGAGTCAATTGAAATTCCAATAAAATCTCTGCCGTCAAAATTTTTTAACAACTGTTAATCCTAATCAAAACGCATCATTTCATCTCATTAAAATATTAATTTTTTATTAATTTAATTTAAAAATTAAATCTAATTTAAAAAAAAAAAAAGGGGGAGAGAGTCTCAAGGTCCATGAATGAGGACCTTTAGAAACCTTTTGTTGCATAGGAAGTTAATTTTGCTCTCTACCAAATGGGTTTGTTTAAAGCGCTAGCTAGGTTCGGATGGTTTGACGGCGGGTTTCTTCCAAAACCATTAGGAGACTGTGAGGGATGAGGTTTGTCAACCTGTTCTTCATACTTTAAATTCTGGAATTATGCCTACTCATTTAAATATGACTCACATAGTTTTAATTCCGAAAGTGAAGAACCCAACAAGTGTTATAGAATTTCGACCTATTAGTTTGTTCAATGTTTTGTACAAACTTATCTCTAAGGTTTTAGCTAAAAGGTTGAAAAAAATTATGTCTAATATTATATTGCCTACCCAAAGTGCTTTCATTCCCGGGAGGCTCATAACTAATAATATATTGGTTGCGTATGAAACTCTTCACACTATGCATACAAGAATTTTTTTTTGGGGGGGGAGGGGAGGGGGGGAGAAGGGTTTTATGACAGTTAATATAAGCAAAGCATACGACCGGGTGGAGTGGCGATTTTTTGAGGAAGTTATGAAAAGGTTGGGTTTTGATTCAAGGTGGATTCATTTAGTTATGATGTGTGTGAAGTCAGTATAATATGCTGTTATGGTGAATGGGGTATCGTGTGGTAGCATTTGCCCAACTAGGGGACTGAGGCAAGGAGATCCTATCTCTCCTTACTTATTCCTTATTTGTGCGGAGGTGTCAAGCTCTATGATATCATAGGCTAATCATGATGGGGCTTTAACAGGGGCCCTTACTTCTAAGAGGGGTCCTTAGGTAAGCTATTTATTTTTTGCGGATGATAACTTGTTATTTTGCAGAGCCAATATTATGTAGTGGGATGCTTTGACAAGATTGTTGCGACAATATGAAGAAGTGTCACGCTAAACACCTCAACAACAATAAGACAGCTATTTATTTTAGCCGAAATACTTTGGAGGCGGACAAAAATAGAATTGTTGGAGTATCAGGTATACCTATATCACAATGCTATGATTCATATTTGGGCCTACCCGCGATGGTTGGAAAATCTCGGACAACCGCTTTTAAAGGGATCATTGATCAAGTGTGGAAGAGATTACAAGACTGGAAACTAAAATTTTTGTCGCAGGCGGGGAAAGAAGCCTTGTTAAAAGCGGTGATCCAAGCTATCCCAACGTATTGCATAAGTGTCTTTCTTCTTCCAAAAGTGTTATGTTCGGAAATTAATTCACTAATGCAAAAATTCTGGTGGAGTAAGCCTAACGATGAGTCCCGCGTACATTGGATGAGTTTGAGGCGTATGGAGACACAGAAAAAAGAGGGATGGATGGGCTTCAGGGATTTCAGAAGTTTTAATAAAGCACTTTTAGCAAAGCAATGCTGGAGGCCCCCTGACAATTTTCTTGCCAAGATTATGGAAGGTAAATATTTTTCAAGTAGCAATATACTCGAAGCCAATCTAGGAGCAAGACCTTCTTTTGTTTGGAAGAGCATTCATAGCTCACGCAATTTGCTTAAAGTTGGCTTGATATGGCGGGTTGGCAACGGAACCCGAATTCGAATTTGGAAGGACAAATAGATACCGAAGCCTTTGACATACATGATACAATCTCCTCCGTCTGTTTTGTACCCCAAAGCCACAACACCCCTTGGGATTCAACCTTGCCACGAGTCCCATTGATAGGAAAAAAAAAAATTAAAGTCTTTGGGGGTGCCGTGGCACCCCAAGGGGTGTTGTGGCTCCGCCACCGCCTGAATGTATTGTTGGAATTGTGTAAAGGGAGCAAGTTACTCCTTATGCTATGAATTTGAATCAATGAGAACGTAACTCCTTTATTTTTTTTTATTTTTTTTTTTTAAAAAAAAAGGGAGGGGTGGGTGGGAATAGGTTCCTAAAGTTGATTACATTATTATTAAGAATTTTTTTCAATTAGAGAATCTTAAAAAATTAAACAAAACAAACACGTTGTTCTCATACAGAATTTTTCACATCTTTTCATATCTTGGATAAGTCACGCTAGAAATTAATAGTGCACTTGACAGCTGACACCGTCGGCTATGGGAAAAGTCAAGGCCCGTTGGCGCGTTCAACGTCAACTCACTAGTCACCGACATTGCTTGCTGCCTTGATTGATAGTGGCAGCTCTATCTACCTCTACGTAAGTTGTTTTGCCTTTTTTTCTTTTAATAAAAATTTTATCTAAATTTCACTCCTTTTATATTATTCTTTTAAAGTTTTAAAACTATCAATTAAGGGCATTAAACTTTTACTTTCTTTCAAAATTTTATTTTATTTGTTAATTTTTTGTCAAAATATTTAAAATACTCTTATTTTTTTGTATAAAAAATTGCAAAGATGTAAAAAAAGAGTTTACTAAGAGTTTTTCTCTTAGTATTCTCCTAGCGTTCTCCTAGTTTTACGAAGAACATGATTTAAGAAAAAATAAAATTATAGTACCATTTTTTTTCCAACAAATTAATTTTTATAAGTTAATATTTATGTTCTAATACTTTAAAACTTGTTTTTGGATTCAAAACTAAAACCTAAGGGTGGAAGGTTAACCATTTAGGGATGGTATTACCCAAAATAGATTTGATCATCCTAAATTTAGTGCTAATACCTTAAATTTGATGTTAATACATAAAAAAATCGGTGTTGGAGGTTATTATAATTTTATTTTTTCTTAAACCATGTTCTACGTAAGACTGAGAGAACGCTAGCTAGGAGAGCACTAGTGGGAGAATTCCTAACATTTTCCTGTAAAAAATGTCGCAACGTTTTGCTTTTTATAAATAAAATACACGTATAAATCTTTACATTTTTTATAATAAAAAATAGTATTTTGAGAATTTTGACAAGATCGATTTAATAAAAAGTTATAACAAAAAAAGGATAATTGAAAGAAATTGAATATTCGATACAATTAATTGAGAGTTTTTGAATTTCAAAAATATTTTTAAAACATGTAGAAGTTCAGAAAATTTTGTAAAGTTTCCTTTAACTTTTTTTGTTTATGTAAAATATTAACATTTATTTGTTTTAAAAAATAAAATAAAAGGCAAAATAACAAAAACAATATGTTAATTAATAAACACTTAAAAATGCCCAATAACATAGGCTTCCATTAATCATTTCATTAAAAGCTCTGGCAACTTCTTGGCAACATTCCCGAGCTTTAATGGGACCAATTGAGGCGTAAAACAATCTACAACAGTAGTCTCGATCACGTCTACTTTGGGCATTCGTTACAAATTTGTGCCCATCTTTGTAAAACGTTGTTTCAACTTTTAATCCACTGAAATTGCAATTCAAAGGCTACCTTTACAACTGTAAAAAAAAAAATGATTACTTTTTATTTATTATTATTTTTTTTAATGTTTTATTTTTAACTCTATAAGCCACTTGTTTTTAACTTTATCTGGTTGGTCCACACAACTTTATCCTTAAAGACGAAAGGAAGAAGGTTCGTGCTAATTGCATGCAAAAATTCATTGATTTACTTAAGAAACTTGACTGCTGGGATGGGATGGGATGAGATTGCACGTAAATCTATATATATATCAACATGATTTTTTAAGGATCTTCTAGACTTTTATATATATATATATACACACGTGATGAACTGGGCTCATGCAATGAATCTGGATGCATTTGACTATGCATTAAAGCTGGGTGATCAGTAAGATTAGTCTTCATCAGGAATGCCGCAGACTTGTTTTAAACCACGTTATTAATTATATATATCCACCCATTGAAATTAAGAAGAGAGACTAGCTAGCTAGGAGGGTGATGATAACAGTAATTTTCATTGACGCCTTGAGGAACATATTTGCATGGGACTTGCATGGGACCATATATATGGGCCACGGCTAATTAATTTGCTTGACTGGTCATATATGCTTGCCAGTTTTGTTTTGTTTTTGTTGGAGCCGTCTAATAAGACTTTCATACTCTATCAATTAATTACTAGCTAATATATTTTTTTATTCTTTATGAAATTTATATAAAGATTCTAGTATCCTAGATCTGCTGAATTTTTATTGTGAAGATAGAACACGTGCTATGCAATCTGTCCGCTGTTAATCTGTCATGATGTTTCAATTATATTTGTGTGAATGCCAATAAAAGAAACAACTATAAACTCTATTTGGTATGAATTCCTGTTAATCAATTATGTTTAGACTTTTAGAACAGTTTTATTTTTTTTAAATTAGAAAAATATTTTAACAAAGTTAAATATAAATAGCTAATGAGCAAAGTTTTGAAAAGAGACTAGGAGTCGTCTCATTTACCATGACTATTAATTATCTTCTATAGTGGCTTGCCTATAACTGTTTTCCTACACCACAACCCATCTTTTTTTGAGTGATTCCATCTCACGTCTACTTGTATTAAAACACAGTTTATTCTTGAAGTTAGGGGGTGCACGGTTTAATTATAAAATAGGAAAAAGTATATGCTCAAACTAACACTCAATCTGCAATATTCAACCCAAACTAAAAATTGTATAAATGTTTTCTTCAAACTACCAAAAATTTACAATGTGCTGTAAATAACAAAAATACACTTAAAAAAAAAAGGGCGTGGTCAACACCTTAGTCCTTAGGGTTTCTGGCCTTGATTAGGATTGATCATCCAAGTCCAAAACTAACCTGGAGGTCCTTCAGCGCCCCAAAAACTTGCCCAAACTTTTCAACCTTGATTCCAGCTAATGTTAAGAGTTCAAAATACTCTGCCTCTTAACTAAGGTTAGGAACGACATATTATATAAAGGCAGATTCAAGTTAACAAAAGAGAACTTGGTTGATGTTTTAGTGCTGCGAGGACTTGTGTGAGGCTAATTAAGAGAGTGTGTGAGTTGCATGAGGAGAACAACAAAGTAGAATTGCAAAAGCAAGACGTCATCCTACTCAACCTCTTCTATCTTCAACTGTACAGGAACCTAAACAAGCAAAGACAAAACCCGTGTTACTTGCATGAAAATGTTATATGTTCTTTTAGTGTTCTCTTCGTATCCTCCCAACTGTGATGTGACTTTTAAAATTATCGTTGAATTTGAGATTATCATAATTAATTTTTAATCTATTAGTAATTTTAAAAGTCATATCACAGTTAGAAGAACACTAAAAAATACTAGAAAAACACCTAGCATTTCCCTTACTTACAACAACAACAAAAAAAAAAAAACACATGTGGATTCCCCTAGCTAGAGTGAAAAATGATGTAGGACGGGAACCTAAACAAGCAAAGAAAAAACCCAGGTTACTTATAGGGAAATGATATGAGTTCTTCTAGTGTTCTCCTTGTATCCTTCTAATTGTGATACAACTTTTAAAATTATCATTTAATTTAAAATTATTATAATTGACTTTTAATTTATTAGTGATTTTAAAAATCATATCACAATTGAAAAAATAAAAAAAACAGTAGAAAAGCACCTAGCATTTCTCTTACTTACAACAACCACAAAAAAAAAAAAAAAAAAACACGTGGATTCCCCTAGCTGGAGAGAAAAATGATTTAGGAATTAAATAATGTGATATAAATGTGAGGAGTTTTGAATTTTTTTTTTTTTCGAGAAAAGTGGAAAAATAGTTTGATAATGTGGAAAAAAGTAACTTGCATGACTTTTTTTTGAGAGAAATTAGGCATCATCTATTAATTCTTAGCACCGCAACTACCACTTATGACTTTTCCAAATCACACGATGTCTCTAAACCTTGCCTTCACATTGGTCAACTAATGCTACACATACTCTTATTTTTTATATTTATTTTCTCATAACCTTATAAGTGGATTTTAAAATCATTATTAAATTTATGATAAATTTTTATTCAATTTTAATCTAATAATAGTTTTAAAACTAAGTCACCTATGATTATGGGGTGTGTAAAATTACTCCCATTTGGATTCGGTACCAATATTTATTTGGCCACCAAATATTAAATAAACAATTTTTTTTTTGGTAGAAAAATATTTTAAAATATGGAGCCAAAGTAAGATGCATCACCTTCTAAAAGCCTCTCTAAGACTATAATTATCAAATAACAATAAAAAAAATAATGTAATCTACAATCAAATAACTAGCTATAGTTGTCAAATATCAACCAAATACTAATAATTTCTTATAAACACATTTAATTACAAAAAAAAAAAAAAAACTTAAATTAACTATAAATAAATAAAATTTCACTTTAATTTTTTTTTTTCTAAAAAAATTAGCATAAGAACATTCTCATTTTTTTTTCACTTTTATATCACATAATTTACTTTTTACTATTATTCTTAATAAAAAAAAATCATTACAAAACAAACAATTTTCACTTTTTTATACTAAATATTCATACTTTTTTTTCACATCAATAAATGTCAGCTATTTAGTGTTTTTTTTTTTTAAAAAAAAAAATTATATTAATCATTCCATAGCAAAACACTACTCATGGCTTAAAAAAGGAAATGAAAGGACAATTCTTTGACATTTAAAATTGGATACAAATTTCTTTTAAACTGTTTTCAACCCGCTATAATAAATGTTAAGTATCATTTAGCATGTTTGAGCTATTAAAAAATCAATGTCCTTTCCATTTCATTTAAACTGGATAACATCCTGTTAGTTATACTGGAATGGTATTTTTGTCGTTTCACTTTTTGAGGAAATAAAGATACATTTCTACTATAACTAACAGAATATTATCCAGTTCAAATGAAATGAAGAGAATCCTAATTCATAGGTTAGTAGAAAATAATAAATGACTATTAAAAATGTTAAAGAAAACATGTGCCCTTGAGAGCATCCAGTTGAGAGGTATTTAAATTTTTATCTTTTTATTTTTTGAGGGAACAAAAATACTATTCTACTCTAACTAACGAGTAATGATATAAAGAGGACTAGAGCCCTTATAGATAATTTTAAATGCCACATCACATTTAGAATGACTTTAGGAGGATTCTAGTCCTTTTTATATTATTATTCCTAACTAACTGGATATTATCGAATTCAAATGAACTGGAGATGATGATAATTCTAAATGTTAGAGCACACTCAACATATATTAGATTGGATTGGATAAAATTTCATTCAAACTAATTTCCTTTAAAACTATCTTTCTTATCATCTTCTGCCTTCTCCGGTTCTCTACTTATAACTAAGCTTATAAAATTTCCTCCAAACAAGCTATAAGTCTTTTCGTAAGAAATAAAGATTATCAGATTTGTTTATCTTATAGGATTAGGGCCAAGTCTTTCAAGTTTCAATAGGTAAATTAGAAAAAAAAAAGAAAAAGAAAAAAAAAAGGTAAGGCAAACATTTTTTTTATGGGCAGGGGCCAAATAGGCTCATAGTCTATCTTTTTATTAATTTTGAAGAGATTGGACCATTTTTAATATATATTAAATAAAATAATAATTTAAAGAGTACTTGTACTTTTAATTTCCTTCAAAACTATTCCGGTTGTAGACTCAAAAAAAAAAAAAAAAACTATTCCGGTTGTCATTCAAATGGTCCGTGTGTCAAAAAAAAAAAAAATGGTCCGTGTGTCAGTTTGCCCAAACCGATCCAAAGGAAAACCGGTTGCCCGTTTTTCCGCGTGCCATAAATAATTAAATATTGCCGCCTCTGCTCTGCCATTCCGTGTTCGTGTTGGTTCTGTTTTTGGTAAAGGAAACCGGAAGCAGGAAGCAAGAGGAAGTTTGTCCTCGGCGGCTCTCTTCTTCATCTTTTTAGTCAATTCAATCTTTACGTCCGTACTTTTACTAGTACGAATTTTAGTTGCTTTTGATTTTTTCTTGCCGTTGAACCTTCACAAAGTAATACCCAAAAAAAAAAAAAAAATATATCACAAAAGTTCCACGTATGTTTTAAACCAAACCGATCGTTCTCTCTTATCATCATTTTCTTCCGACTTATCTTTGGCACTTTGTCTTCCTTTGGGCTCTGTTTGCCTCGTCGACCTTTTTTCGCTTTCAAGAGGACTTGGCGGTTTGAGTTTGTTTTGCAGAGGAAATGGGGTCGGTGGTCTTAGACAGGGCTGTCTATGTCCTCGTTCTGGGCATTTTGGTTTTGAATTGCTTCACTGAGTTTGGAACGGACGCTCAGGCGCCTCTGGCACAAGATGAAGGTACTTTTCTGGAACAATTGCATTCTTCGCTGTTGTGTGCACTGAAGATTTTTTTTTTTCAGAATTTTTGCCTTGGGAATTCTGATTCATTTTTGACTTCTATGCAATAATAATGGAACCAACCCACACAAACATTTTGTTAAACAAGCTGTGTGCACAAGTTTGGCGGCCGAGTTGCTCCGCGAATTTCATGGTTTTTTCATGGGTCGAAAACTTAAACATACATTTCTGAATCTCTGATTTTAATCTCTTTTCCGTTTCTGTGTTCTTCTACGCGATCAAACCGTGGGTTATTGGTAGTCTCTTTTGTGTTTCTGTTTTAGTTTTCCACTCCACCACAAGAACACAAAAACAGGGCAAAATATTGGAAAATATTTTAGAAAAATAATAAATAAATTTCAGATTTAACTTGATGTAAAGTCCTCCTACCCGTGCATGTGATGTGGGCCACTTGGCTAACTGTGTGGGGCCCCAATTGGTAGTATATACTTTTGATTGATATTCGTTGTTTGTGGCCGTGAGATTTACATGTATTTCTTTTATGAAAAAAGATGAAAATTCCATACCTCAGAAAGATTAAAAAAATAAAAAATAAATAAATAAATCAAGTCGTATTTATTTATTTTTTATATGTTGGGGCTAAATAATGGGATAACCCTTTCCATTGTTTATATATAACTACTTCATGTACATTTATTACCAGAAGTCAAAAGAATAAGATATTTTGGAGGGTTTAGGTAGTATTTTTTAGCAATTTAGATTTAAATTAAATTTTTTTTTATAAAAAGTGAATAAAATTAAATATAAACCATTAAAAAATTTATATAAATATATATGTTCAGCACCTAAACCAAATGAAGCTGAAAATTCTCTATTGGAGTGGTGCTCTACATTTTTCTTTTTCTTAGCATTATTGGGGTCTATTTACTATTTTAGTTGACAACTTGACCCCTAGGAGATTGTGTATATATATTCTTTTTTTTTTCGTTTAGATTTTGTCTTGTAGCAATCATGGAGTGGCGATTTAGTTGAGAGGGAAGTTGTTCCGCCTGCCAGTACGGCATTAATTACATCAAATGCAAATTGAAATTTGGATTACTTCTATTGGATCACCTCAACTAGATTTTTTTTATAATGTTAGATTCTGATTAGTGGTTAGTTTCTAGTTTTTTTTTTTTTTTTTTAATTATTTATTTTTATTATTATTTTTTCTATTCTGGTTGGTTTCTGATTGATGGTTACTTGATGTGACCTTTATTATTATTTTTTCTTTCTTTTTAAGCAAATCAAAATATATTACTAAATAACAGCAGAAATTAAGTCTAAATTCAATAGATCCAGGAAACAGGACTGGATTCAACAGGTCCAAGGACAAAATATAAAAAATTAAACTAGTAAATAAAAAGAAAATTATATCTAAATACCTTGGGTAAACACGTCAAAATTTTTTGGGCCGGTAGGCCACCCCATACTTTTTTTGAAAATTTTGAAAATAATTTTATATTTAAATTTTAAATTAAATTAATATTTTAATAAGATAAAACAGTGTGTTTTGATTGGGACTAACGGCTATTAAAAATTTTGACCAAGGGAATAAATTGTCAAAAAAAAAAAAAACTTAAGGGGAAAAAAATTTTGACGTGTTTACCCAAAGTGTTTAGATATAATTTCCCTAAATATAATGTCTAGGGGTATGTGACAATGGGTTTATATGACAGAGTAATGTTGCTCTTTGCGCTTATTTATTACATTCATTTTGCATTGATAGACGTGACGTATTTGAGTAATTTTTTTTCATGTCAACTGTTTAGATTAAAAAAAAAAAAAAAAAAAGCCAATTAAAGCACGCCAAGTATAAAATAAGTGTGATAAATAAGTTAAAAAAGTAGCATGACTACGTAACATATGATCTTGGTGCTTACCGCAGCAAAATTATTTTCTATTTGTTTACATAATTGTGTCGTTTACTAGTAGCAACTTAAAATTAGGAAGTAACTGAATAGGTTGTCGGGTTGACGACTTCAAAACATAGAGTTGGTGGATTTAACTTTGGTACGTAATTTGAACTTAGATTTGGTTTGACTGGTCTTAATTCATTGTTTTATTTATTTGAACTGGTGTTAATTTCATGCAATGTGAATGTGCTTGACGTTATGTTCAACCCCACCCTTTTGACTATCTTGTCCATCATCTATCTTTTGCCAAACTGAGACCAAGAATTTGTCATTTAATTTGGTGTTTGACCATATGCTATATAATTTTTTATGCCTTATATTCCGCATTTCATGCCTTAAATAAAATAAAAATAAGGTATTTTTCTAACTTTTTATTAGAGTTAAAATGGATAATATGAATGTGATGTCTTTTTATAGAAAAGATGCATGTGATGTAAGCATTAAAGTATGGGTAAACTTGGCTTACAACGAGGTGTGCTTATTCCACATAATTGACATTTCGGATTGCTTTGTGATAAAAAAATATTATATGGTATATTAATTCTTTTGCACCGAGAATTAAGTTGATGTCTTTTGGTTTGTTTCCTTTTTACTCGGATGATTTGTAATTTTTATTTCTTTAATGTTCATATAAATGCAGATTACTAATTGATTTTTCTCAACAGTGAAAGCTCTTGAAGCAATATCCACAAAATTAAAGAACCTAAATTGGAGCATAAATGGAAATTTTTGCAGTAACGTGGGAAGTATCAACTTCAAAAATGGCGATTACATTCTACGCAACATCACATGCAAATGTAACCTCACTTGCAGTATCATAAGCATGTATGATCCCTTTTTTTTTTAATTTTTTTTTTTTTTAAATTCTCTACATTTTTATTAATAAACATGCACCTAAATATACACAAGTATAGGCATTTATTGTGCAGTTTATTTATGGCTAGCAAAAAGATGGTTGCATATTTGGCTTGATGCTTTACTATTGATATATAATAGCTGCAATATACGTGATATCCTTGATAAAGAATTGTTCACAAACATGTATCAATGATGTTTTTCGATCTAACAAATACTAGAATTCTGACTCAATTAGGATTTAAGTTATATCTTGTTATTATTTTGCGATGCCATGTGTATACTACAGTTTAACAGATTTCACATCCATATAGGGGAGACCATTTGATTTTTCTCCATCTTGCGTTGGCTGGCATTGTCTTTTTAGTTTATAAATAAACATTTCACTGGCCAAGTCGGCCTCATTTTTTATAGGGCATTCTCATTTGTTCTCTAATGTTTGGATGTATGCAAGTAAATTCTTGTTTCATTTATAATATGAAGTGTGTCAAGTGATAGGGACAAATTGGATTACCTATATCTTATAATTCTTCATCTTAATCATCTGTATGCTTGTTTCCTATGAATATGCCATGGCACAATTGGATGGAAAAAACTTATTTACTTAGGACTAAACCTTCAATAGTTTTGAATCTAAATTTGAAAAGGTAATTAAGTAGTCTTTGTTACCGATTCTCAAAACCGAACTTTGAGTATTACTACAAAGTGATTTTATTCAGTTTCTTATTGTCTTTATGGTATGACAGCGAGCTGAAGGGTCTCAATATATCTGGAGTTCTACCAGCTGAATTTGGAAATCTTACTAATCTGCAACAACTGTAAGGGAACATGCATGTTTTTCAGCATTAAAGAAGTCAATTAACCTCATTTCATTATCGATTGCTGAATTTGCCATAACTGATCCTTGATTAATGCAATCATCAAATAACTTGGTGCTCTTTTCTAAACTCTTCGTAGTTGTTTTAATATTTTAGTAAATTTTGAGTGAGTTCATGGAAGATTGGCACCCTTTTTGTATGATGACATGTAACTGAGGACTAAGTGAAGTTTCATTTTATTTAAACAGTGATCTCACTCGCAACTATCTCAGTGGACAAATTCCTACAAGTTTTGCTCGGCTTCCTCTTGTCAATCTGTAAGTTATTATTAGCATATGTATCTATGAGGTCCTTTGTTATTTCCATGCAGGTATTGACCAAGGGGTCTACAGGTTGGTTAATTTGTAACACTTGGTATTCTGCAGGTCCCTTTTAGGAAACCAACTAAATGGTAGCATTCCTACAGAAATTGGTGATATTGGTTCACTTGAGGGGTTGTAAGTCATGAATTAGAGTCTTATTCATAATTCAAAGAAGAATGATGGACAACCTGGATTACTGATTAAGTTGCATTTTGCAGGGTCTTGGAAGCTAATCAGCTTGATGGACCTCTTCCTGAAAGCCTAGGAAATTTGACCAAATTGAAAAGACTGTAAGATTGCTATCTTCATTTTGTCCTTTTAATTTCTTTTTATCAATAATACTTTATCTTTGTTATTCTAGTTATCTACTTCTTTCACTTCTCTCTATTTTTTTTTGGTTTTTTTGGGAGATAATCTTTCGCAACTAATGCTTTCTGGTTTTAAGCTGCCAACCCATAATGTTTTATTTTATTATTATTATTTTTTTCTCCTTGTTTTGCATAAAAAAAGTGTATTCTGATCCATAAATTGAATAACATGAAATAGAGGAGAGAGAATGTGAGAAAGAAAGAAAAGGAAAACGATTGTTATGTTAAAGAGAGAACCAAACTAGGGTTTCCTACTCTTCCAATGTAGTATTGATATCAGAGTTAAAATAATAAAATTAAAATATTTCACCACATCAGCATAAAATTAAAAAAACGCCACATCAACACTCCTTGAGATGAGGCAATGCTTGCCCAACTTGCTTATGGTTGTGTGAAAGATGCTGTACTACTTCCATATTATATTTTCAAGTTACTTTTCTAGAAAACTACAAACTTTTGTGAGTTGACGATTTTAGATAACAAAGAATCTGATGTACTACTTCCACATGAGATTCACTTGGGGAATGCATAAATTGGCTTATCACACTAACTGCACATATAGTATCTGGACAAGTTTGAGACAATAGGTCTGACTGTCTACTAATCAATTGTTGATATTTGCCTGTATCCACCAAAGTATCCCTTTGTCTTCCCCTAACTTATTATTATGCTTTACGGGATTATCAACAACTTTACATCCAAGCATTCTTGTTTCTTGGAGGAGATCAAGGAAATACTGTCACGTAGAGATAAATATTTTGTTTCTTAATCTCACTACTTCAATGCTTAGAAAGTACTTCAAGCTTCCTAAGTCTTTTAATTAAAACTCATTAACAAGTTATTTTCTCAACCGTCGTATTTCTTTGTCATCATTTCCTATTAATACTATATCATCAATATACACAATAAGGGCAGTAACCTGTCTTTGTGGGGGCTATGAATAAAAAAAAAAACAAACGAACGAATGGAGGAACAACAGACGGAGAGGAAGACACAAAATGTTTCGGAGTGTGAAATGGCATCCGATTAATGAGATATGCAATAGTAAGCATAGAATAAGATTTCTCATTTTGAGGAATACTTTTTCCTTTGGAATGACTAAGCTCATGATAATCAACTAGCCAAACAAATGAAAAAGCTATCACATGATGTGGGTTGTTCATTTTAAATCAACGGTTTAGAAAAAATGTATTGCACCTGGTTTCTGGTTTCAATCCTTCTAAAACATTAGATTGTGGTTTTTGCCAAAAGGTTAAATGAATAACAAAAGAAAAAAATTTAATCATTTAAACATTTTGTTGCCCAAAATATTTAAGTTAAATGGAAGGTATAATATGGAGTGAGTTGGAACTCAATATGAAGTTGAAAGATGCAAAAGAGAAGGAAAATAAGGAGAAAAGACAAAATGACTATGAGAAGTGAGAACCTATAATTAGCGTTCTCACTTGTATTATTTATATGGAAAATGTCAGAGATAAGAGATACTACCAATTTCACCACAATTCTCTTTACAAACTGATGTGATATCTTAGGTGGCAACTACTACATCAGCAACTTAAAATTATTTTAGTTGTTAAGTTGCTGATATGGCAAAAACTATATTAGCTCCGTGCCACTTTGTAAATAGTATGTTGTAAATTTTTTAGCGTGTAGCAATGCTCTATTTATATTAGAACTTAAATAGCATAATTACGTAAATGCCCTCAGATAATAAATTAAAATATTACACTATATCAATGTCATATGTGAAACACTTCAAAAAAATATATACTATCTATCATATGTGACATGTGAAAAGGCGCGGTGTGTGGAACTATAGAAGACGAATGCAAAATATGATGAGCTCATTTTTTGGGTTTTAACAATATCCAGTTGGTCTGAAAATTTTCTCGAGTTCGGTCTGGGTTGTATGGTTTTAGGTTGCAAAGGCATTTCTTGGATAATTTTCTCAAATACGTTAATTCATTTTCTTTCAAAAGTATAGTTCATTAAGGTACTTGTGTATCTATTCTTTCTCTTCTGGGTTGAATGAAATAAAACCTCCTATTTGTTATGTCTGGCTTGAACCTATTTCTGTATGCAAGGCTGTACTGCTTGTTACTTCTTCTGTAACTTTGCCTACACCTCATATCAATGTTAAGCATCAGTACAACTTTTTGCCATATCGCTTCAAGGGAATGCGTGACTGAATATTTCTTTATCTTGCAGCATTCTTTCTGCAAACAATTTTACGGGCCGAATACCAGAAAAATTTGTCAATTTAAAGAACTTAACTGAATTGTAAGTAATGCAATATGACATGATTACTTGCACATGTTTTGTTTAGAATTCAGAAGTTCTTAGAAATTTACCGCCTGCAGTAGGATAGATGGGACCAAAATATCTGGGAAGATACCTGATTTTATTGGGACATGGAGCAAACTTTCTCGACTGTGAGTATTATACTTCGTTCCTTTTATCTGCCTTAATTTCCCGTTTGGACAAATGAATTAAAATGATTTAGTTTTTCTTTATGGTATGTGAGGAAACATTTTTTTTTTTTTTTGCAGTTATATGCAAGGCACGTCCATGGAGGGCCCCATTCCTTCCAACATATCTCTGTTGACAAACTTAACTGAACTGTGAGTGTTTCTGTAGCAGACATTGATTAGGAACAGGAAATCTGGAAGATAGTACAATCGATTTTCACTGATCTGACATGTTTGCCAGGATGATATCTGACTTGAACGGATCAAGAAGTGGATTCCCTAATTTGAGTAATTTGACAGTTTTGGAGTATTTGTAAGTTCTATATTGACCTAATTTGCTACAATGAGTAATGAATCATATCGTGATTGATTGTGCAGTTTTCTTACTTTACTAAGTTGTTGGTCTTATTCCTGTGCCTCAGGGTGCTGAGAAATTGCTTAATCACTGGTTCAATCCCAGACTATATTTTAATGATGGATAACTTCAAAAGAATGTAAGTTGCTTTACATGAGGATACTTACAGATATGATTTACTTTTGAATTTCTTTCTCTATATTCAGGTTTAAAACTGTTTTATGTTCTGGACTTTTGTGATTATAAGACATCTTATATTTTTTATTCGGACAAGTGTTATGAAGTCACTTGAGATGAACCAAAGTTGGATTGAAATTTACAGACTATTAAAATTCTGATTTATTGTTCACTGGCAATTAATTTTACATGATACTACCGTATTGTAAAGAAGCAAATTGATTGCTAAGGGAGATCGTTCCTCCAAAATACAAATTTGTAGATTTTGTTTCTACGAGAATAGGCCATATGGCACCTAGGTAGCTTATATGGGACTAAAACTCTACCAATGGGGAAACTAATTTTTTTTTTTTTTTTTTTTTTGTTGGTAATTATTGGAAAACCAAACATAAAGCGTATTACTCCAAATAGTCGCCTACCTACTAGCCAACCAAACTGTGAATAAAAGAAATAAATTCAATCAGATTAGATACCAATTGCTATATATTCCAATTGTACTTTTTCCTTCCAATATGGAGGCTTGGGATTCAACCTGACATGGATGTGGAATATCTGGGGTTAAGCACATAAGACTACTTTTTTTCTTTCTTTTCTTTCAGGGAAAGAAGAAAAAAAGGGTTACTTGTTTTCTCTGTTCTTCTCTGTTTGTATGCTAGTTTTAGCAAGAGGTTTCTTATTCACCTAGAAATCGTTTACTCTTTTGAAACTTGGAGTTTATTTACTACAGTTTGTCGATATATTCACTCTCTCTCACTCTCTGCTCTTAAAATTTTTCTTTATTATATTTTGGTTCTTTTTTTAAATGTATGTTATCCTTGAATAGAAAATTTATTTAGACTATGAGATATTAGAGGTGCTTTTGGATGTCCCATGGCAATTGAATCATTTCATTTCATTTCTAGAAGAAACTGCATTTTAGATTTTAGAATTTTGCTTGAATATATTGGTGCAACAAAATGGAAAACAAATTATGTTAAAGAAATTTGATTCCGTTATATCATGCAATTCATTTGTAAAAGTATATAATTTATGCCCATATGAGATTTGTTTCTATCTTGTAGAGACCTGAGCTTCAACAATTTGAGTGGTCCAATTCCAGATACAACTATGAACAAGAATCTAGATTACTTGTAAGCCATATCCACAGAAAGTAAAAATTACTTAATGATGCAAATGTTTCATGTTTAATTTATTTATCAAATTATCTCTGTTTTATCCTTCGCTGTGACTACTCATTTGGCAATAAACAAGATGAACATATATTTTGTAAATGTAGGTTTTTGACCAGCAACTCATTGACTGGAAAGGTGCCGAGTTGGATATTGAACAACAACAACCATAATTTGTATGTCTACTATAAGCTGATATTCTTTATTTCATTTTTCTGTAAACTTTATTCTTCCTCCTTTTTGATTGGGAGATCTTGTGAGACTCATGTGATGAACTGTAATCTCTCAATCAAATATCATTCCTTTCCAATTAAAAACTGTCATAAAGGGATGATGACATGCATTGCAGTGATTTATCTTACAACAACTTTTCTGGATCACCTGAAGCTAGTTGTTCAGTACTGTCACCTGTGTAAGTTTCTTTAGTATTAATCACTACTGTTTTCAAAGCTTGTCCTATCAAAGAGGGGAGACAAGAGATTCAATACAATTTCTTTTATATTGATGCTAACCTATATGTATACTTTCCTGACAAATTCACCCTTTTTCATTACTTATCAAAAAAAAAAAAAAAATCACCCTCTTTCATTGCCCTAACTTATCTTTATCACCAAACAGGAATTTGGTTTCTGGTTATTCTTCCCTGGAGATCAACCCGTAAGCTCTTTGCTTTTAGTCACCTTTATTTTGCTTCCTGAAACTGCATTAAAAACAAAAACTATTTGACTTAGCCTAAATTTTGAACTTCCAGAAGTCGGTGGTGTTTGAAGAAGGACCTCCCCTGTTCCCAAAAACCAAAATGTAAGTATAGACGCATATGAGGTTGTGCTTTTCTGAACTGTAGTAGCTTATGAGTCAAGCTATTTGAGATAATCATGGAAGTATCTTATGATAAAATTACTGTTACATCTGCAGATTATAACTTTTTTATTAATTGTGGAGGGGATAATACGAATTTCGAAGGGAACAAATATGAACAGGACCTAAACCTTGAAGGAGCGTCACACTTTAGTTCTTCTGAAAAATGGGGTTATAGCAGTACAGGGGTTTACACGGCCAACAATGGAGGTTCCTACATGGCACAAAATACTAACATGTCTGGTCCAGAATTCTACCAGACAGCACGACTTTCTGCTCTGTCACTTAAGTACTATGGCCTTTGCTTGCGAAAGGGAAATTACAGTGTAAAGCTTTATTTTGCTGAAATAATGTTTTCTGATGACCAGACATTTAGCAGCCTGGGGAAGCGCATATTTGATGTCTCAATTCAAGTGAGTTCATAGAGGATCTTAATCATGATTAAGATATAGCATGTTATATGATGCCTTCCAAGATTTTGCTTGGCTTCAAAAGAGAAAGGATGTCAATTACTGGTTGAAGCTTTTGGAAGTTTTTTATTTGATTTTTCTTTTTCTCAGGGGAATATAGTTGAGAAGGATTTCAACATTATGGAGGCTGCTGGAGGCGTTGGTATAGGCATCCAAAGGGAATACAATGTTCTTGTTAATGGTAGCACTTTGGAGATTCATTTATACTGGGCAGGGAAAGGAACTAATGCCATTCCTAGTAGAGGTGTCTATGGACCTCTTATATCTGCCATCGCAGTGACACCAAGTAAGTTTCTCTCGTGATGTAGACTCTCTACCCTTTCTATTACTGACTTTTCATGTAAGATTCCTCTATTCTTGTAGACTTTGACCCTGGAAAGGGTCTACCTGCTGGAGCTATTGCTGGAATTGTACTTGCATCGTGTATGCTCCTTGTATTGATTTTGGTAGTTCTTCGAATGAAGGGTTACCTAGGGGGGAAAGACCTTGAAGATAAAGGTAAGATTAATCTTATAAAAAAATATATGCATAGAAATTACTGACTAGCCAGTCATAGATTGTTATTCTTTGGTAGTTAGGAGTAGAGTAAGAAATTGTTTTGTGCTTTTTGGTCATTAGGAGTTAAATGTGCAGAATTTTAACTAAGAAGCTGAACTATTAGCCCTCTCTCTCTCTCTCACACACACACACACACACACACGCTCACACAAACACTCAAGGTGGATGGATAATGGTGGTTCTCTCTTTGTGTAGCTTTTGCATCAATGCTGACTGACCACGAATTCTCTCTCTCTTATAAATCTAGATCTAATATTTGGCTATCTGAAACATTGTTCCTAAATAAGAGTTGCAATACTTTCCTCCTTAATGGTATTATTGGTTGATAAATGGTCCCGATCATTTAGCAATAGAAGGGCACCATAAGGCATACACATTATATGTGCACTATTAATGTGCTGTGTTTCTAATTTATATTTGAACTTACATTTATTATTTACAGCTATGTTAAGTGGTTGCTAATATTATACATAACCGTTTGCGAAAAAGCAAATAACAACAAAACAATTGTATTTGACAATTTACAGAATTATAAAATTTCAAAAAATGTATGTTAATGAAGTGCATCACCACAAGTTCACTGATTTTTTCATATACACAATGTGTACCTCTCATAGCAACCCAACCGTGTTGCCTCGCATGGTGTTCACGTCACTCTCTCTTAGATTTTCTGTTTTTGGTTTTGCATACGACTACAATATCACAAATAGTTATGATAGTCAATTGTTGTGCAATAAGTGTTATTTATAGAACTTCAGAAAAAGCCCCTAGAGAGTGTATGACGCGGCATCCTTAGGGATCTCAATCCTCCATCATAGGATTAGTCAACATCTCTTTAAAAAAATACTATTGACTTGTGTTAAATCACCGTTTGTTCCAAAAGCTTAAACTAATAGGAAGAAATAAATTTAATCACTTAACCATTATTTTAACATTCACTCTCACGTATGGGCTCAAACTCCATTTTAATAGGTGACGTCTAACACGTGGAATATTTAATTTAAATGGGGGTGATTTGACGGAGTTAAGGTTCGATCCCAGGATCTTTGGCTCAGATACGATGTTAAATTACCAGTTATGCTAGAAGCTTAAGCTTATGGGAAAAACAACTTGGAAATTCTTTCCAATAAAAATTCTTTAATTCTCGACAAGAGATTCTGGAATTCTTCAAATTTCAATAATGTCCATCAACGCATTGCAAATTGTTAGGTTTTATGTTAGCAAAGTCAATGTCAAAAGTTTAATTGCAAGTCTAGGTTTAGAGGTTAAGAAGTTAGTACTTCAATTGGCGTTCAAAGACTTGGGTAAAATCGGAGAACAGAAGTTGCAGTTTTTAACCTCATTTGAAGGGTGTTCGAACGAGGCATGTTTGTGTTCGAACGAGGTATGTTTTCAAGTTTCAATATGACTATTCGAGAAGTCCAATTTAAGTCTGTTTGCTAGCTGTTAGAATGCTTTCTTCAAGTACTTCAAGAATTGAGATCTGAGAGCTGTTGTCACAGTTCGGATCGCAAGATGTTTGAACGAAGGTCTTCAAGGTTTTAAAATTCAAGTTCTCGAGAGTCTTGTTCGGAGACCGTTCAAACAAAGTTGTTTCACAAGGAGCCACAAAGAAGTCCAATTGCAAGCTCGTTCGAAAGATGTTCGAAAGAAATGGTTATTGAGCTAGATTCGAGACACCTGGTCGCAAGACGTTTGAACGCCGCCGGTGGTAAAACTATGTAACCGTAGCTTGCGTTTGAACATGTCATTAAACCATTCGAAAGCTATGACCTCACACAATGTTTTTGCTAAACCGACTTGCACCTTAAACCCTATGCCTTCATTCTCTAACCTCTCTTATTAATCCACACAAATCAAACCTTCAATCATCGAAGTTTCGGGTTGCAAAGGAAAGCTTGATAGAAGAATGGTGAGAGTTTTGGAGCTATTGCGGTAGAAAACAAACAAGTTGTTTGTTGGGGTACACATCAGGTTTTTACTTTAAAGGTTTTGTAAGTATAAACTGATTATAAATTGTTCTTCTATAGTTGATAAGTTTTCTGGGGTTTGCTGCCTTCAAAGTGGCTTTACTTTGGGAATACTATGCTTGTCGCATCACTTTTATAATCATATCCTTAAACTTTAAAAGGTGTCAATTTAGGGTTATCATCGTTCAAAAGTTTGCAGTGTCAACCCTCCAATCAAAATTCAGCGTTAAATTAAACGGTTGATAAGTGAATTCCCCCAAATACCATTAAGATGTTTATAAAATTACCAAAATACCTTGAATTTGGATGGGGGTGTTTTGGGGATTTCACTTCTATTAGGATTTAACATTGAATTTGAACATAATAGCTGGCATTGCAAAATTCTAAAAGATGGTAACCATAAATTGACACTTTTTTAAGGTTTAAGGGTATGATTGTAAAAGTGATGAAAGATCAGAAGTAGTAAGTATAGTTTTCCCTTTTACTTTTGAAAAGTTCTTCATAATGTTTCCACTTCCTCATCAAATTCTTGTTTTATCTTATTTTATACTTTGTTGGTATTTGATGATCTTGTGTGTGGTTGATATTTTTAAATTTCTGGTGATTATTTTGACTGTCAAGAAAACACTTATGCCCCTCTAGGTGTTATTTGGGGTCGTTTGGCAAGTTTCACAATTAACTGCGAAAGATTAGAGAATTACAAGTGAGATCCCTTTATGTACAATTTTCACATATTTTCCTTCCACCACACTATATTTCACACGAGCCACTAGGAATGGATTACCATCAGTGTCAAGCCCCTAGCTCATGTAACCTTCATTATCTTAATTTCATAAATTTGTTGGCCTTCAAAAATAGTTTTCAATACGCTAAATATATATTTAGATATTTTTAAATATATAATATATATTAGATATTTTTATACATTCCGTTCTCTCTCCTCTCTTGCTCCTCTCGGGAACAGCGCATGAGTTACGTTACGTAGTAGTTAGTTGATTTTAACGTTTGTGGCTTGGTTCTGGTAGTTGTGCCTGATGGTGCTGGTATGGGGTGGTTTCGTAGCTCGTCAGTGGAATCAAAAGAAATCATTTTTTCGATAAAGGACAGTTCTCCGGTGTTGACGATTCAAGAAAGATGCAATGGTGTACAGCGGGCTGTCAATCTTAGGAAAAACAAAAAAAAGTTTGGCTGGCTAGAATCTTTGGAGAGCTGACTGCGGTGGAGGATTCTCAAGTATTCAGGGATTCTACTGTGCCAGGCTTCCCTCGGGTGTTGGTTCAAAAATGTGGAAATAGAAACGGGTGTTTTCTAGTGTTGGAAGAGTAACGGGCGTTTTCTGGTGTTGGAAGAGTACAACGGTAGAGGGAAATGCGGGTCTAATTTTGTACCGGAAGGAAGAGACCGACAAGGATGGTGTCGATTTATTGAGGAGCTTCGGAGTGTCATCCAGTTTTCTGCTCAAAGTTGGGAGTTACCGAAGGAAAAAAGGTGGTACTCGGAGGTGTTGACTGATACGAAGAAAGAGGGTCCGAAGGTTCCAATGGCGTCTCCGGCGAGCTTCCAAGGGAAGGAGCTAACAATGAAGGGCGCCCATGCTTTCTCTGGCAGCTCTAATAAATGTTTGAGTGTAGAAGAAGGAAAGAAAAAGGACGTGGGAGAGTCACATTCCTGCTATGCGGGCTACTTGTCAGTAAATGAGAGAGGTGCTTTATCTGACTAGATAGAGTTGCTGCATGTGGAGATAATTAAGTGTTTTGAGCAACTAAAGTCGTGCAAGTGCTGCCCACAAAATGGTACACAGGGGGCATTTGGGAAAAGGATGCAGGAGGATACAAAAAAGGCCCAAGCCAGCTTTATGGATATGGACAGTGGCCCAGAGGAAAACAATTGGATTGTTAAGGAGAAAAGGAACCGGAGGATAAAGGAAAAGGGCCTACTGCCACGGCCGAATAGTTCATGGGTTGTGGGTAGGACTGGGTTCAGGCCTATGGGGTACAAGAAAGTAACGGGGCCGATTGTGCATGAAGGAAGCCCGTCTGGAGTGTATGCGAGCCTGGGCCACAACGAGACGCCTCAAACGCGTCAAAATTGGAGATCACTGCTAAGCCAATGGGTTGTCCTACCGGAGCTCTAATCACACCGGACGTGGAAGTTCCAGCAGTTCCTCATCGGCCTGAGGAGCTCTCGTGTGCTTCTCATGTTGGAGAGGATTCTACGAGCCTGGGCCACAACAAGAAGCCTCCGACTCGTGACTCGAAGATCGC
The DNA here is from genome assembly GCA_006937295.1 of Carpinus fangiana. Classification (NCBI taxonomy): domain Eukaryota; kingdom Viridiplantae; phylum Streptophyta; class Magnoliopsida; order Fagales; family Betulaceae; genus Carpinus; species Carpinus fangiana. The sequence continues at coordinate 9,536,182 of CM017328.1, read as the reverse complement.
CGCTAAGCCTATGTTTCGACCTACTAGAGCTCTGTTCACGCCGGACGTGGAAGTTTCGACAGGTTCTCCACGGTCCGAGGAGCTCTCGTGCGCTCTTCATGCTGGAGAGGATTCCATGGCTATCATGGGTGGATCTGCCCAGGGAACTCTCCTGCAGGTCGCATACGTCGTTAAGGAGGTATATCGGCGGAGGGAAAGGTCGTCGCCTTCACCGTTGAAGGGAAGCAAGCCTTCGGTTTTGGAGGTGGGCTCGGTTCTGTGCGAGACCAGGGAGAAGACTTGCGCCTTGCTGGCGTCTGGCTTGCCAGTAGGAGACGCATCAGAGGGTGGGTTAGAGGAAAGTGATGCGAAGGTGGCGGTGGATGACTATGGGTATGGCTCGTTGACATTGGAGCATCTGGGTGAGTCCTCGTTGTATCGTTCTGCCAGTGGGGGTGACTCTAAGGCTTTGCCCATGATGGGTGTTGTGGAGACAAAAGAGGTGGAGGACTTTCCTTTTATGAAAGAGATGGCACTTGCGTTGGAAGTCAGCAGTGTCGTAGGGCAAGCAGGGTTGCAAGAGGATTTCTTTAAGAGGATTATCACCGAGACGCATAGGAAAGGGGGAGATAGTCTTCATTCTACAATTCAGCAAGAGGAAGGCAGTATTGGTCGGGAGAGGGTAGACAACAGTGTTTATGAAGCATAAAATCATCGTGGAACGTTAGAGACCTGAATGAGAGGGATAAGCGGATGAGGATCAACAACTAACTCAGGCTATGGAAGGTGGACATTGTTTGTTTCCAAGAGACGAAGATGGAGAGTATCTCAAATAGTTTTGTGCAGAGTTTGTGGGGCTGTCCTTATGTGGATTGGTGTCATGTGGATTCGCGAGGAGCTTCGGGTGGCACTCTTATTATGTGGGATCGTAGAGTTGTGTCCAAAATTGATGCGTGTATGGGTAGATTTGTGGTGGCTTGCTTGTTTCGGAATGTGGGGGATGGTTTGGTTTGGGCTTTTGCAGGTGTGTATGTCCCGAATAGAGATCAATACCGTTGGCGGCTGTGGGAGGAATTAGCGGGGTTGTTAAGTGTATGGGAAGTGTCATGGTGCATTGGGGGGGACTTCAATGTCACTCTTCACTTTGATGAAAGGTCCCGGGGGGGGGCTGCCCATAGGTCTACGGTTTCTGATTTTGCGGATTTTGTTGCGGAGCAGGGTCTTATGGATCTTTCTTTGGCTTGAGGGGAGTCCACTTGGTCCAATAGTTCGTCGTGTTCCAGGTTGGATCGTTTTTTAGTTTCTCCTGAGTGGGACTTTAGTTACCCGGGTCTTATGCAAAAGAAGCTCCTCAGGGTTTGCTCGGATCATGCGCCCATTTTGCTTGATAGAGGCTGTATGCAGACTAGTAAGAGATCCATTAAGTTTGAAAATATGTGGCTTAAAGATGAGGGTTTTGTGGAAAAAGTCAGGATTTGGTGGGACTCGTTTCATTTCTTTGGGTCTCCTAGCTTTGTGCTAGCCAAAAAAATTAGAGCTTTTAAATGGGAGATCAAGAGATGGAATTTGGGGGAGTTTGGTGATGTGGGGGCGAGGAGTAAAGCCAATTGTGAGGAGTTGCAGATGCTGGACAGAATTGAGGAAGGGAGACAATTAACTGAGGAGGAGAAGGCGAGGAGGAGTCAGATATCTAGAGAGGTAGAAGCTTTTATTCTCCAAGAGGAGATTTGTTGGAGACCAAAATCGAGGGTTAGGTGGTTAAAAGAAGGGGATAAGTGTACCAAGTTCTTTCACTTGGTGGCGAATGCAAATCGTAGAAATAATTCTATTGAGTCCTTGATTGTGGATGGTTCGCCTACTTCGGATCCTGCAATTATTAGTGATCACATTGTTGGCTATTACGACTATTTGTTTACGAAGCCCCTCAGTTGGAGACCGTGGTTGGACAACCTTGAGTTCGATATGCTTACTGACATCGAGGCCGCAAGTTTGGAAGATCCGTTTGAGGAAAGGGAGGTGTGGGAGGTGATCAAAGGTATGGATAGAGACAAGGCTCCCGGCTTGGATGGGTTCTCTATGGCTTTCTTCTAGGATTGTTGGGGTGTGGTAAAGGGGGACTTTATGGCAGTTTTCTCCGAGTTTCATGATCAAGGTAAATTTGTTAAAAGCATTAACTCTACTTTCATTGCTCTTATTCTGAAGGTTCATGGTGTTAAGGAAATCAAGGACTTTCGTCCTATTAGTCTTGTGGGTGGGATATATAAGATTATCGCTAAGGTGTTGGCTAATAGAATGAGAAGAGTTATAGATAGGGTCATCTCAAAGCCTCAAAATGCTTTTGTTAAAGGTAGACAAATTTTGGATTCGGTTTTTATTGCGAATGAATGCTTGGATAGTCGGATTAAATCTGGAGAACCAGGAGTGTTGTGTAAGCTAGACATGGAAAAGGCTTATGACCATATGGATTGGAACTTCCTTCTTTACTTATTGAAAAGATGCGGTTTTGGGGAGAGATGGTGTTCATGGATTAAGCATTGTATTTCGTATGTTCAGTTTTCAATGTTGATTAATGGTTCCTCGTCCGGTTTCTTTGGTAGTTCGTGCTGGGCGAGGCAAGGTGATCCGTTCTCACCCTTCTTATTTTTCTTGGTTATGGAGGCTTTCAGCAGGATGATTAGTGCGATCTACTCTAGGGGGCTGATTTCGGGTTTCTCTGTGGGCTCTAAGGAGGTTGATCGAGTTGAAGTCTCTCACCTTTTATTTGCAGATGATACCTTGGTCTTTTGTGCGGTTGATGCTAGTCAAATTAGCCACATGGGTGCTCTCCTTGTTTGTTTTGAAGCGGTCTCTGGGCTCAAGGTGAATTTGTCCAAGTCTGCTTTGGTTCCGGTTGGCTCTTTGGATGATGTGGATCAGTTGGCTGGTTATTTGGGTTGTGGTACTACTGACCTTCCTTTGAAGTACTTGGGGCTTACCTTTAGGGGCCTTGTTTAAGCTCAAGGCTATGTGGAGAGATTTGGAGGACTTGATGGCTAGGCGGTTGGCTCCTTGGAAACGTTTATACCTCTCTAAGGGGGGAAGGGTTGCGTTGATTAAAAGCACCCTTTCTAACTTGCCTACATATTTGTTGTCTTTGTTTCCTATTCCTATTGATATGGCTAAGCATATTGAGAAGATTCAACGAGATTTCCTTTGGGGGGTTGAATGATGAGGTTAAACTTCACTTGGTTGACTAGGACACAATGTGTTCTCCCATTTTTGAAGGTGGGTTGGAATGTGATAAGGTTCAATCAAGCTCTCTTGGGTAAATGGTTATGGCGGTATGCTCATGAGGAGGAAGCTTGGTGGAGATCGGTTTTGGTGGCTAAATATGGTTCTATGTGGGGAGGTTAGCGCTCTTGTGTTATTACCGAGGCTCATAGGGTGGGGCTTTGGAAGTTTATTTGTATAGGGTGACGAAATTTTAAGAGGCGCTTTAGATTTGACCCTGGGGTTTACTTTAGGATTAGTTTTTGGGAGGATGTATGGTGTGGGGAGAGCTCTCTCAAAAGACACTTTTCCTGGTCTGTTTAGCATTGCTAGTGTAAAGGAGACGTCTATTGCGGATAATGTGGAGCGTTCCAATGGTGGCGTCCAGTGGAACATTGTGTTCACTCGTTTGATTCATGATTGGGAGGTGGAGATTCTGGCTTTGTTTTATAGATGCTTGTATTCGTTTAAGTTTAGAGGGCATTTGGAGGACAAGTTGTGGTGGATTCCCTCGAGCAAAGGCTCCTTTGAGGTGAGCACGTTCTATTGGGTTCTCTCTCCGCCTGAGTCCATTCCTTTCCCTTGGAAAGGCATTTGGAGGACCAAGGTCCCACTTAGAGTGGCGTTCTTTGGTTGGATGGCTGTTAGGAGCAAGATTCCCATCATTGACAACCTCCGACGGAGAGTTATGATCGTGATTAATAGATGTTGGTTATGCGAGTCGGATGAGGAGTCAGTGGATCATCTCCTTCTTCATTGCGGAGTGGCGAATGCCTTGTGGAACGTCATATTTAGCCGGTTTGGGTTGTGCTGGGTTATGCTTGGCTCGGTTAGGGAGTTATTCGCTTGCTGGTGGACGAGGGGTCTTTCGAGGAGTGCTGTGGTTTGGAAGATGGTTCCCCTGTGTCTGATGTGGTGTATTTGGAGGGAACGTAATGCTAGATGCTTTGAAGACACGCTGCGGTCTTTTGAGGAACTTCTTCATTACTTTCTTTTTACTCTTTACACTTGGATTGCGGGCTGGCTTGCTCCGCTTGTTATTAGTTTTCATGATTTTCTTTCTCGCTTCTCCTCTCCCTCTTAGGCTCTCCCTTGTATACTCTCTGTGTACTTAGGGTTGTGCCTCTCTGCGCTTTTTATATATATTTTTTGACTTATCAAAAAAATATTTTATACATATAAAGTTACTTAGAAAAAATCGTCGGTTTTCTTTTTAGTCCAAGTCTCATATGAAATCAGCTGAATTTACTGTCTTTGAGAGGCTGGTGGATTCCTTATTGAGCATCTACATATTCTACTCATTATACACACAACCCAATATGTCCGTATATAGCCCTATATAGGACACCAATGGTTGACATCGTCAAAGTTTATATGTACAATAAATAAACTGCATTAACCTCTCAGGTCTAAGGACAATAAGCAAATTGTGACAGAACAACCTTTCAGCTGACGTTGATCACTCCATGATGTGTTCTTGATATTAGATCCAACTCGGTCTATGTCCTTGTTGCATTGCACCCACTTGTCTGCTTAAGGTCACTACCTCAATGATAGAGTAAATCATACTATATTATAACAGTAAAAGTGTAGACTTTAGTGGTATAATAATTAGTTAATATCCACAGCCTAGAGCAATTGTGGGTTTACAAGGGACTGAAAAATCATTCCTCCCTTGCCTTTGGTTCATTAACTGCCAGCTTGATTTTTCTACAATGTTACCCAAAATCTATAAAAGACATGTCATGTCACATTTAATTACCCATAATAATTATGCATGTGAACGTAAAATTTATTATCAATAATAAATTCATTAAATCCATAAAACTGGTTTTTGAGGGCATATAATCCTAACAATACGTGTAGAAGATGATGAAAAAGCAATGCAGGACAAAAATGCGGAATGAAGTGTATTTTTGTTTTATCAGTGTAACGTCCCACTTGAAAGACAAAGCCTCCCTTTTGTATGGGTGTGTTCTTGTCCGTGTATCCTGTAGAGACACATTCTATGATATATATATATTTTTTTCTTTTTTAATTTCTTTCTTTCTCACTCTCTTTCCAGAAAATTTTAATTTATTTTCTCTTCTTACAGAATTACGTGCGCTAGATTTACAAACAGGTTATTTTACTTTAAGACAAATTAAAGCTGCCACCAGTAACTTTGACCCTGCAAATAAGATAGGCGAAGGAGGCTTTGGGCCTGTTTACAAGGTAATTATGGATTATTGGTTTTTAGCTTTGGTTTAACCACTTGCAAGGCTTTTTCCATTTCACCGGTTTATGCACTAGTGCAAGATAAGTAGTAATTAGTCATTGAAAATCATACCTAATATATGATTCTGAAAATTGATTTTATTGGTCTTAGGGTGTACTATCAGATGGTGCTGTAATTGCTGTTAAGCAGCTCTCCGCCAAATCAAAGCAAGGGAACCGTGAATTTGTCAATGAGATAGGCATGATTTCTGCATTACAACACCCAAATCTTGTGAGGCTTTTTGGATGTTGTATCGAAGGAAACCAGTTGTTGCTAGTATATGAGTACATGGAAAACAATAGTCTTGCCCGTGCGATTTTTGGTAAATCCTTCACTAACATCCACCTTCTTACATATTTCAAGTGTAAGACTAATAGCAGAAAACTCTCTCTCTCTTTGTTCCCAATTTAGGTCGTGAGGAAACCCAGCTACATTTGGATTGGACGACAAGGAAGAAGATATGCCTGGGAATAGCAAAGGGATTAGCTTATCTTCATGAGGAATCACGGTTGAAAATCGTTCACAGAGACATAAAGGCTACAAATGTGCTCCTTGATAAGGATCTAAATGCAAAGATATCCGACTTTGGTTTAGCTAAACTTGATGAAGAAGAGAACACACATATCAGCACACGAATTGCTGGAACAATGTGAGTTCTCTCTCTCTCTCTCTCTCTCTCTCTCTATATATATATATATATATACACACATACACATATCTTCCTCCTCATTTAGCTAATTATTAACATGGGGACCAATAATAGAGAAAGAAAAAAAAGACGTAATATACCAACTATGACTATTCTGCATCTGATTTTCATAGAAGCAGCATATTCTGTTTAAACCCTAAACATATCATATTGACTTTCAATAGCAGTGACGGTAACGGGTTGCACTGTCATTTATATACAGTGGCTAATCTGTGAGCAGAAAACCTTATCCTTAGCATATCTTTTAGATGCTTTTCTAATGGGTATTAGAAGAGTGTCTTGGCTGGCATTGATGAATGCCTATGACACATGTACTCACTGTTCTAATGCTGTCTGCTTTTTTTCAGAGGTTATATGGCTCCCGAATACGCAATGAGGGGTTACTTGACTGACAAAGCTGATGTTTACAGCTTCGGAGTAGTTGTTTTGGAGCTTGTTAGTGGGAAAAGCAACACAAATTACAGACCAAAGGAGGAGTTTGTTTATCTGCTGGACTGGGTAAGCTATATTTGGGACATTCTTTCATTTCTAAAGGATCTTTTTGTCTACACTTCTAACTGTTATATGTAGTTTATAATGAATCAGGTTGAAATTTGTTATTTTACTAAGGTAGGATTTGTAGATTTATATCACTTGTATAAAAGTCCAGGGCACAGAAAAGGGCATTTTTATTTTGTTCAGTAGAATTCCCAAAATCATGAAAAGGAGCTTTTCAAGAAACAACATAAATAAAATTCATTTTAGTGGGACAAAAAAACTTACCAAAATGATACACAAAAATTTAATGTTGTTGTTTCAATGTGGGATCTCTCATCAAGCAAACTCCTCAAACCTCCTTTCTCGACATATTTGGTGTTAAATTTTTGTATCTTTTTGTACCCATATAATCTCGCATGCGTTTTATCTCCTCTAACTTGGCAAGAATGCATAAGATCATGACTTTTTTTGCTTTGCTTCTTTTATATGTGATTGAAGGCCTATGTCCTAGAAGAGCAAGGCAACCTGCTAGAGCTTGTGGATCCAAAGCTTGGTTCAAGCTACCCCTCCGAAGAGGCATTGAGAATGCTCAATTTGGCTCTCTTATGCACCAACCCCTCTCCCACTCTCAGACCATCAATGTCTTCCGTAGTAAGTATGATTGAAGGAAAAATTGCAGTCCAAGCTCCAATAATCAAGCGCAGTGAAACAAACCCGGATGCAAGGTTCAAAGCCTTTGGGAGATTATCACAAGACAGCCAAACACAAACCTCTACATTTTCACAAGAAAGTCAAATGCAGAGAGAAATTTCAATGACTGGGCCTTGGATTGATTCCTCCATTTCTGTCCACAGTAAGGATGAGACCCGAGACCATTCTTCATCAAGCAAGCTTCTTCAGGATCTGTACGATGTAAATATAGAGTAACTGATTAATAAGGAGAAGAACAAAGATTATGAAATTCTTTTCTTATTTTAGTTAGATTCTTTTTTGAAGGAGCTCTTCGACATATGTTTATATTGTTAGAAAAACAATAGGGTAAAGATGCTTTTAGACTATTTACCAGATTCGTATAGAGAAAGTTGCACGAGTTTGTTTTCTAATGAGATTTTGTAGCATTGATGGCATTGTGCCTACTGGTTTATTGCATTATAAATCTTGTGAATATTTATTAAATTTTAATACTCTTTAGGCCAATCATTAATATGTCTCTAAGATCATGGGTGGGATGGCTTTCCCACTTCGGCCACTTGTCCAATAAGTATTTAATCATTTATTTACTTTCTTTTATTCCAATCTTGTTTGAGATTTGAGAACCTCATTTATAACTTCTTCTGGATTCAGTCCAAGCTCACATTTCTTGAAAGATTCAGCAGCAGCAGCAACTTTAGGCCTATCTGCCCCAACAATTCATCAAATCCAATACACCAAGCCATGACAAGTACGATGAGAATCAAGCACAAGAACACACCCTGAAGCCAATCAGTGATGGCAATGTACTGCTCTTCAATATCTCCTTCAGCTGTTTGTGGCTGATATTTGGCCAAATATGCATCTTGTACATTTGTGCGGATAATAGACCTAATTCCGGGAAAACTACAATTACCCTCCTTCAACTCTCATGTAAATTTTCATGTCCCTCCAAACTATAAAAAACGTTAAGTTGTCCATTCGGACCTTGGATTAGTCTAACCTTGTCAAATGTGGATCAAGAGAAGTCAACATGAGTAATAAAAAAGATTTGTCAAAGAAATTACATGAGCATAAAGTGGACAGGTTGCATTTAGTGCATGATTAAGCTTATTAGTGCATAGTTTTCATAAAAATCATTTTTTTTCAAAATCACAAACCCCCATATATTTGTAATGATTTTTTCTTGTAACACAATCTATGGTCCAAAGTAGACTTTAGGAGCATGAAGGAATTGACAAAAATGATTCACACTGAAGGAGAAATCAGGTCGGGTCAGAGTGCAATTTATTGCAATGCTCCTAAAATATGAAGGTGTAGAGATGGGTCAAGTAGTGGGTCTCCTTCAAGCTTGACCAATTTCCCTCATAGAAATTTCAGCAAACACCATGTTTCATCAACTCACTAAGCATGTTTTTACTCATTGAGTATAGCCCAAACCCCTTTTTTTCTTTTTTCTTTTTTTCATTTATGGCTGAATTATTGCATTCTTAAGTCCAATTTAACCTTGCATTATAATGGGTAAAAAGGTCCTTTGCTTGAAAAGCACTAGTACATTTGTCCAGGTCCAGGTAAAAATGTCATTTTGACAATTAGCACTTAGAACCTTTAAATTAACAAATATAACACAGAGATCTAATCCCAACTTTATTATGTGATCCAAACTTAAAATGGAAGAAAAACTCACTAAACCAGTTTCACTTGGGGCTGGAAACACCTATCCTTCATGATCTCTCTATTAAATTACTCAATAACATAGACCCACTACACCCTAAACTACCCATCACCACACCAAATGTCATTACAATAAAACTCGGCCATTGAATCAACACTCATAAAAATAAATAAAAATGAAGTAATGATCTAAGAGTTAATCTTTACTGCTACGTCATTCATCTAGTTGTACAATAATCTACTAGATAGAACTATTCCAATAAAAAAACATCTACTATCACACCATAATAAAAACTAAACACATATCTTATGGTGCGGTCGGTAAGAAAATTAAGCAGCTAATGCAAGGGGTGGAACTACCCCTGGGCTTAGCCATCCCTAGGCCCCCCAAGCCAAGGGGTGGTCCTCCAATTTTATTTTATTTTAGAAAAAAAAAAAAAAAAAAAAACTTTAAAAATTAGTTTTTGTCCCCCCAAACTAAATATTTTAGTTCTGCCCCTGTCTTGGTTCATGACTTAAATAAATCAAAACCGCATATAATCAATTAAAATATTCCTAAAACTACAAATTAAGTACCCATTAATCCCAACAAGGCAACAACCCTCCAAACCATACCAAACATAATAAGGTAGCACCAACGTTGGGTCAGTTTAGTTTGCCGATTCATTTAAAAATGTGCAATTTAAAAAAATTGTGATTTCAAGCATACAAATTGAAAACTCTATTTAAAAAATTCATTTAAATATTTGATAAAATTTTAATTTAACTTTTAAAATCATACTTTTTTTAAATACACCTCACACTATTTTTTAAAAGCATATTCTCAATCCAGATGCTTTTTAAATATTAGGGGAAAAAACAAAAACAAAAACAAAAAAAACCTTTTTCACTGCAAAATTGCATGGCCACAGGAACTCCCGGCAGTGAGGACTGTTTGGCATGCAAAAGCATACACACGTGCGTTAGTGAGAAATTGCCTTGTTTGGATAGGCCAGTTTTTGTTTTTGTTTTCAGTTTCAGATTTTTTGGTTTTTGAAATGATCCTATTTCAAATTCCCAAGTTTGATTTTATTTCTAATGTTAAAAAATTTGGGTTTCGAAATTCTCAACCCAAACAAAAAACTCACATTGGTTTCTTAAAAAATCCAAACTCAAAACAAAAACAGGCCTATCCAAACAAGGCTACAGTTCTTATTTTCTCTCGTATTACTACCATACAACTATAGATTGAAATGGTGCATTTATTTTGGGAGTAAATATAATATTTTCCAAAAATTAAAATTTTTTTTTCTTTCTTTATCTAACTTTATGGTCTTCTGCAGTTCTTGGGCTGTGAATTTGTTAAGTTTGTGGCATCACAAATAGCAAAAGTCATGGAAGTGGTGGCTTCGGTTGTTGGTGGAGTGCTGGTAGCGACTGGCCGGGTTCTTTGTGGCTCCATCTATTTTGGTGTCAAGGACAGTGTCAAACTCCAATCAAACCTTGACATTTTGGACAAGAAGATGAAAGGCCTCTTGGCTGTCAAAGATGAAGTGAAAATGGACATAGAATTAGCTGAGAAACAAGGAAAAGTACCGAGAACTCAAGTTATAGAGTGGCTTAAAGAGGTTGGAGAGCTTCAGCTTAAAGTCAATCGGATCCAGGCAGTAAAGTTTTCTGGACGGCCGTTAAATTGAAGAAAACGGTATAGAATATAATAAGTAGGGAAGTGGTAGAAAAGCTGAAAGAAATAGAAGTCCTCTTAAAAGCTGGGAGCTCATATTTTAGTGTTGTGGCTGTCAAACATTCAACGCCCAGCCAGGGCAGTGGAGCACATTCCTGGACAAACAATTCAAGATCAAACAACAGCATCAAAGATGTTAGACAAAACTATGACTTTATCGTCTGACGATGAAGTCCGGAGGATCGTTATTTGGGGCATGGGAGGAGTAGGCAAGACTACTTTGTTAAGAAACTTGAACAATCAACTCAAGAGTATTTCCTCAAAGCAACCTTTTGGCATCATCATATGGGTTACTATTTCCCGGAATTTGGACATGAAAAAAGTCCAGACAAAAATAGCTGAGAGATTGAATTTGGAAACAAGAATGGAAGAAAGTATGGAGAGATTGGCTATTCAACTTCATGAAAGACTTAAGAAGGAAAAATTTCTGCTCATTCTAGATGATGTCTAAGACAAAATTGATTTAGACAAGTTGGGTGTTCCACAGCCCAAAGATCATAAGGGTTCTAAGATCATATTGACAACTCAATTTTTGGATGTTTGTAGGCACATGATGACTGATGTTCAAGTTAAAGTGGTTGTTTTAAACGATAAAGAAGCTTGGCAATTGTTCAGTAGAAATGCAGGGAAAGTGGTCAGTTTGGAACACATTAGACCATTTGCAGAAGCAGTTGCTAGAGAATGTTGCGGATTGCCTTTGGCCCTTGTCACCATGGGAGCTGCTACGAGAGAAAAGGCAAAGGTTGAACCGTGGAAGCATGGCTTAAATGAATTGCAAAGATCAGTGTCTTGTCTGCCGCACATCGGGGACAACATCTATAAGCCATTGAAGTGGAGTTATGACTCCTTAGAAGGTAAAAATGTAAAATATTGTTTCCTGTATTGCTCTTTGTTTACTGAGGGCTTCCCAATTGAAATAAGTGAACTCACACAATGCTAACTGGCAGAAGGTTTGTTAGATGAGCAAGAAAACTATGAGGATTCACTCAATAGAGTAATTACTTTGCTTGAAAATCTGAAAGATTCTTGTTTGTTTGAAGACGATGCCCGCGAGGACACTGTAAAGATGCATGACGTTGTACATGATGTTGGTATATAGATTGCATCATCGTCTGAGGATGGATGTAAATCCCTTGTTCATTCAAGAATTGGCTTTGAACAAGATCTCAGTTGTCGAGTTATCAAATTCTTTCAAAAGAGTTTCGTTTATGAATAACAAGATAATAAGGCTACCAGATTGTGTGGTACAATGTCTAGAGACCTCCACTTTACTGCTACAAGGTAATCTTCCCCTTGACACAGTTCCTGAGAGATTTCTTCAAGGATTTGAAGCACTTGGGGTCCTGAATATGAGTGGAAACCTGCATCCGCTGAATGCCTCTTTCTTTACTTCAACTTGGTGAACTTCGTGCTCTTCTTTTAGGGGGTTGCTCGAATCTTGAAGACTTACCCCCGCTGGATGGGCTTAATAGACTTCAAGTGCTTAACCTCTCTACCACTCGTATCAAAGAATTGCCAAGGGGGATTGAAAACTTGAGCAACTTGAAGCAACTGAACCTATCCCACACTCACTACCTAAAAACCATTCAAGCTGGAATTATATCTCAGTTGTCTTGTTTAGAGGTGCTGGATGTGACACTCAGTGGTTACCGTTTCAGTGTGAAGAGAGATCATGTACAAGAGGAAATGGCATGTTTTGAAGAGCTGAAATGCCTTGAGCGGCTACATATCCTCTGCATCATATTGGAGGGAATCCCATATTTCAGCTTTAAAGATCTTTCCTGGATAAATAGATTAAGACAATTCAACTTTTCCAACCGCCTATCAAGAACATTCTTACCAACTAGAAATGAAAAAAAGGATGGTGTCTATCGGCAATCTTAATCTTGGTTCAGAAGAAGGGATTGGGCCATTGTTGAGTAATGCAATTTCTCCCGAGTTATATAATTGTCTGGGACTAAGAACTATGCTAGAAGACTTGGTCATTAATAGTGTTGGCTGCTTTACTAGTTTAAAATCTCTTACTATTCGGAGCTGTAATGGCAATGTATGGCAATTAAGAAGGATGTGCTGCCCACCACTATGATCTACTGCCAAACCTAGAGAAACTTTATCTCCAACGCCTGAAGGACGTAAAAAGCATTTCAGAACTGCTTGGCCATCTTGGGGTAAGATTCCTTAAACTTAAATTAATAGAAGTGGAGCAGCGTTACTGTTCTCAAATGACATATCTTATTTCCTGTGGTTCCTTCAATATTCATGCCCTGCCAAGTCTAGAAGTAATCAAGGTACGGAACTGTGACCGCTTAAGTAAGCTCTATCATTCTGTGAAGCATATCGCCTACGGATGTTTTTGTACAAAGTTGTTATCGCCTTGGGAAGTTGCCTCTTACCGACCAAAGTGCAGAAAACATAGAAAATATAACAGGAGAACCAGATTGGTGGGACACATTGGAGTGGCATTCTGACACAACCAAATCAAGTCTGCAGCCTTATTTTACTACCTTGGAAAGCTGGAAGAGTGAATGAGAGAGTTGTGTGCAATTTAGGCGTTCAGTATTGTTTGTGAGAATTGTTGTATATGTAAGCTTTTTCTATTTGCACTAATCAATGAGTAGAAGTGCTTATTATATAAAGCATATGCTTGAGCAGCAGGTTGATGAAAACAAGCTTGGTGGAGAACCTTTGCAGAGACATCTTGATGAGAGGAGTCAAACTCCGAAGTGCCAATATCTGTTCAAATTACTCCTTGCAAATATGATCCTTGCCTGAGATTGCTTGCACTTTTTATGGAAAATTATTTTCGGCCTCTTTGGTATAGGTTAGGTCATATCATGCCTAGAAGAGTTGTATACCTCTTTGCTTGTTGGAGACAACAATTTGACGATTTTTGACATGATTCGTAAACTCAACACGAAGTTAGTGGATTAGGATTGAGAAATCTAACCCATGCCATAATACAACCCAAACCCAACACAAAAATGAATTATCACCCCTAGTGTAGTAGTGTAAACAATGGTTTTGGAGAGAAACAATTGTAATTTCAAGGACCATAAAGAGGACAATGGTAAAAGTATAAGGCCTTTTTTTCACAATACCATCTACCGTTGAATAGCTGCCATTGATTGCTTTTATTTTTTCTAGCTTTCATTTCTGAATGTGTTTCTCTTGTATTACTTATTATGTACTTCATTAGCACATTTGCGCTTTTTATTGAATTTCATTTATTTATCCCACACAAAAAAAAAAAAAAAAAAAAAAACCTTCAAACCAAATAAACAACAAAGAGACATACATACATACATATGAAAGAGTTCCGAACACAACAAACAGAGGAAATCGATGTAATTGACCAAAACGACATCCAAATATTCACATGTGGTCTTGTATGATTTTCGAGCTTGAGACTATATACACTTAAATTGCAAATCATGCTGGGTTAAACAATTAATATTCAATGCCACAATTTATCTGAACAGAGAGGGAAGGTCGACCAACACTGGAAAGAGGAGTATCAAGTCTCACAACTATCCCAGAATTCCCAACATTTCCATTCCACTTTGACCTACCAAGCTGCATAGAAATAGAAAGAAAGGGAAAAATCAAATTCAAATATACTGGATATTTTTATGGAACAATTAAAGACCAATATCATTTACTCAATAAAGGTTCAATTTAAAAGGGTTCACAGAGAAGTAAAGCTGATTCGCCATCATAAAAAGGACTCGCATTTAGCCAAGAATCAAAGCAATGATCCTATGAAGTTACAACTGGTCGTTTATGGTAAATGTTCCAAGACACCAGGTAGGAACTGTCACTACAGTAACTACATTACAGTCTCAATAACAAGAAATATTCTCAATTAATAAGTTAAGGGAATATTATCATGTCATTATAAGATTTATATCTTATGCAAGTCAAGTACTAAATGGCTTCGGAAATCAAATTATTCAATAGTAGAGGTGAAAGAAAGGAATCTGAACCAAAAAATCCAACATAAGTCAATTCAAATATGTAGTAGAAGAATTGGAAGTGTGGTCTATAGGCCTAAGCAAGTTCCAAGATCAGTATATAATAAGGAAAAGAAAAACTTATAGCACAACATATATTTTACCGAAATCATGATGATATCTTATTGATGATTATAGACCATCATATAAGATCCTAATAGTGCATAACATCAATATCACTGTTAAGAAACATTACTATTATTCTTTTCTTTTTTTAAGTAAAACATTATAGGCCCATCACTATGCCTGTCAATAATATATTTAACTACCAAGTTCATTTTATGAAAATTATTCTCTTCAAATACTAAATCAAATTTACTACGTAAAACTTCAGAGAAGCGAAGGTGGTACATGTTTTAGTTTTTGCAATAGTAGGTGAAATCCTATCCCCTTGACCAACATGGATAGCAAACTACTGTGAAGGCCATGACTTACAGAGATAGATGCAAATGCAGAAGGCTGTGTCACGAATGCACATCCACATATCAGACTCAGTTGCTCCTTCACCGAATGAATAAGTTCCGCCCGCAACCCAGGACTGCTTCCACCAAAAGTGGGGCATAAACTGACCATGGTAAAGTTTAACAAGAAACATGTGAACACCAAAGTTTCAAGCAAAAAGAATACAAGATGGAAGCAAAGCATACCACTGATGATTTTGCGAAAACCGCCTACATATATAATCACTGTGCAGCGAACAAACAAAAATGGAAAAGAGAAATATGTATTCTGAAGACATAAGCATAATGGCAATGTAAGACAGGAAATGAGAACATGGCTGATTTTATGTTCGTCATGAAGCTTGAAACCAAAATGGTGGGTTTTCTTTCTTAATTGCATCCGATTGTGGCTTTATATCTCTTTCTGGTAGAGCGTCAGCAAAAGAGCTCTTATTTGGATCTAAGATTATCTTGATAGCAGTATTCATGTGACTTGGCTTAACCAAAAGGCTAGATGGATAAATTACACCAACCTCCCTCTGGGTTTAGGAAAATGACAGGAACTCACCTTCTATTTTCAGAGACATGCCCCCTGAGGCTGCTAATGGCTTACACTGCTAACGGAATAATAATAAAAATATATTTGAGCAAATATGTGAACACCTTTTTCATATGACTAACTTGCCCTTGGGTTAGCCCTTGCACACTCATGCTTGAAGAAGACATCATGACCTGGAATCTTTCAATCTCTGCTTGTTCCTCACTTGCACCGGCTACAGAGATTTTTTACATTGAATAACTTCTATTTTTTCTGATTTCCTTGTCATCTAACCAGTCCAGTTAGTAATCATCACCTGAAATTACTTTTGATGGAAATCTATTTTAAGAAAGTCTACAGTGTCACAATTTCTAACCACATGTGAGCATAACCATGTCATAATGCTGTATCTATTATATGGATCAAGAATCTTAATGGACATTTTTTTTTCCTGAAAATAGAAGGTAATCCCCTAATATTTCCCTAAACCTCGTGGGAGATGTTGTAATTTACCTTAAGGTAGGATATTATATGGAAAAACATTTTCCTTGGACAACCATAAAAGAAATATTTACTGTTAAAGATAGAAAAGCATGGAAAGTAACCTTCATACTATGCATTGTCCATCAATAAATAATAGCCTAAAATGCACTCCCACCTCCCTGAACATTCATTAAGTTCCACTAAAACACCCTTGACTAAATTCGCTGATTTACACTCAAACTTTTAAAAGGGTGCAAATCAACCATTCTGTTAGTCTGCCCTTCAAATTGCTGATGGCTCATGTGATAAGGAGGACGGGAAATTACACAAATCCAAACAATGTTGACTTGCACCTTCCTGAAAGTTTAGAGGTATAAAATTGACAAAAATTTAGTTTAGCCCTGGGTAGTGCAACTCAATGAAAGATCCGGAGGTGCTAATGCACTTTAGCCTAATACTAAATTACCTTTTCTACCCTCAATTTAAAAGAGGCAATGCATGTAAATCACCTGAATTGGATGGTTGGCCTCACCATGAGACCAGATCTCTGCCAAGCCAAAGCTTGTGCAAGACCAAATGTAAATGACTTGTCAGGCCATTGAACCATTGGTGTGATGCGTGTTCCCCACTTATTCTGGGAAAAAATAAAAAAAATAAATCTTAGGTCCATTCACATACACGACAATGTAGACTTATTAGTGAATTGTGTCAGAATACACTTTAGATTCATTGAGAACAGAATTTCACTAAGAATTATTTTTCTGTAGCTTGTTACACGTTTGCAATCTCACCTTGCAAGAAAAGCTGAATCTCATTTCTCCTGGATATTGACCCTGAGCTTGTAGAAGGCCCCCACAAATAGGTAGGAAAGCACTTGTAGTAAGCCCCTCACCAGATACATAGGTCAATTGCCCATTTGGAAACTGTAAATCTACAAATGACTGGAGACAGAGAAAGAGAGAGAGAGAGGAGGAGGAGGAGAAGAAGAAAATTGTATCAGAAACTTCACCCCAACAAGCTGACAATAAGACATGTTTCTTCAACTCTACTCATATCTTCATTTATTATTAGAATACTGCTATAACCACTCAAGACAGCTACAACTGCAGAAATTGATTTTCAAACAATATTAGGGAGTTCATTCATGCCTTCACTAAGTCAATCAGTACTTGGTACGCAGTGGCTCTTCAAGAAATTTAAGTAATTAAATTATTGTTGGTAAATATACATTTTCAAAAGAATAAAAATGATAGCATCACAATCAATACTTCAGGTACTGGCTCTCCAATAGCATTACCCAGCATACTTTCCAACTGAATGCATACTTAAATTATTGTCCTGAACTCTGATATCACATAAAGAGTTCATCTACTCATTTTTCTAATTTATTTGCTTCGACTATTTGTGTAAAACTGTAGGACTTCAGAAGTTAACTATGACCAGTTAATAAATGCCTGTACATCTTTTGTTTCCTATCTTAACTGATTCTAAATTCTACAAAAGGTTGTTTTCAGTTATCACAACTCTCATCTAGCCCCCGAGTTGGCAGTTAAGTCTTGAGTTCAATCATGCAGAGCAAAAGACTAAATTATCTTTGCTGGACCTCTCAATTTCAATGATGCAAGGCAAGCCAGAAAGCAGGACCATCCAAGTCCTATGAATAAAAAGGGAGCCTCAATGAAAAATGAACTGAACATATAAATCCATTGAAAATTAAATTAATAACAGCTAAACTGTCCAAAATCTAGCCCTGTGAAGGAGGCATAAAAAAATAGAAAATTTTGAACATATTAACTATAACGTTCTCGTAGAAGTTACTAAACTTACACAAGCTAAGGGATTGAGGCAGAGCATTGACATTAACAGCCACCTTCTATGCTTTGACCACACAGCTGGACAAAGTGAGTGCAATCCATTCTGAAGATTAAACAGATGAATATATAAGTGCAAACCAAGGGAGACAAATCTGGAGAAGCATCTAAGATGAAACCTAATTACAATAGAGTAACAAATAGAAGGGAAAAAACAATGTAACATTAGAGGAAACAGGATGCCACTGAATCTATCATTATCATACATGGCACCAATACTTAAGTTCTTGGAGATAAGCAGCTTCAACATGATGCACTGCCCAGTCAGTATCACAAAATGCATTGTACTTGAAAGAAGTAATGATTCAGACAAGTGTTCTGACCAACATCATTTAAAGAACATATTTCTAGTTAAGAAGAACATATTACAAGTTTCACACACATTATGCAGGAGGTGATTTGGTGGCTGTTGTAACATTACATAAAATAATGTTTTCCCCCTTTTTAGAAGTAATAAATTGCAATAAAAAGGTGAGAAGAGGTGCAACCCTAGTACAAAGGATGAATACAAGAGAAACTACCCAGCAAAAAATTTCAAAAAACTCCATGTTAAAATATATTTATATATATAGTAGAGAGAACTCAAGAACAAAAGCTTCAGCAGCATCAACTCATTTCACCACTCAAAAGTACACCACATTATACACAAAGGAATTGCCTTCCAAATTCCACCGCTACAATGTAAATTGTTGAGGTTCAATCATACTATCTTCAGTAAATAACTTTGGCGTTATGGGCTTCAGAGAGAGACTTGGTGGAGAGTGGCAGTGGACTCTAAATATGGAAGTTCATGGGGAGGATGGTATTCTAGTGAGCCCATTGGAGAATATGAGGTGAGTTTTTGAAAGAATATTAGGAGGGGTTGGGGAAAGTTTTGTAGTCATACTAGATTTGAAGTAGGAGATGGATCCAAAGTTAGATTATGGCATGATCTTTGACATGGGGATACAATCCTTAAGGAAGCCTTTCAAATTTTATTTGGTATTGCTAGCATAAAGGATGCTTCTCATGGAATTATTTGGAGTGCCATTCAGTGGAACATGAACTTTACTAGGGCGGCTGATGATTGGGGGTAGAAGCCTTTGCCTCATTCTTTAGAATGTTGTATTTAGCAAGAATGAGATAGGAAGGGAAGGGAAGGGAAGGACAAGTTGTTGTGGACCGCATCCAAAAAGGGTTTCTTTGGTGTTAAATCTTTCTATAGCGTCATTTTTTTTTTTTTTGGATAAGTAATGATATATAAAGAAAAAGCGCAGAGGGGCGCAACCCTAGTATACAGGACGTATACAAGAGAACGACTAAAGGGGGCTAGAGAAGAGAGAAATAAAGTCAGAAAAAGTAATCACAATAGGATCTACCCAAGCGGCCGTCCAAGTGAAAAGAGTACTAAAAAAGAAATGTAAAAGATCTTCCAATCTTCTTTCGGAGTCCTCGAAAAATCTCCCATTCCTCTCGGACCAAATGCACCACATGATACAAAGAGGGACCATTTTCCAAGCCACAGCGCTACGAGGACGACCCCCCGACCACCAACAATGCAAAAGGTCCACAACCCCCCGAGGCATCACCCAAGCCAGCCCAAAGCGACGAAAGAAAGCACTCCATAAAAATTGGGCACTCTCACAATGAAGAAGCAAATGGTCAATAGATTCCTCCTCCTTTTTGCACATACCACATCTATTGACCAACACCAAATTTTTCTTTCTCAAATTGTCCAAGGTAAGAATTTTGGCAAGAGCTGCCAACCAAACAAAAAATGCCACCCTCGGAGTGTTCGTGGAAAAGTGTTATGATTGTCATGGGTTGTTATGATTGTCTTTTTCCCTTGGAAAAGTGTTTGGTGGACTAAGGTTCCGTTGATGGTGGCCTTTTTGTGTGGTCAACAGCCCTAGGAAAGATACTTGCCATGGACAATCTCCAAAAGCGGCGCATCATTGTGGTTGATAGGTGTTGTATGTGCAAAAGGAAAGGGATGGAGTGTTCGTGGACCATCTTCTTCTTCATTGTGAGGTTGTTTGGGCCATTTGGAATGTTTTTCTTAGTCAATTTGGGTTGTCTTGGGTTATGCCTAGAAAAGTATTTAATTTGTACGCTTGTTGGTGGACTGCCGATAACACTCATTGTAAGGTTGTTGCTTATATATTTATATGCCTTCTTATGCAATTACTTATGCACTCCATAAGTCTTAAAACAAAACATAAAGAAAGTAGGTTGAAAGCTCTGGGAGTATTTGAATCATTTGGGAAGGAACTACAAAAAGCTGACAACTCTGGATATCTCAGGAGGCTGTTTCTCATTAAATCTCCACAAGAGAGTATTCTAGCATGAAGTTTGTGTGAT
This sequence comes from Carpinus fangiana, assembly GCA_006937295.1. Taxonomy (NCBI): domain Eukaryota; kingdom Viridiplantae; phylum Streptophyta; class Magnoliopsida; order Fagales; family Betulaceae; genus Carpinus; species Carpinus fangiana. Next base: position 9,515,742 of record CM017328.1, on the reverse strand, counting down.
CTTGTTCAAATATAATTGATGAAATGAGTCATCCAAATAATAAAATAATGTAGGACACTAAAGGTCATCATACCTTCCTATCGTAGCCATACCAAAGTAAATGCTGCTTTGACAAATGGACTGGCAAAAGAAGTGTTGTATCACGAACAAAGAGTACTGGACCAAGTTGGACGAGGAAGAGAGATGAATTTTGATTTCCAGATGTAGAGCTGCCCTGTGACGCCTCTACTCTCCATAAATCTCCCCGTGCAACCAAAGAACTTTCTACGTCGTGTGTTCTGCTGTCATAGTTTGATGTAATATTAATGATCCCCTGCATCAACAAAAAAAAAAAAAAGAAGAGAGGAACCATTCAAAATATTTTAAAATTAAAAAATAGGGTGATCAAATTGAAAAATATTTGCATCCATCCCTCCTACTGTTTACATCAGATTAAAAGCTCACAAATGAGATACGACAAACAAACAAACTTTTGAAGTGGGAATCTAGTTGTAAGACATCTAATGAAACCATCACTGGAATTGAGATCTCATTCAAAAATGAAAGAGGTTCTTATCATAGACGAGAAAAATCAGTAGCCATGCAGGAAGGTTATAATAAATTTTACAAGTAGTTTCAGATGTAAATGAAATTATAATGCCCATTTCTGAGGGAATTGAAATAATCAGGATTGTTTCTATTGCCTAGAATATATCACACGACTAAATCTTGTGGAGAAATATTGATTTACTTTTCCATGGTAGGTAGTCCCCAAAACAACTGCCCATGAAAGTAAGCGTTTACAAAATGGCAACAGGCTTTTATTAAAACAATGGAAAACTCGAATTCTTGTATTAACATAATAGAGCACCAACCAATGCCAAAAAACTACCTAATCAAGTGTGCTCAAAAGGTAATTGCCTGCTTATCTATATGATAATCTCCAGATGACAAAAGATTTTTCTGAAGGGAAAGAACAAACGGATGAAAGAGCAAACAACTGACTAAAAGCTCTATACAATTTACTTGTGGCCTACAAATCTTTCCATGTCATTCAAGTTATTCAACTCCATTAATAGCCACAGCTGGCTCTATAGCATATACCATAATGAAGTTCAGGAAAGTACTCAAGCACTACAATTGGGAGTGAATTAGAGTGAGCTACAGATTAATTGAAATTCTACCAAGGAATGTAAGAAAAGGATTTTCAAGAAAAGTTCATATCTAGAGAGCTGTTCGGATAGTTTAATATATAGACACTGTTCAAACTAGCAATCAGATTATAATCAAACAGATACTAGAAGAATGAAAAAAGAAGGTAAGGATAGAAATAATGCAAGCAGTATTCTAGGCAGTAGAAGAAGATGACATTCTAGGAAACCAGGCTCAGTAAATTAAAAACTACAAGTACCATGAATCAAACATTGAACTCACTATTACAACACATGAGGTGTAGACAGTAGAATACTTTCTTGGTAGGCCAAAACCTTTCAGGGAAAAAACTGGCCAATTTAAAAACCATGTTGGGTTAGACTTCAGTCAAAATAGAACCAATCCAGTAAACACCTAATCAAATAGCTAGAAACCCGAGAATCATAACTAGCACTATCAAACCCTCATTCCCATTTTGCATCACTATTATTGCACCTGCAATATAAATTATATCACTCCACACAGCAACTGCTGATCATCTTTTGCTTCATTGTGAGATAGTGCCTTATGGAACTTCATCTTCGGTCTTTTTGGGATAAAGTGGGTAATGCCTCGACAAGTGGTGGAGTTGGAGAGGACAATTTGGCAGTCATCAAGTGTAGTAGTGTGGAAGATGATTCCATTTTGCTTAATATGGTGTATTTGGAGAGAAATTAAAAAAATTGATAAGCAATCGAGATGTCATTAAAAGCATAAGGCACCCCAGGTACAAAGGAAATATACTAAAGAAACCACCTAGCTAGAAGGAGAAAAGAGAACAAGGAGCTCCAAATAACTAATTACCAAAGAAAAAAACAAAAGCAGTTGTCCAAAGATACGAAGTGTAGAAAAATAAAGCTTTAATCTCCTCCAACGTCCTCTCACGATACTAAAAAATTCTATCATTTCTTTCCCTCCATAAAATTCTATTTGGAGAGAAAAATATGATCATCGGTTTGAAGACTGGGAGAGGAAGGTGGTGGGCATAAAAGGTCTTTTTCTTCAAAACCCTTTACCCCTGGCTGGCTGCCTATGATTGTCTTCATGTTTATAGTTTTCTGAAATTTCTTGATTTTTTTCTTTTTCTTGTGAAGCGTATCGCTTGTAGAAAATTGATTACTTATTAAAAAAATCTAGAAATAATGTAGTATATATCAAAAAGAGCAGAGAACGTATACAAGAGAGCACCTAAATAGGAGGAGAAAAGAGAACAAGAAAGGAGGAAAAAAATCATAAAGGAAACACTGATTCTGATTTACATGTCCGTCACTTCATTGCATCCAATCATGATTGCAGATTTGGATGGAGCAGGTCTAAATTAAAGAAGTTTGGAGTTGGCTTAAGTTATTGTTCAAGGCCTATACAGGTCAGTCTTCCAGTTGATGCTTGCAACACCATGGCTTCTTTTTTTTTTTTTTTGATTTGATGTCGGGGAACCTCTCCAAGGCAGGGCCTTTCAAACCCACCCCTGCAAAGTAAATCCCGGTCCCGTGCACCATATCCTTGAAAGTTTCCCTACACGGAACTAGTTAAATCACTGGCTTTACACCAGGGGGTGTGGCCCCAAGGAATTGTTTGCACCCATGAGGTGTTGAACCTTGGACCTTGAAGGGAGCAAACCCCAAAACCAAGGCCTCCACCACACGGGTCAACCCCTTGGGGTTTGGCTAATTTATTGTCTTAAAGCAACCTTTCTGTCAATTAGCACAGATTGACATTTTACATTGCAAATTGCAAAGTGGAAGGTCCAAAAACTACAGTATGCTTGATTGTGAGACACTCCAACCAAGGGAAACGAATTGTGACATACACCACTAAAAGCACGTAATCAACTACTTTCTTCCTCGCCAAATCCACTTAAGAGCTGCCTAATCTATCTCACTTGATCATTTCCATAATATCCAATACCTTCACCAGCATTATATCAATATAAAACTTCTAATTTCTATTGGCTATTAGCACTTGAAAATGTCACAAGCACAACCATTGCAGAAAATGATGAATGAATTCAAGTAAATAGTTTCAAAAACTCTTACCTGCGGTCTACCCAGAAGTCCTGCCGTCCTCAGATTAAACCCAGCAACTTCATCATCAAGCGACCCATCAGCACCGCTATCATTCTCCGCAAATCCCAAGTCCCTCAGCCGAGCTGATAAAGACCCAATGTCTCCTTGCGCAGTCGCACCCACATCACTCCTCAGCCTACTCCCCTCAACATCCACCCGCGCCACCGCCACGGCGTTCTCCTCTGGCCGAAACGGCACCGGCAGCCTCCTGAAAAACTGCTGAACTAACCCATTCAAGCCCGCCCCAAAGTCCGCCCCGGCCTGCCCTATCCTATTCCCGATATCTAGAATCGCCGATACCCCGTTTAGCCCCGAGCTATCGGTTACCAATCCGAAATCTCTACTCCCGAAAGTCTGACTCGGGAACTCGAGGTCGAAGAGCTTCGAGTTCTGGGGATTGGGCCAAGGAAAGGAGGGAGGGCTCATGTGAGACTGGATCAAGCCCGTGAAGCCCTGCGCGAGCCGGTCCGCCAAATCCTGACCGTGCCGCTGCACCTCCTCCCATGCCTCGAACGACCTCTCCACCGACATTAGTCGAAGAATTACAACCTTTTCCCTTCTCTTTGGTCGCTCACACCCTCTTCATCCAAGCTAAAATTGATTTTCGAAACAGTGGGTTTATGGCTTCGATTTAGGGTTTTTGAGTGACAGAGCTCACAGAAATGGTAAAATTTGAGGGCTGAAATTAGGGTTTAGACTTCTCCAGAATTTGAAAGCGTGAATTAGGGATAGGGAGAATCTGAGGTTTAAACGGAGAAAATGGTATGGTTGCCGAAAGAGACAAGGTAGAGAGAGAGAGAGAGAGAGAGAGGAGTTTGTGTAGGAGATGATAGCCTACTGCCTACGCACGCCGGTCGCACAATGCGCACGTGATAGATGTCGACGCCAACGTACGTTAGCGGTAAATGCTGTGGCTCCGGGGGATAGAGATTTTATTGCAGGGAATGCAATCGCCACGGCTGGTGAACTTACATACGGGTAACGGCCAATGAGATTTAAGCTTCCCCATTCGCATTTATTTTCATTTTCATAATAAAGTAATATGAAAAATGCTAACTCAAATTGGACTCCTCGTCGAGAGTAATGCTAGTAAGACAATTTTTGTCCATCTTTTATCCCTTTAAAAAGATGATGTAACTATAATTTATAGGAATTGGATCTCCTATCATTTTTAGCCGTCCATTATATCTAAGGGTTAAAACAGATGACACATGTTATGATTTTATTAAGAAAACAAAATAACTCATTACATTTCAAAAATGATAGAAATTTCATTTAAACCAGTATGGATGAAATATTCTCTAACCTATTTAAAATAGTGCTAAGTATCTTCAAACCAGTTTGAAAGAAATTTATGTCATTCCCAAAATAAAAAAGCAACGCATAAATGGACACAAATTCCTGAAATTTTCTTCAATTTACTCTAATAGGTAACAAGTGTCATTCAATAACTTTGAGATTTTTAAAAATTAATGTTTGGATTTTTAAATTAGTGGAAGGACAATAAGTGATAGTTAAAATATTTATAAATAAAAAAAAAATGTGAGAGACGACACTTGACACTTATTAGAGTATGTTGAAGAAAATGTTGGGTGCTTTTGAGAATGCTTAAACTTTATAAGACTATTTGATTTGCTCCGTTACTAATTGCCGTCTAATTAGACAGAATCACGAAAATGACATCACGTGGGTCTCACATGGGATTTTTATGCTGCATCTTTTCAATTTTGAACCTAACCTGGCTAGTGAAATGACGTAATTGCCCATCATTAAAACCTAATGGCTGTTTTGATTTTTTTTTTTTCTTGCCAATCCCATTTAAACCCTTTTTGGGTGTCGTGTGGGTGTTAGAGTAAAAAAGAAAATAAGCAGATACTTCTCATCTGCTTCTATGCCGACAATTAATAATGAAATGTGTTAATTGCAAATTTTTTGAACATTAGGGGGTACATTGCAAATTTTTAAACATTGTGGTTCAAATTGAAAAACACCTAAAACTTAATGGGGTAAAGTGAATTTTCCCTTAGTTTCTCCATCAATTTTGTTTAATTCATCTAGTATTTTTCCCATCTCTCCCTTCTATTTTGTTTAAAAAGCCTGCAGTTGCCCCTAAGGGGTAGCTCAATGTTGTGGACAATACCTTGTGAAGCAGAGATCACTAATTTGAATCCTCCGTCCACTTTCTCTTGTGTGGACATGTTAAAAAAAAAAAAAAAACCTTTAGCATTGTGTGTGTTTAAATTAACTATCTTTTTTAAGCAGATGTTATTAATTCGAATCTTCCTTACCCTATTGTTTGGACATGTAAAAAATATATATATATATATATATTTACTTCATTTTATAGTTTTATTTTATTTATTTAAAAAACTCAATATATAATTGTTGAATAATTTAGTTATTAAATATATAATATAATATACTATACTATACATATGATATCAAAATGAGTAATGCTTGGCGCAGTGGAAATATATAGTTGAAATCCGGAGTTGCTAACGTGGCATGGTGCCATGCCAGCCTACTTACTAAAAAAAAAAAACAATGCAGAGTGGGGCCTTTTAGGTTACTATTCTTTTAAGGTTACTATCTATTCCTCCCTCTCTCTCTCTCACTACTGTTGGAAAATCCTTGTCGCCTACCCAGAAGCCACCTCTTCCTCTCCCTCTCTCCTTCCGTCGCGTCTTTCTCTCTCTCACTCTAACGAGAGATCTTTGGTGACCCACTTGGGACGAAAAAAACGTTAGTTGGTGTTCTGTTTTCAAGCAACCCAAACAGTAATACGTGTTTTTTAGTCTAGGTTTTTTTTATTTAAATTGGAATATGATTTGAAGGTTGATTATTGTTGATGGGTAAGCTGTATTTAGGGTTTATGGGTAGCGTTATTTGGTTAATTTTGAGATTTTCTTTTGGTTAATTTTTCTGAGAATTTTGGTTAAGAATTTGAAGAGTTTTTTTTTTTTTTCTTTTAATTACGATCTACTGATTTGAAAGAAATTTTAATGAAAAGTTATATGTTAATTTTCGATTCTCTTTTCTACACCAAATATATGAATAAAATGAATCTTGAAAATTTGGTTAAGGATATAAGGAGTTGTTTTTTTTTTTTTTGCATTCAATTGCTAATTACTGATTTCCGGTGATTTGCCTCAATTTTTTACATCATATATATTGTTAAAAAATTAAATGATAAAAATTTTATTAAAATAATTAAATTATTTAATTATAATAAATATTAATGAATTAATGAATTAATATTTATTATAATAGATTCTCACCCTTAAAGAATCTTTTAATTATTGAAATGAAATGTTTACCGTTCAATTTTTTTTTCAGAATTATAATGTTAATAATGCACGTGCCATACCAACTAGTTTTTCAAAATAGAAACCCTTAAACCCACGACTCACCGATTCACAACCCAAAATTGCAGCGCGGCTGCACACAGCCACGCTCCTCACTTCGCAGCCGTCACCGGAGAAGCACCGCACGCCGTTCAGCACTTCACCAGCACTTCCCTGGAACAACACTGTAACACCGCACCACTCAACCACTGGTTTTGGTTTTTCGGGATCCCATCAGAATACGAACCCATTGCTTTTGGTTTAGCAAGCAGGGGTTTTGAGGGATACGCACAACTGAATTACAATTCGGACTAAAGTTTGAGGTCTCCGAGCCCAATTCATCAACCAGGCCTGAATCCAACACCCCTTGCCTCCTCGCTTTGGAAGTCATCGACTGAGCGATCGCTGTTTCGGGCTTGTTTGGAGAATGGGAGAGAGAAAGGTGCTGACCAAGTACTACCCGCCGGACTTCGACCCCTCGAAGCTTCCGCCGGCTCGGAGGCCCAAGAACCAGCAGATGAAGACCCGGATGATGCACCCCATGAGCATTCACTGCAACACCTGCGGCAATTACATCTACAAGGGCACCAAGTTCAATTCCCGCAAAGAGGTCGTCATCGGCGAGGTTGTTTTTCTTTCCTTTGGCTTTAGGGCTTCCTAACAAAATTCAAAGCTTACATAACTGTTGTATGTCCCATCATTGATATTTTTTGTTACTATTAAATTTTCTTATTTATTTAAATTTTAGGGTTTTTGTCTTCTAAACGTGCTTTAGTTGATTGAACAAAAATTTCAAGTTTAGTAGATTTTTCTTATTTGTTCGCTTAGATTGAAACTTATCATTGGACATTCTGAAATTTATCAATTGTCGGTCGGGTTGAGTTATGAGCCAATGTTTCTTTTAAACCATGACTATTCTCTTGGTTCAATCTTAGTCCCATATCTTGTATAAAACTCAGCATATCCTAGCTCAGACAAACATGCTGATGTTGTTAAAAGATTTCTAGTGATATTGGTTGTTTAGAGTAGAATGCACGACTGTCAGCCTTCATAGTTATTATTGGTTCTTGGTTTTTCCTATTCTGGTATAGTACTTGTTTGGCAGGTTTCTCAGTGCGGGATTTGAGTATGTGATGTTTAGTGAAATGTATTATTAATGTTTAATCATATGCAGGAATATTTAAGAATTCGACTATTCCGATTCTATTTCAAATGTACAAGGTGCTCTGCTGAGCTCACGATGACGACAGACCCTCAAAATTCAGACTATATCGTTGAGTCTGGTGCAACACGAAATTTTGAACCTTGGCGTGAAGAGGATGAGGTAAAGTTTATCCTTCCGTATACAATTTTATATATCACGTTGTTATCAGCATAGCTTGTGACTTCATTGATAAGTTATTCCTTCTATCAGCTAACAAAGTCGGAGAAACAGAAAAGGGATGCTGAAGAGATGGGAGATGCAATGAAATCGTTGGAGAACAGAACCTTGGATTCAAAAAGAGAGATGGATATACTGGCTGCACTGGATGAGATGAAGTCTATGAAGGTACTTGCTTTAGTAAATGTGTTTTATGTATTAGGGCATCCATTTGACAGTGAAAAAGTTGGAATCTTTAAGGGCTTGAATAGCTTTGTAACTTGTCCTTTAGACATGTTGCCATGAAATCATCCTCCTGTGTATGATATTTTTGTTTTTATTCATCAATTAACACGTTGATGAAAACTCAACAGCAATGAGATTTTGGTACTAATGCGTGTTTCCCCCCTGTTTTTGCAGTCCAGACATGCAACTGTGAGTGTAGATGCCATGCTTGAGGCCTTGCAGCAAACAGCTGTGCAAAAGGTATGACTGATCTGCTCTATACATAGATTAGTGTCGCTCTATGTATAAATTACGATCCAGACATGTCCATCAGTAAATCTCAATGGGCTGCATGTCACCATTCCATTGGATTAGTAGAGTTGTTTACATATGGTAAGCTCTTGTATATTTAAAAGACTTTTTTCTTGTTTGTTACTGGTGAGTACTTGGTGATAGAACATGATGAATTTCCAGTGTGGTTATGGCATAGAAGATTGTGTCAAATTACCCTTTGTAATCAAGCATAATGCACATATGGATTGAGTTGTCCTGTCTACTAGATATTGTTTCTTTCTTCAACCGGCCACATGATTTAATTTTGTTATGTTGCTTCAGTTGTGGCTAACCAGTCCTTAGCTGCCTGGACTGCATCAGTATTCCAGTCTATGAAAAGTTCTTAAAAGTTCAATGATCCATGATGATTCTATTTATTCTGTGAACTTCTGTCGCTGTTACTTTGTGGGGCAACTTGTTAATGTCCATTACGTACCTATACTTACTAATTTGTTACATCCATTATGTATTTATGCATTTACAGGCGCACACGTACACAAATTCATCAAAACCACTTGTTAAAACAGTGTTTGAGAATATTTTTCTGTAATGGCTTAATTTCTAAATCTGTGCATGAAAACAATATAAATTATTAGAATGCATATTAAGATCCCTATCAAATTTATCTACAGTTGGTCCTTTTCAAGAAGTGGAATTGTTGGCCTTGTTGTCTAAATCTATAGCCATATGGTAGTTGAAGACATTTCTAAGTTCTTCTGACTTCTCTCTCTCTCTCTCTCTATCTGTGGTATAATCATATGGTTCTGACTATTAATGATTTGTATGTTTGCAGGAGAAAAAGTTGGAAGAAAAGGATGAAGCACTTATAAAATCAATATTTCATGTCAGTGCAGCCATTCTACTTTCACCGTCATCCTCTCTTTTTTGTTGGTGGATATTTGTTTGTAACTTAATTTACTTTTTTAAAAATCTTTTGCAGAATTCAAAAGATTATGTTCGAAGAATTCATGATGAAGATCTTGCTGATGATGGAGATATGATTCAACTTTCAAGTGGCAATGGTGAAACATCTTGTGATCAACTAAAGGTATAGTTATGCTGCAATGATAGTTTGTGTATTGTTTTGGGATAACCATGGTTTTGGGTTCTGGTGGTGGAAAAAAAGCTATTTGTTTTTTAAGCAGACTAACTTTTGGAAATTAGGAGTTTAAAATTAACGTTTTCTTGCTTTTTTTTTTTTTTTTTTTTTTGCTTGGTGTTCTTATGTATACTTCTGGTGTACTTAGGAAAAAGCAACGGACATGCTAGCACGAAAGCCATTGTGCGTTAGCAACGCGCATCTGTTTTCTTGCTGCTCGAAACCCCTGTTTTTGCCAGAATGACAACAAGCATTCTTGTGTATACTTCCAGTTTACTTAGGGGCTCCTTACACTTTTTTATAAAAAGCGCTTTCATTACCTATAAAAAAAAATTAATTAATTTGATAGATTGGGATCTGGTATGCTCTTAGATATGGAGTTGTAGGAATAAAGAAGTTAGCACTTTTAACCAAGCTTTGTTCAGAAAATGGTTATGGTGATTTGCAAAGTAAAGGGGTCACTATTTGAGAAGAATAATAGGGCAAAATATGGGGGAGTCCTGGGGATTGTGGCTGATTTGGTGAGACTTCAGGGTTGCAGTCTTTGGAAAAGCATTGTGGCAGGTTGCTAGAGGTCCTTTGGGTTTGTTTCTTTTGTGGTGTGAGACAGTAGGAGAGTACGGTTCAATAGCTATATGTGCTATTGGGATATTGTTTTAAAAGGCTTTTATCCATATCTGTTTTTAATTGCTTTTTGATAAATAATTGACAAATATCGTTAAAAGTCTTAAGGCCCCCCTAAGTACACAAGAAATATACAAGAGAAAGCACCGAACTAGAAAGAACGAAAAAGAACAAGGAGTCAATTTTTAGTTGCTATAGATATGATGATGTAGAACCAACAACAATCACAAAAATCATGCATTGAAAATCATGGTGATATGCATTGACTTGACATGCTTAGAAGTCAAGTCAATTCAGATAATTTTTGCATGCTTAGAAGTTAAAACTTATCTTGCTTATCGATTTGTTCCTTCCCTTTCCTCTTCTTTCCCCTATTGTAAATCATGGTGATATGCATGACTTCTAAGTGAAAAGAACTTCATAAGTTATAGTCTTCTTATTGGTTACATATATTCTCCCTCCATTCTTTTTATTTGTCCTTTGTAATTTCTACTTTTTAAGGGGGATTCATTAATTGTTTTCACTTGACAATAAAGACTGTTACTTTCTAAAACTACCCATGATTTTTTGGTGCTTTATTCTATGTGTTATTATTATTCTTATTTAATTTTTTGCTTTAATCATGTGTTAACTAATACTAGAAATTAGACATATTGCGAGACATCCCAAAGAGGTATAAGGTATAAATAAAATGGCACAGGGGGTTATATATTTGTATTTTTTCGAAGAAAACTGCAGATAGTTTATCTTTGTTATTATATTCAAAAAACTTAAGCATGTGAACTTATGTTTGCACATGATTCCAATGCAGAGGAGAAAGGTCTCTGAAGAGCTTCCTGGTAACCCAACAGATTCCTTGGCAAGAGCCACTTTTGCTTATTGTCCCACCAACAAAGGTATGTGACATGTTCAGATTTTTTCCCCTTTGTAGTATTGAAGTTGGAGTGCATTACCATTATTTATTGACATCTTTTTTAAAAAAAATAAAAAATAACTTTATAAGTAATCGAAACATCATTAAAAAATACAAAATAAAAGACAACTCAAGTACACATGAAACTTAACTAGAAAGAAAATTACGGTCAATGAAATCATGAAAAGAAAGCAAATAAGGAAAGCCTAAAGCAATTGCCCGATAGAAAATAGTGATGGAAAAGAACTTCAAATCCCTTCGCATCATAGTTAATGGAGCATTCCAAATTTAGTTTTAGTACCAGTTCGCCCCCCCTCTTCCGAGGAATTGCTGGTTGGGGGCTGGGGGTGAAGTAGCCATTGCTGTTTCCATTGACAGCACCACTGCGTTGCATACATTGCATTTACATGCTTCCGGGAGAAAGTAGCTTTCTCTGCAGCCTGCATCCCTATCTTCATTATGAATGTCTTAAAGTCTTTGAAAATCTAGCAATGTTTTTTACCTTGTTGTTTGAGTTGTTGACTGGGAGGCATTTCAGTCTTCAATGAAAACAGAATACCTTAGATTCATGGGCCTTCTCTGAGGATATCATTCATAATCAGGAACTAAACATGTAGTTGAAGGGACGTAATCAAAGACGAATAACAAAATTTCCACCTGAATTTACAACAATTGCTTTTCTAAAACACAGGTCATCGGGTAAGGAAGCTTATAAGATAGTAATTGCTCATTCCATGGCTTGAAAGCCTACCTTTTACTGTTCGATTTTGACCTGGAGGGATAGACCTTGTTATTTTGAGTGACAATATATAAGATATTATGATATATTAACCGACATCAGTAAAATCCATGGTCATTATTATTGGAAATTTGCCCTGTGAATGGAATTACTGGTCAATACGTTTTTTAGCTGAAACTAATGAATTTGATTACACCTTTCTTCTATTGGGTTAAAATTGCAATAGAGCAGCTCAATTTACATGAATTTCTCCCACCTAGAAGACTGATTCCTAAATATAATAATGATTTCATCTAAATTTGATTTGATTCCTAAATATAATATAGATGATTTGATCTAAATTTGATTTGATCTGACCTGTTCTAACAAAGCAAATACGAAGCAAGGTCTTTATCTGTTTCAATGAGTTTCGTTGATTCTTAGGAAATACCATTGGCAATACCTTGGGTAAATGATTATTATGAGAAAGAATACTTTGAGCACAAGTTGATATATTATTTTGTTGTGCTACTGTTGACGGCAAAGCAAATTATAATTTGTTCAACTTTTTTCTTTTTCTGTTTCTGAAAGATGCCATAAATTAGTTTGGATCAATTGTGGTAATTTGTCATCAAAGTAGTAATATTCATGTTTAGTGTTTGGTTGTTGACAGAAAATCAAGGAGGTTCAGGGGCTCTTGGTGATGCTAAGTTGGTAATCAAGTCTTCAACCCTTAGGATTTCAGTTGTTAAGAAAGCAGCCTCTGAAGATAGTAATTCAGCAAAACTGGAGAAGAAAGATAATACAAGTAAACTACCAGTTGTTCCAGAAGATAACAATCCAAAGCATACAAGCACTGCACTAGACTCACTCTTACAAAACTATGAAAGTGATGATGAGTAGTGGGTGATTGTAAGGTTCATTGTATAACCATAACTTTCTTCCCTAAGATTGTTAGAAAATTTATTTATGGTAAGAGTAATGCTATATACCACGTTTATATCTCACAATTATTTTACAATGCTGATTGCAAAACCCAAATACAAACTATTGCAAGTAATAAAATTCTTGGTAAGACGGAAGTCGGTTCATAGGGAATCATAAATACTCAAGTAAAATTTCTATTATCGTGCAAAGACAAATAAAATGATTAGGTTTTTGTTTTCCACAAAGAGTGGAGCAATGGAGTGATTAGAATAACAAAATTAAATTAATTAAAATAGAGCAAATGAAAAATGAATTGAGAAAAATCACTAGGTCTTCAAGGATCCACATAATATTCTATTAAATATTCTCGAGACAGTTTTAATTTAACTCAAGTAAAGCCATTTTAATTTCTTTCTTTCTTTCTTTTTTTTTTTTCTCTTCCATTTTTTATCCCTTCACTCAAGTATTGCTGGGGATCCTGATCCTAGTCTGAATAGGATAAACTCAGAATACCTGTAATAAGGGCTATCATAAACTTGCTACCAAACAGCTGGAAGTTCTACACAAAAAATCGGAATAAGGGAATACCTGTAAGGGAGTAAACTTATCGGTACACTGGAATAGAACCTCCCACCAAGTGCTCCATCCAATTTGAATTTGGTCTGTGTGAGCAGGCTGCCTGCCAGCCAATTTTAAAATTTTGGAAAAAGGCCTAGATTGGGGCGTTGTATTGGGCCTTAAAAACCGAGCCCACAGCCTTGAGTCCTCCATTCTTGTTCACTTTATCCCTTTCATCCTCGAGATATATATATATATATATATATATATATATATATATGGGAAAAGGCTTACCTGCGCTAACCAAACTACCGCATATCTGCGGTAGTTTGGTTTGAAGGCTAGGATTTCACTTTGAAGTCTAGGATTTCACGTTAACCCCGAATGCTAACGTAAATTTTTAAAAAAGTGCCGTCAATAAATTCTGTTTAACTACCGTCAAGAAATACTGTTAACTCCAAAAGGCAAAACGTGAAACCAAAAGTGCCGTCAATAAATTCTTCTCTTGCTTCAAAAAAAAAAAAAAAAAAGGGGAAAAAAAAGTTTAGCCCCCTGAAGTTTCAGTGAATTTTCAATTTGAACCCCAAAGTTTCAAAGTTGGCAATTTACCCCTCCGAAGTTTCAAAAAGTGGCAAAGTGAACCCCCCGTTGACTTTTCCGTCAAATTAGACGGAAAATGATGAAAAGACATAAATGCCCTCAGGCTTTTTTTAAAAAAATTTCCGTTTAATTTGACGGAAAAATTAACAAAATGTTCAATATGCCACTTTTTGAAACTTCAGGGGGGTAAACTGCCACTTTTGAAACTTTGGGGTTCAAATTGAAAATCCTCTGAAACTTCAGGGGGTTAAACTGAATTTTCCCAAAAAAAAAAACTAAATAAATAAATTCTTCTCAAACCTCTGGCTTCTTCTTCTTCTCAAACTTCTGCCGTCAATAAATACTGTTTTAAGCCCTCACACAGTCACACTGTCCCCCAACAACCTCTCTTTTTTGTATATATACACTCACAAGCATAAGCGCGCAGTTTGTCTCTTTGTCTCTTTTTTCTCTCGAGCAATAGCACAAACACATAGAGCGTCTTCCTTATTATTTGTTCAAGGCCAAGGAACACCAAAAGCCAGCCACGGAGGAGGTGGTGGTGGTGGAGAAACCCACCACGGACAAAGAGCCGCCGGTTCCGGAACCTAAGTCAGAGGCGGAGAAGCCGGGTCCGGTTGAGGAAGTGGTAGAGGAGCCGGAGAAGCCCAAGGCCGAGAAATTGAAGATTACCGAAAGGCTATTCAGATCTGGGATCTCTTTTTGCCAAAAAAAAACATTGGCTCCTCTTGCTTCTTCTTTTGCTGCAGAAGAACCAAAACCCCCAAGACTGAAGAGAAACCTGAAGAACCTCCAAAGGTGGAAGACCAAGTGTCACGGGGCTAATTTTTCACCCTTAAATCAGCCATGTGATGGCCCTAAGCAACGCCCTCAAGCAGCGCCTTAGGCAACCAATACACCTCACTAGCCGAGGTTAGCGAAACTCAACACAGCAGCAGCATACAACATTTATTTTTACGGGAGTAGCATCTCCCAACCTTTACAATTCACTCAACGAATCTGTACAAGGACGGACTAGGGTCCACAGCACCTCGGAGCCCTTAGTCTCAATACAACGCAGCCAACCGGCTTACAAGAGATACATGAGCAACCCAACCACCAAGGCTTCACAAGACAACAATGAACACTCACACACAGCCCACTATTTTCTCACTACAAAGTCACTCAAGCACTCACCCAAGTGTGGCCTTCTTCCACAACACTTGTTTGTTACAAGCAACTAGGAACTCACTTCTAGTAGCAAGCAACCACGGCATCAAGCAGCATTTCTGGCAGTCTCTAGCACTCTCAAGCCTTCTCTGCCCTCAGCTCACTTTCAGCTCACTTTGGAACTCAAGCTGCAGCCAAGCTTTCTCCCTTAGCTTTTCTGCACTCTCCAGCTCTCTCTTCAAATGAACCTCCAAGCCTTGCTTATATAGGCTCCAATATGGTTCTCATCTCAAGGCAGTGGGCTGCCACTTGGCTCCAGCCCACTGCACACTTAGTGTAGCTATCATTAAGCATGCTGCCCCCTGCAGCATGCACTGCACTAGCCAGCCACGCCCATGCTTGGCTTGCTGCCCCAAGGCAGCCTTGTAAATCCTCCTGCAGCACTCCACCATTCCAGCAAGCAACCAGCCCTCTTGGCCATGTCCTGCACGCTTGGCAGCACCATTTTGCCCACTGAGATAGCCCACATTTGTCAGGAGGTATGGCAGCACCCCACATAGCCACTGCCACACTCAAGCATGGTTGGTGCAGCAAGCTAACACCTTTAATCTGCCACATTGTCACTTGGCAGCACCTTGCAGGTTTTCCTGCAAGCTTACAGCAACCCACACCCTGCAGCAACTTCAATTAATGCTTAGCCAACTCACATGTCCAGCTTTGCAAGCATTGCACAACACTATGGCAGCAAGCAACCTTCTGGAAGGTGGCTGTGGCAGCACCCATGTCAGGTTTGTTGCAACACTCCACAGCCCCCTTGGCTCCTCCGGCCCATGTGCAGCAACAAGCTCACTGATTTTCTCCATTGCAGCACGCCATCTCTGTGCAGGTCACTTGGCAGCACCCATGGCAGGGTTTTCTGCCACACACAAACAGCCTACTGCATTCCCAGCACATGCAGCAGCCTTCAAGTGCACTCAAGCACCCATACTGCCCTCCTGCACGTCCCATACCATGCAGCCAGCAACTAGGGCACTCAAGCACTCTTTCACAGCACCATTACTTGGGCAGGGCAGTGCCCCTACGTGGGCCACTGCCTGCAGCACACATCAGCATCACTCAAAGGCATCTCGAGCTCCATGTGGTCCTTCTCAGCAGCACACAGCATCATGGTCCAGTAAGGCAAGTATCCAAGGGCTTGGGCCATGCCAGCCCACTCACACAAGTCATCCCTGCAATCCATGCACTTCACAGCAGCTCTTGGGCCAACATCAACTTGGACATGCCTACATGCATGGGCCAACAACCCTCTTGATCCTTTGCAGCAATCCTTAGCCAACTAAGCAACGTTTCCTTCAACCTAGGTATGCACCCTCATGCCTTGGTTCTGTGGCCAGCAAGGGTGCAAAGCACACTGCCCTTGCTGCCACGCCACAACCGCATCAAGGCCGTGACACCAAGTCTGTCGGTTTTGGGTAAATGAGAAAACAGAGAGAGAAGACGGTTTGGGTATTTCTTGACGAAAGTTAGACAGAATTTCTTGACAGCACTTTCTTTGGGGTTAAAAAACCCTAACGTGAAATCTCAACCTTCTAACCGAACCACCGCAGATGTGTGGTAGTTTGGTTTACCGCAGGTAAGCCTAGTTTAGGGGTAATTACCTTTTCCCCCCATGAACTACAGCGTATTGATACTTTCATTCATGACCTAGCAACTATGATACTTGACCCCATCAAATTACTATCTTATGACACTTTCCTCGTTTCGTCACTCAAATGGGTTAAATCTAACGGCCAACTATTTTAAATTTTTTTCTTTTCATTTTTGCTCTTACTTCAGATCAATAAAATGACTCTTATACTCTTATAAACTCTAATCAAAAAATCTAAAGTGGGCAAAAATAGAAGGAAAAAAATTTAAAATAGCACATACAAGTTATATGACCGTTTGATCGTTAGTTTTAGTTTGTTGGGGTTAAGTGTCATAGTTAGTAATTCATGAGAAAAAAGTGTTGAAAAAGTGTTAAAGTACTATAGTTTATGGGGGCAAAAGATAATTGCCCTTATATTTTATCTCTCGCACCTCTTTTTCTTTTCACCATTCCGGCGGCGGCCTGGTTGTTTCATGTTTGTGCTCTAATTCCCGATCCACCTGACGGTCCTGACTGTCTGTTACCATTAATCCCTTTTTCCCGTTGCCAACGAGGTAAGTTTATTTTGACTATTATTTTTTCTTATTGATTTTCTTCGATGATTTAATTTAATTGGCGACATTGTGATGTGAATCAGTGTTTTGAAACGCCCCCTTAAGACGGTTGTGCAGGCGTGCCTTATGGGATTTTAGGGGCACAACGACTTGGGAAGTTGATAGTTTCAGCCGATAGTGTGCCATCTTCTTTCGCAAATAAAAACCCCAACGCACGACTCACCAATTCACAGCCCAAAATTGCAGAGCGACTGACGTTTCCCACGGCTGCACACCGCCACGCTCCTCACGCCGCAGCCGTTACCGGAGAAGCACCGCGCGCCGTTCAGCCCGTCACCAGCACTTCCCCGGAACAGCACTGTAACACCGCACCACTCAACCACCGGTTTTGATATTTTGGGATCCTATCATAAATACGACCCCATTGCTTTTGGTTTAGGAAGCTGGGGTTTTGATTGATACGCTAGCGTTTTGAGAACACATAGCCGAATTACAATCCGGACTAAAGTTTGAGGTCTCCGAGCCCAATCCATTATCCGTCAACACCCCTTGCCTCCTTGCCTTGGAAATCATCCACTGAGCGATCGCCGTTTCGGGCTTGTTTGAAGAATGGGAGAGAGAAAGGTGCTGAACAAGTACTACCCGCCGGACTTCGACCCCTCGAAGCTTCCGCGGGTTCGGAGGCCCAAGAATCAGCAGATCAAGGTCCGCATGATGCTCCCCATGAGCATTCGCTGCAACACCTGCGGCAATTACATCTACAAGGGCACCAAGTTCAATTCCCGCAAAGAGGACGTCGTCGGCGAGGTTGTTTTTCTCTTTCCTTTGGCTTAAGGGTTCCTAACAAAATTGAAAGCTTACATAACTGTTATATGTCCCAACATTAAAACTTTTTGTTACCATTAAATTTTCTTATTTATTTAAATTTTAGGGTTTTTGTCTTCTAAACGTGCTTAAGTTGATTGAACATAAATTTCAAGTTTAGTAGATTTTTCTTAGATTGAAATTTATCATTGGACATTCTGCTGGGGTTGAGTTCTGAGCCATTGTTTCTTTTAAACCATGACTATTCTCTTGGTTTAATCTTAGTCCCATATCTTGTATAAAACCCAGCCTATCTTAGCTCAGAGAGTCATGCTGATGTTGTTAAAAGATTTCTAGTGATATTGGTTGTTTAGAGCACAGAAGATGACTAGAATGCTCGGTGTCAGCATTCATAGTTATTATTGCTTCTTGGTTTTCCCTATTCCGATATAGTACTTGTGTGTCAGGTTTCTTAGTGCGAGATTTGAATATGTGATGTTTAGTGAACTGTATTATTAATGTTTAATCATTTTTTTTTGGATAAGTAATTAATGTTTAATCATTTGCAGGCATATTTAGGAATTCCACTATTCCGATTCTATTTCAAATGTACAAGGTGCTCTGCTGAGCTCACGATGAAGACAGACCCTCAAAATTCAGACTATATCGTTGAGTCTGGTGCAACACGAAATTTTGAACCTTGGCGTGAAGAGGATGAGGTAAAAGTTTATCTTTTGGTAATCAATTTTATATATCACGTTGTTATCAGCATAGCTTGTGACTTCATTGATAAGTTATTCCTTTTATCAGCTAACAGAGTCGGAGAAACAGAAAAGGGATGCTGAAGAGATGGGAGATGCTATGAAATCTTTGGAGAACAGAACCTTGGATTCAAAAAGAGAGATGGATATACTCGCTGCACTGGATGAGATGAAGTCTATGAAGGTACATACTTTAGTAAATGTGTTTTGTATAATAGGGCATCCATTTGACAGTGGAAAAAATTGGAATCTTTAAGGGCTTGAATAGCTTTGTAACTTGTCCTTTAGACATGTTGCCATGAAATCATCCTCCTGTGTATGATATTTTTGTTTTTATTCATCAATTAACACGTTGATGAATACCCAACAGCAATGAGATTTCGGTACTAATGTGTGTTTCCCCCCTGTTTTTGCAGTCCAGACATGCAACTGTGAGTGTAGATGCCATGCTTGAGGCCTTGCAGCATACAGCTGTGCAAAAGGTATGACTGATCTGCTCTATATATAGATTAGTGTCGCTCTATGTATAAATTACAGTCCAGACATGTCTATCAGTAAATCCCAAAGGGCTGCATGTCACCATTCCATTGGATTAGTAGAGTTGCTTACATATGGTAAGCCTTGTATGTTTAAAGAACTTTTGTCTTGTGTGTTACTGGTGAGTACTTGATGATAGAAGATGATGAATTTCTGATGCGGTTATGGCATAGAAGATTGGGTCAAATTACCCTTTGCAATCAAGCATATAATGGACATATGGATTGATTTGTCCCGACTACTAGATATTGTTTCTTTCTTCAACCAGCCACATGATCTAATTTTGTTATGTTGCTTCAGTTGCTTCAGTTGTGGCTAACCGGTCCTTAGCTGCCTGGACTGTATCAGTATTCCAGTCTGTGAGAAGTTCTTCAAAGATCAAAGAACCTCGATGATTCTATTTATTCTGTGAACTTCTTTCGCCGTTGGCCCATTACTTTGTGGGGCAACTTGTAAATGTCCACTACTTTCCTATACTTTCTAATTTGTTACATCCATTATGTTTTCATGCATTTCTAGGCGCACACGTACACAAATTCATCAAAACCACCTGTTGAAATAGTGTTTGAGAATATTTTTCTGTAATGGTTCAATTTCTAAATATGTGTATAAAAAAATATAAATTATTAGAATGCTTATTAAGATTCTTATCAAATTTATCTACAGTTGGTCCTTTTCAATAAGTGGAACTGTTGGCCTTGTTTTCTAAATCTATAGCCATATGGTAGTTGAAGATATTTCTAGGCTCTTTTGACTTCTCTCTCTCTCTCTCTCTCTCTCTTCTTTCTATCTCTGTGTCGTATAATCATATGGTTTTGGGGTGGGGAAGACGAAGGTGGGGATGAAGGAGATTTTCCTTGCCCTTTGGTTGGTTTCTCTCTTGCCACCCACTTAGACTGGCCTTTGATGGGAGATCCGTGTTAGGGGATTGATGTTGCCCTTCGGAAGGTTAAGGGTAGAAGGGAGCTTAGGAACCTAGAATTCTCTATTGACTATAATGTTAAAGGAGCATCCTCTAGGCAGGGGAAAGGTAAGACTCACGCTTTCTAGTGTTGAGTGCCTTGGAGGGTGTCGGGCTTTGTTGTATTGTGGGCTTTGATTTTGAGGGCATGTCGGGTGTTGGGTTTTGTGGGTGGTCTTGTTGTTTCGTTTGGGCTTCTTGCTTGTTTGAAGCCTCTTTATGTATAATGTCTGTGTACTTAGGGGTGTCTTACACTTTTTAATAATATAAATTCATTACTTATAAAAAGGAAAAAAAAAAATATATATATGGTTCTGACTATTAATGATTTGTATGTTTACAGGAGAAAAAGTTGGAAGAAGAGGATGAAGCACTTATAAAATCAATATTTCGTGTCAGTACAGCCATTCTACTTTTACCGTCCTCTTCTCCTTCTTTTTGTTGGGGGATATTTGTTTCTAAGTTAGTTTACTTTGTTAAATCTTTTGCAGAATTCAAAAGATTATGTTCGAAGAATTGATGATGAAGATCTTGATGATGATGAAGATATGATTCAGCTTTCAAGTGGCAATGGTGAAACATCTTTTGATCAACCAAAGGTATAGTTATGCTGTAATGATAGTTTGTGTAATGTTTTGGGATAACCTTTATCTTAGGTTCCTTGGTGGTGGAAAAAAAGTTTTTGGTTTTTTAAGTGGACTACCTTTTGGAAATTAGGAGTTTAAAATTAAGTTGATAGATTACTTATCAAAAAAAAATAAAAAATTAAGTTGATAGATTGGGATATGGTATGCTCTTAGATATGGAGTTGTAGGAATAAAGAAGTTAGCACTTTTAACCAGGCTTTGTTCAGAAAATAGTTATGGTGTTTTGCAAAGTCAAGGGGTCACTATTTGAGAAGAATAATAGGGCAAAATAGGCCTTGAGTTTTGAAATGTTGAAAGGTTGAAAACATATCCTCAAATTTTTTTTGGTCCAAGCCCAACCTCTCAAGTCTTGAAAAGGGTTCAATTAGTCTTGGTCTGAGATGTAGATAGCTAGCGTCCTAAAGATTATTATTATTATTTTTTTTTCAACTAGCTCTTTGTCTCTTCGTGTTGCTGTCACTCTTTACCTCTCTTTGTGTTTGACCCGCTGACCAACACCTTCACAAAACAGCTATGCGTCTATGTTTCTCTAGTACCACAGCAACAGTAGTGAAAACAGGGGCATACATCCAGAAACTGGTGCAGCTAGGTGTGGTGTGGCTAGGTGTGGCTTGTGGAATCATGGCTTTGTTGGTTGCCAACCGACACAGTAGAACTGTGACGGCGGATTAGGGTTGACTGGGTCGTGGTCGAAGTCCAGACCAGTAGTATTTCTAAGAGAAAATACCTTATTGATTTTCTAATTGTCAAATCTGTGCCCTTTACACGCCTTTCTCTTCCTTATTCTTTCTCCTTTCTTTCTTTCTTTCTTTCTTTCTTTCTTTCTTCTTTTTATTATTATTTTTTTCTATCTTTAATTTCCTCTCCCTTCTCTAAAATTTTCCTTCAGTTTTTTTTCCCTACTATCTTCTCCCTCCAAAAAAAAATTGAAATGACAATTTTGCCCTTATATTTAAAAGAACCAGCTTCTCCCCAGTTCATTTCCAAATTCCTTCTCCCTCCCCTCCAAAAACCTAGATTTCGTATCCCGAGCCAAATGCACTAGCTGTATGTATGTGGTACACAAAAATCATTAGCTATGTATAAGGCTCTATGTATGTAATTATATTGTCCAGATTGACCTAGTTCATATTTGATGTGAGATTCAATGAATGCTCATGGAACACCTTAACAATCCAAATCCACATAGTGATTGGGTTTTGTCCTTTGCTTCCCTCTTTTTACCCCTCTTCCCATGCAGCTAGGTGCGTGCTCTTACCTCTTCTTCTATTCCTTTTATTTGTCTTCTAGGTAATTTGTTATATCATTTGATATCTAACAACGATAAAATTGATAAAGACCAACAAAATATTTGGTTGAGAACAATCTGAAAAGTACTTGATAGAATCACAGCTACCAAAATGATAACCAAAACCAACTTGGAAGGACCAACTTGTTTTTTGGCCTTTATCTTATTATTTGATCTTTGACTGTTTAATATTGAGATGAATTGGCATGCTGATTTCTGATTGGCCCCATAAAGAAAGGTTTGGGTTTTGGCCACTGGTGGGTGATTTAGACCTGACCCAACATTCTTGAACCCAACCAATTGGCACTTCTTTTGTTACTTAATTCTTCCATTATCAATACATGTTATTGTATGCAGTTCGTATATTAAAGCCCTACCTTAGTCCAAGTCCTATATAGTGTTGATATAATCTGGCTAGAAAGTAGAGGGATGATTTGTTGGTTCAAAAATGACGTAGCACTAATTCCAATATTCAGCATTCCAATTTCCTTTCTGTAACCTTAGTTTTCCAAATGGTAAACTTTATTTTGTAAATCATGGTTTTGAAATTGGCTGCTTAATTTAGTGGAATATTCAAATTTTCTGATTTTGCTGGCTTGTATAACACTTCTGAAATTGAAATTATGACCTTCTTATTGAATTCAAGAGTTACCAGTGAGATAAAAATGGTTTTCTTGCAGTCATATAAATGAAAAGGGACAGAAAAAATAAGAAGGATGTGAAGCTGAAATTAGTATTGGGAACTGCTATAAAATAGATTGTAGTCACTCTTACTTTGCTTTCCAGATGAAGAGAAAAAATTCTTTTTCTTTTGGATATTAGAGACCATTCAGATGATTTTTACTTGCTTTTCAGATGCATTCTGGCATGCTTACAAGTTAAAACTTGCGTATCGATTTGTTCCTTCCCTGCCCCCTTCTTTCCCCTATTGTAAATCATAGTGATATGCTTGGCTTCTAAGTGAAAGAACTTCATAAGTATAGTCAATAATTTATGTTATAGATTTCAAGATGTGTTAAAAATAACTAGACACGTCAGCATGAAATTCTCTCTAGCCTTTTCGGCGCGTGAGAGGGTTTGACGGAGCGTGGGATAGTTTGAGCGTCGTTTCAGTGTCTAGTGTGTGGTATTTCTGTGAGGTTGATCGGAGGTATGGGTTATTTGGGGTATTTCTATGTGGAAACGAAAGCATTTGAGATTCGATCCAATGTCCAGGGAGGCGTACAATTGACAGAAAAGAGCAGAGGAAAATCCCGGTCAGTTATTATGGCTTGGCCAACTATTTTCTGGTTAGTGAGTGCTTGGGATTATTTGACAAACAATGAGATGGAAAGTGAGAATTGGAGGACCTTTCGCTTTGGTTGTTATGCGTATATCGTGCAGCGAAGGAAGAACTCTTATGGGAAATATTTGGAGCTGTCTGAATATGGGGGCAAAGGACGGAGGAGCTATGTGATAATTCCAGAGGGGTATGAAGGAAAGGGTTGGGAAGATGGCAGACAGCAGTTGCAAAAGTTGAAGATGCACCATGAGAAACAGAAAGAGGTGGCAACGTTGGGTGGAACGTCGGAGGGGGAGAAAGGAAAAGGAAACACGAGTGGGGTGACAACGGAGACAAAACCAGTGGAGATAAAAGCCCAGCGATCCTATGCAGAGAAGGTCATCGGTGTTCAAGCCTCGCAGGTCGCCGGTGAGGATGCTCCAAAACTGATTAAGGAAGGGGCGAATTCTCGCATGACAGAGACGGTGATTGCGGCCGAGAATCTCGCCAGTCAAGGTGTGGAACGTCTGGAAAATCAGGAAAATATTAAGGAATTATTACTTTCCTTGCAGAATCAGATTTCTAGCTGTCTAAGAAAGCTGGAGATGGGCTGGGGAAATAAGGAGCCGGAGACTAAGTTGAAACCAATCGTTGAGGCAGGTGGGCTGAAGACAAGGGCGCCAAGGGGAGATAATGAGGCTGGGCTGGGCCTTGTTAAGCCCACTCAGATAGGGGAAACAGTTGACAAGGCCACAAGGCAATATATAATAAAAAGGTATCAAAAGATTTATGTCCGAAGAAATACGACGAGGAGACAGGGCCGCTGGCGCCCAAAAGCTGTGGGCTGGAAGGCCCAACCGGAAGGTGAGGTGGGGTCGGAGGATGGCCGGAGTGGTTCGTCGAGGAGGGCAGGAGGTGTACTGGTCACAGAGTACGCCGGTGAAGGTTCCAAGCAGGCAGAGGAGGTGAAAGGAGGAGGGGAGGGTGCGGGCCTAGGTGAGAAGGCCGGAGGTGTCGCAGATAGCGCCGATGAGGGGATCCTTCATCATTTCGGAGCGTTAGAGGCTGTGGGTCAGCTAGGGGACATGGTTACGCAATCAACGCTTGTCGCCGGCGCTGTTGCCGGAGGTTCTTCAAGCTCTGGGAATGCAGGCGACAGCTCAGAATATGCCGGTGAGCCCACAGACAAGGTCGATGAGACCTGTGGACTCTCTCTGAGTGTTGGTTGCGGTATTGATAAGCCGCCTGAGGAGTTGAGTGCAGAACTGGAGGTGGCGGACTTAGATGGGATGGCCGGAAGTGAAGCAGAAAGCACCGGTGAGGGGGAAAAATCACATATCAGTAGTGTTGAAGGAGTGGGTCAGCTTGTAAATCAGTTCATAGTTCAAACAAGCTGTGTCGGAGATGCTGTTGGAGGATCATCAAGAGCTGAGACAGGTGTAGGTGAGACAGAAATTCTCGGTGGGATGGTTGTGTATGGTGAGACACCTGTACAGCAGAATGATGTGGGAAAAGAGAGGGAGGCAGACCAAAATTTTGATGTAGTGGAGAGGGATGTTACTGTAGAGGAGTGGGGGGAACCAGAGACGCTAGAAATTCAACCTCTGGCTATTATGGGGATAGGAGATCATAAATCAGAAGCACGGGACTGGGTGTTAGAAAGGATTTTAGATTTCTGCCAGGAACTGGGGTTAGTATGTGATGGGTATGAGAAAGAGCTAATGGAGCTGTTTGCTGAAATTGAGGATTCCAGAATTAACAGGAAAGGGCGGAATGGCAATAAGAGGGGTGACAAAGTGGGGAATCGCGGAAATCGGGAATTAAAACGGTTGGAATGTACTGTGAATTATGATGCAAAGGGTTCGGTTAAAGCAAGTGGTAAAGGGAGGAATGGTAAGTTTTGTTAATGCAGCCAAAAATTATTTCTTGGAATGTGAGAGGCATGAATGAGTATGAGAAAAGAGTAAAGATTAGGAGGCGATTACGAGAATGGAAGGCGGACATAGTATGCTTACAGGAGACAAAAATGGAGGTGATTAATGTGGAGGTGGTCCGGAGTGTATGGGGGTGTGTTTATGTGGATTGGATATATTTGGGAGCTAGGGGAGCGTCTGGAGGTATATTATTAATGTGGGATAGGCGTGTGGTAGAGAAGATTGAGGAAAGTGTAGGGAGATTTGTTGTAGCCTGTATGTTCAAGAGTGTTACAGAAAATTGTGAATGGGCTTTTGCTGGGGTCTACGGCCCAAATGATGACGGAGCTAGAAGTATCCTATGGGACGAACTGGGTGGTATAATGAATGTGTGGGAGAAGCCTTGGTGTGTGGGGGGGGATTTTAATGTAGTTCGTCACGCAGGGGAGAAATTACGGGCATCAAGACAGACACAAGCAATGACAGATTTTGCAAACTTTATTTCCGAGCAGGGGCTTATAGATCTTCCAATGGTAGGGGGGAGGATAACATGGTCTAATAGGCGGGCGGGATCCAGACTTGACAGATTTCTGATATCTACAGAGTGGGAGGAACATTTTCCAGAGGTTACTCAAAAGAGGATGCCTAGGGCTCTTTCAGACCATTTTCCAGTTATGTTGGTTTGTGGAATGGGAAGAAGGGGTCAAACACCATTCCGATTTGAGAACATGTGGCTACAAGCGGAGGGCTTTGTGGAACAAGTGAAGAGTTGGTGGGATTCTTACTACATTGAAGGAAATCCGAGTTATGTGATGGCTCGTAAATTAAAAGCATTGAAAGGTGATCTCAAAATATGGAATGTGGAGGTGTTTGGAGATATTGGAAAACGCAAAAAGGAGGTGGAGGATGAATTGGGTGAGCTGGATCGAATTGGTGAAAATAGAGAGTTAANAAGATGTGTGGTGTGGGGAGCAGCCTTTAATGAGTGCATTTCCTGCGTTGTTTACCATTGCATGTGCAAAGGAGGCATGGGTGGAGGAGAATATGGAAGTTGTGAATGGAGTTGTTCATTGGAATGTACTTTTTATCCGGCCGGTGCATGATTGGGAATTGGAAGAGGTGTCGAGATTTTTTGAATTGCTGTACTCTCAACAGGTTAGGCATGGAGGGGAGGATAAAATTTGTTGGACTCCTTTAAAGAGAGAAAAGTTTGAGGTGAAGTCATACTATAAGAAGAGGATTAATTCGAAACCGGTGGATGGCCCGTGGAAGGGTATTTGGAAGAGTAAAGCTCCCCCGAGGGTGGCTTTTTTTGTGTGGACAGCGGCATTGGGGAAAATACTCACAATGGACAACTTACGAAAGAAGAACATTATAGTGACGGAGTGGTGTTGCATGTGCAAGAAGAGTGGTGAATCAATTGTTCATTTGTTATTACATTGTGAGGTGGCGGTGGAGGTTTGGAGTATGGTGTGTCAGTTATTTGGGGTGATGTGGGTGATGCCGGGTAGTGTGAGGGATGTTTTGGGGAGTTGGAGAGCACAAAAAGGTAATCATATAGTTTTACAAACATGGAGAATGGTGCCTTTGTGTGTAATGTGGTGTTTATGGAAGGAAAGGAATGCACGGAATTTTGAGGACCGGGAGATTGGGATAATAGAGCTGAAGAAAAGGGTGATTCAAACACTCTTCTCATGGAGGGCTATGTGGCATTCTCCGCAAGTGTCAACCATTGCAGAATTTCTAGACTTTTGTGCCACTTTTTCTAGTTAAAAGCTTGTTTTGTGGGCTCTTGTTGTATACTTCCTGTGTACATGGGTTGCGCCCCTTGCGCTTTTAATATATTGATTTTTTACCGATCAAAAAAAAAAAAGTATAGTCTTTCATAATGGTTACATATATGCTCCCTCCATTCTTTTTATTTGTTGTTTGTAACTTTTACTTTTTAAAGGGGCTTCATCAATTGTTTTCTCATGACAATAAAGACTGTTACTTTCCAAAACTACCCATGATTTTTTGGTGCTTTATTCTGTGTATTATTTAATTTTTTGCTTTATTCTTTGTTAACTAATATACCAATTAGACTGCGGGACATCCCAAAGAGGAATAATCTGTGAACTTATGTTTCCACATGATTCCAATGCAGAGGAGAAAGGTCTCTGAAGAGCTTCCTGGTAACCCGACAGATTCTTTGGCAAGAGCAACTTCTAAAGGTATGTGGCATGTTAGATTTTTTCCCCCTTCGTACTATAGAAGTTGGAGTGCATTGCCATTATTCATTGGAATTGGGGGTTGGGGTGGGCGAGGTTTGAAGCGGCCATTGCTGTTTCCATTGACAGCACTACTGCCTTACATTGCATGTGCATGCTTCCGGCTGAAAGTACTAGCTTTCTCTGCTGTCTGCATCCTATCTTCTTTATGAATGTCTTAAAAGTATTTGAAAATCTAGCAATGCTTTTACCTTGTTGTTTGAGTTGTTGACTGGGAGACATTTCAGTCTGCAATGAAAACAAAATACCAGAGATTCACGGACCTTCTCTGAGGATATCATTCATAATTAGGAACTAAACATGTAATTGAAGGGATGTAATCAAAGATGAATAACAAAAGTCCACTTGAATTTACAACAATTGCTTTTCTAAAACACAATTCAATGGGTAACGAAACTTATCTGATAGTAACTCCTCACTCCATGGCTTGAAAGCCTACCTTTTACTGTTCTATTTGACCGGAGGGATAGTCCTTGTTATTTTGAGCCGACATCCATAAAATCCAATGGTCATTATTATTGGAATTTTGCTCTATGAATGGAATTACTGGTCAATAAGTTTTTGAGCTGAAACTAATGAACTTTATTACACCTTTTTCTATTGGAGTTAAAATTACGATATTGCTGCTCAAGTTACATGGATTTCTCCCATCTAGAAGATTGATTCATAAATATTATATAGATGATTTGATCTAAATTTAATTTCATCTGGCCAGTTCTAACAAAGCAAACGAAACAAGGTCTTTATCTGTAACAATGAGTATGCCAATGTCACTGAGACATGAATTTTAGCTGTTTCTTAGGAAATACCATTGGTAATTCCTTGGGTAAAGGAGCGGAGCAGAAGGTATACTATTTATTATGAGAAAGATTACTTTGAGCACAAGGTGATCTATTATTTTGTAGTGCTACTGTTGAGTGCTAGGCATTATATAATTTCTCGAACTTCTCTGTTTCTGAAATATGGCATAAATTAGTTTGGATCAATTGCGGTATTTCGCATCAGAGTAGTGACATTCAT
The DNA here is from genome assembly GCA_006937295.1 of Carpinus fangiana. NCBI lineage: Eukaryota > Viridiplantae > Streptophyta > Magnoliopsida > Fagales > Betulaceae > Carpinus > Carpinus fangiana. Next base: position 9,486,992 of record CM017328.1, on the reverse strand, counting down.
GTTTAATAATGTTTGGTTGTTGACAGAAAATCAAGATGGTTCAGGGGCTCCTGGTGATTCTAAGTTAGTAATCAAGTCTTCAGCCGTTAGGATTTCAGTTGTTAAAAAAGCAGCCTCTGACGATAACAATTCAGCGAAAGTGAAGAAAGATAAAATAAGTAAACTACCAGTTGTTCCAGAAGATAGCAGTCCGAAGCATACAAGCACTGGACTAGCCTCACTCTTACAAAACTATGAAAGTGATGAGGATTAGTGGGTGATTGTAAGGTGGATCGTGTATAACTATTACTTTCTTCTCCAAGATGGTTAGAAAATTCATTTATGGTAAAGCTATATTCTACATTTAAATCTCACAACTATTTGACAACGTTGATGTGACAATTTCAACTAATGTTTGTCATCTTCAATACTAGAGTGCTGAATTTGGGGATTTCTTTTATCCTTTTTTTTTAATTATTATTTTTGAATTATTTCTTGTATCTTTTTTAATGGCCAATCAAGGTAGAATCTGATAAGATTTACGTTGAACATTCTTTAAGAGTTTTTGCAATGATCACATCCATGAACCAATTTTATATGGCAGTTGGATGAAACTCAACAAATTGTGTTTGTAAAGGCCAATGCTCATTTCCCAAAAAAAAAAGAGATTGAACGACGAGTGATTGAGATGTCCATGGGGCTCATTTGACCGAGCCCAAGTCCTTTTTTCTCACTAATTTTATTGTTAAAAAATAAGAGGATGGATCGTGGCAATTTTGTATGGATTATTTAGCATTGAACGTAGTCACCATTAAGGACCAGTTTCCAAGACCCACGTAGACGACATGTTGGACGAGTTGCATGTGGAGCGTTTTTTTTTTTTTTGAATTTATTGGAGCATTTTTGTCTTATTAAAAAAATGGGAAACTACACATACTCTCATGCGAACTTACGTGATTTTTGTAAACACTTTCTCATTGTTCAAAATCTCACTTTGGTGTATCAAATTTTGATTTCCTCCCACTTTTTCCTTTCCATTAGAATTTTCTGTTAAATTCTAACGGATAGGTGTAAAATTACTAAAATACCATGTCATTTTTCTCATTTTTTTGTTTAATTTAACTGCAATATTTAACGGTAGAGAGTATTTAGAACGAAACAAAAGTTTAATACACCAAAGTGAGATATTTTGAATATTGGAGGAGTGACTGCAAAAAACACGTAAGTTCGTGGGGGGTAAGTAAATTTTCCCTTAAAAAAATTTAAGGTTAATAACTTTTTTAATACCTAGATTTTCACTTTTTTTTTTTTCTTCCTAGGTTTTAATTCCTATTATAGATGATACCTGACTTATGGGTAAATACCAGTTTAGTACCTTCGTTACCAATTGGTCAATCAAACTAACGGACTGACATGTACGTGTTCTAACAAAAACATGCCATGTGTCCTAACAAAAATGAAAGTCATAAAACTAAAAAAAATAATTAAAAAAAATCAAAACTTGAAAAAAGAAAAAGACAAACAAGCCACCCCATTTTTGCCAATAGGATGGCCGGCCACCCCCATTTTGGCCATTGAGGGTGGCCAAGGCTGGAATGGGGTGGCCGAAATTAGTTTGGTTGATGGAATATTGTGGCGAAGGTATTTAATTGGTTTTTACTCATAAGCTAGATACCATCTCTGATACGATTTGAAACCTAGGTTAAAAAAATAAAAAAGTGAAAACCTAGGTACTAAAAAGGTTATTAACCCAAAATTTTAATGTTATTTTTGTCTTTTTGCTAGCATTGAAGGGCAATATCAAATTTTTTGTAGTTTAAGAGAGACATTGTTGTAATTGAAAGTTTTAGAGATAAAATAACATTGTTAATTAATTGGTAATTTGAAAAAAGTACTTAAAACTTTTCAATTATTTATTTAAAGGGTTGATCATGATATACAACGCCAAGCTGGCCGGGGAGAATGTCGAAAATGGGAAAAAAAGATAAATTATGTAAGGGTTTTATTAACTTAGTAATTATTAGGTTATTTACGACGTTATTCCTTATTATTGCCATTTCAAATCTCCATTCACATGAGCATCGATCACATGACGTACGATAGTGTTGCAGCCACAATATTAATTGGTCTTAACTTTCAATCTCGTCGAGAAGAAAAAAAAAAAAAAAAGGTTTGAGAATTTATATATATTAAGAGAAAATGAAGAATCCTTGGACGGTTGCAAGGAGTATTACAATAATAATAATAATAATAATAATTATTATTATTATTATTATTATAAATTGATCGACGTGATAAGTTATGCACACAGACCACGTTAGCCAACTAAATTAACAATTAAATTTACACGCCAAATTTTTTCACTCAGATTGACATAATAAATATTATATTAATTGTCACGTGAATTTATGAGTAGACTGTAATAAAAATTATAGCACTAATTTTTTTCCGTACGTCGCCATAGCCCTAATTTTCTACCAAATTTTTTTCAGCGTGCATGGAGGCTGTTGGATTTGATGACGTTGAACATTAAGATTAGAGAATCTAGAGCTCGATCTCGCAGCTTAAGGTTTAGATCAAAAAGAGAGAGAGAGAGAGAGAGAGAGACTAAAACCAAAAAGATATGTTTTGTTAGGAGCCCTGCATTTTGTGTAACTTTATTTGCAACTACTCGATCGTAATGGACTACCATGGTTAAGTCTCTAGCTAAGCTAATGATTAGATTTGCTACAGCTTTAGGGTTTAGATCAAAGAGAGAGAGAGAGAGAGAGACTAAAACCAAAAAGAGAGAGAGCCAGAGAGAGAGAGGCATATCATCAAAAGATGAGGACAAACTTCGCAGAATGTTGCTTCGAGTGTGTACTGAAGTTGAGCCAACTAAGGTGAAAGGGGACAGGAGCAAATCGGTGCTAACTTTGGTTTTACTCTCTCTCTCTCTCTCTCTCTCTCTTGTGATTAGTAAAACATTCTCGTTTAGAATATGGAATTAAACTAGAAAAATAGCTTGATCTAAACCTTAAAGCTGTAGCAAATCTAATCATTAGTTTAGCTAGAGACTTAACCGTAGTAGTCCATTACGATCGAGTAGTTGCAAATAAAGTTACACAAAATGCAGGGCTCCTAGCAGAACATATCTTTTTGGTTTTAGTCTCTCTCTCTCTCTCTCTCTCTCTTTTTGATCTAAACCTTAAAGCTTTTTACTCTCTCTCTCTCTCTCTTTTTGATCTAAACCTTAAAGCTAAAAAGACTATAGCTAAAAAGACTAAAACCAAAAAGAGAGAGAGAGAGTAAAACCAAAGTTAGCACCGATCTGCTCCAGTCCCTTTCACCTTTATTGGTTCAATATGCCTCTCTCTCTCTCTCTCTCTTTTTGGTTTTAGTCTCTCTCTCTCTTTGATCTAAACCTTAAAGCTGTAGCAAATCTAATCATTAGTTTAGCTAGAGACTTAATTAACCATAGTAGTCCATTACGATCGAGTAGTTGCAAATAAAGTTACACAAAATGCAGGGCTCCTAGCAGAACATATCTTTTTGGTTTTAGTCTCTCTCTCTCTCTCTCTCTCTCTCTGTCTCTGTCTCTCTCTGTCACTCTCTCTCTGTCACTCTCTCTCTGTCTCTCTCTCTCTGTCTCTGTCTCTCTCTGTCACTCTCTCTCTGTCTCTCTCTCTCTCTTTGGTTTATCTTTGTAAGCAGCAGTTGTTGGCTCATCTTTCTTTTCTATCACCTCCTCTCTCACTCTCTGTAGTATTTCTCGATCAGATTCTTAGGTATACATTTTGGTTTCTAGATGGTTTTGCTTCTTTGTTATTCCATTTATTACTTAATTTTTCATCACTTTGCTCATCTTGTTCTTCTGATTTGATAATTGTTGCATGCATGTGTCGGCAGAGAAGGCGGAGTTGAAACATGGCGGCTCCAGTAACAGGAGATTTTGACTGTGAAGAGGTGTACAAGAGGCAGTTGACAGCAAATGACATAAAGGAACGCTCTAGACTCTACATAAACAAGTCAGCTGCTCTCAAATTCTGTCCCGAAGCTTTTGATCATCCTCTTGAAGATCAGACATATAGAATGGATCTTCGTTTCTGCGACACTTCCTTTAATCCCATGCCAATGGCCTTCCTTAGAAGAGATAAAAAATCTTATCTCATTGGAGGGTGGCGAGATTTTGTTGAGGCGAACCAGTTAGGCCCAGGAGATATTATCAGAATTCATGTGCTCGAGCACAAAAGAAATGGCGTGAGGTTCTTCATGATTGGTCGTGTCCAAGTTATGGGGATATTAATTGGCTAGATTTAAGAAAGAGTCGAAAGATCGGCAATATGTTTGATTTTGGTGCTATTTCTGTGCACCGAGTGAGTCGATATAGTCCAGTGCATTACAAAACAAGGGTTGTGTTGCTGTTGGAAGGCTTTAGTTTTAGGCCTTGGGTGGGGTTTGTAGTGTTGAGGTTTTAGTGGTTTTCTGCGGTGTGTTTTGTGCTGCAGTGTGTTTTTCTACAGTATGTTTTGTATTGCAGTTTGTGGTTTGGTTGGTTGTTCGCCGTTTTAAGCCGGTTGTGCTTTAATGAAATTACTTATTCATCTAAAAAAAACCAAGGGTTGTGTTTTTTCCTCTTATTTTCCAGAAATAAACACCAAATGTTTGCTAGCTGCACAAGGTGTTTAGTGCCAGCAATATTTCAGCAGTACCATAAACTTTGTTTTAAGATGCCATATTAATACAGTAAACTTCTCAAGGAATAAATTATTGTCTTTAGTTCTGGGCGCTTCAAACAAAATTTTCTAGTTTTGCCCCTGTACATTGGTTTGGTAGATAATGACGGACATGACCCCCTAGATTCAAGGTTTTTTTTTTAGCAGGCTTGAAATGGCTTGTAAGCCTTGTCTGTAAACCCATTCTACGCATTAAGCTGCGAGATCGAGCTCTAGATTCTCTAATCTTAATGGTCAACGTCATCAAATCCAACAGCCTCCACGCCGAAAAATATTTGGTAGAAAATTAGGGCTATGGCGACGGACGGAAAAAAAACATAAATGTCGTAGCCTCTTTGTACGTGTGCCAATCATCAGGTTGCATGTGTGCCGACCCTAATAGCATCATCCATGAGAATTTACCTTGTGCAGCTAGCTAGCAACCATTTGGTGTTGATTAGAGGTATTATTTTCATTGTTGGCGAAGTACATGAACTTGTTTGTTTCCATGCTCCTCTTTGGCATAACCCCATGTTTCATTTGACCACCCAATCAATCACATCAGTACGGCCCCGACTCCACAAAGGACAGAGAGAAAGAGAGACACAGAGAGAAAAAAAAAAAAAGAAAAAAAAGAAAAAGAGATTTCCTAGAAATGGGTGGGGTATGCTTTTTGACAATCAACATGTATTGAATTCTTTGACTGTTTGTGGCAGCGCCTGGTCCGATTCTGTCATATATATCCCTCAGTGGCCCCCGTATTATGTTCAGCTGTAAGAGCACAACAACAAACAGAGCAATATCCAGAAATCACAACAACAACAATTGTTTTCGCATGACAATAAAGACCGTCACTTTGTAAAACTAATCATAAGTTTTTTTAAGGGTATTTCAAAAGAAAAGAAGGAAGAAAAAAAAAAGAAAAGAAAAGTAGAAATCTACACGTGCACTCACTCGCACAAGTCACAACTAGGGCAGTCTAGTCAATTTAAAACTGGGTTTCACGGCACTATAACAGACTAAGACAACCACCCTTTTTTTCTGGGCCCTTGTACTTTTCGACCACAATGCTAAATACAAGATAGATCCTCATTCCTCATTCCTTGTATCTTTTATAAAAGCTTACGGTGTGGTGACAACTTTTGCAGTTTTTGTCACAGCGGTGGGCGTGGGGCTTTTGGGTCGTTACGAAGTGTGACCGGCTTTTACGTAAGTAATTTTATTTTAAGGCTTTTGCAAATAGTAATAGTTGTGTGATATGGGGAGGCAACCATGCTGTGACAAGCTTGGGGTAAAGAAAGGGCCATGGACGTCTAGCAGTGTGTAGCTTCTCCCATAAATTCATCCCCATTCCTTTTTCTTCTCCTTCATGTTCATTTCCTCTCTTTGTAAGACGCGCGCAGTTGTTGGCTCGATCTTCTTTCTGTTCTATTACCTACCCTCTCACTCTCTGCAGTATTTCTCGATCAGATTCTTAGGTATACATTCTGGTGTTATTGTCATCACAAACTTGTCGGCAGTTATTCTTACAGCTGAAGACCCTGATATAATAGACTTATTGAAGTTTATTAGAAACAGTCAAAGAAGCCAATAAAGCATACCCCACCCACAAACAGTCAAAGAATTCAGTACATGTTGATTGTCAAAAAGCATACCCCACCCACATGTTTGCTTGAACACCATGCTGGCACGGGGCATATCAACACTCTTCGCATATGTAATCACCATCATTACATCCTCTGGTCTAATCACAATATAAGGACAATAAACATTTAATAATAAACTTAAACTAATAAAATGGGCATGGGGTTTCATTACTTATAATACGTTAAAAATTAATCTTAATGTGTTGTCCCTAATGCTGTCTTGAAAATTTCATAATACACTTAAATCTATCTATCCTGAAAGTTTGCATCAGTAGTTTGAGGTCTATTACATGGTATTGCAAGATGAGAGAACAATAATTTCCATTTCTAATAAACTTTGGACTATGGATTGTGTTACAAGAAAAAATCATTACAAATATATGGGGTTTGTGATTTTGAAAAAAATGATTTTTATGAAAACTATGCACTAATAAGCTTAATCATGCACTAAATGCAACCTGTCCACTTTATGCTCATGTAATTTCTTTGACAAATTTTTTTTGTTACTCATGTTGACTTCTCTTGATCCATTTGACTAGGTTAGACTAATCTAAGGTCCGAATGGACATCATAACGTTTTTTATAGTTTGGAGGGACATTACAAATTAGATGAGAGTTGAAGGAGGGTAATTGTAGTTTAACCGGAATTAGGCCTATTATCTGCACAAATGTACAAGATGCATATTTGGCCAAATATCCGCCACTAACAGCTGAAGGAGATATTGAAGAGCTGTACATTGTTGCCACTGATTGGCTTCAGGTTGTGTTCTTGTGCTTGATTCTCATCTTACTAGTCATGGTGTATTGGATTTGATGAATTGTTGGGGCAGATAGGCCTAAAGATTCTGCTGCTGCTGAATCTTACAAGAAATGTGAGCTTGGACTGAATCCAGAAGTTATAAATGAGGTTCTCAAATCTCAAACAAGATTGGAATAAAAGAAAGTAAATAAATGATTAAATACTTATTGGACAAGTGGCCGAAGTGGGAAAGCCAGCCCACACATGATCTTAGAGACATATTAATGATTGGCCTAAAGAGTATTAAAATTTTATAAATAATCACAAGATTTATAATGCAATAAACCAGTAGGCACAATGCCATCAATGCTACAAAATCTCATTAGAAAATAAACTCGTGTAACTTTCTCTATACGAATCTGGTAAATAGTCTAAAAGCATCTTTGCCTATTGTTTTTCTAACAATATAAACATTTGTCAAAGAGGTCCTTCAAAAAAGAATCTAACTAAAATAAGAAAAGAATTTCATAATCTTTGTTCTTCTCCTATTAATCAGTTACTCTATATTTACATCATACAGATCCTGAAGAAGCTTGCTTGATGAAGAATGGTCTCGGGTCTCATCCTTACTGTGGACAGAAATGGAGGAATCAATCCAAGGCCCAGTCATTGAAATTTCTCTCTGCATTTGACTTTCTTGTGAAAATGTAGAGGTTTGTGTTTGGCTGTCTTGTGATAATCTCCCAAAGGCTTTGAACCTTGCATCCGGGTTTGTTTCACTGCGCTTGATTATTGGAGCTTGGACTGCAATTTTTCCTTCAATCATATATACTTACTACAGAAGACATTGACGGTCTGAGAGTGGGGGAGGGGTTGGTGCATAAGAGAGCCAAATTGAGCATTCTCAATGCCTCTTCGGAAGAGTAGCTTGACCCAAGCTTTGGATCCACAAGCTCTAGCAGGTTTCCTTGCTCTTCTAGGACATAGGCCTTCAATCACATGTAAAAGAAGCAAAGCAAAAAAAGTCATGATCTTATGCATTCTTGCCAAGTTACAGGAGATAAAACGCATGAGAGATTATATGGGTACAAAAAGATACAAAAATTTAACACCAAATATGTCGAGAAAGGAGGTTTGAGGAGTTTGCTTGATGAGAGATCCCACATTGAAACAACAACATTAAATTTTTGTGTAAACTTCATTTTGGTAAGTTGTTTTTGTCCCACTAAAATGAATTTTATTTATGTTGTTTCTTGAAAAGCTCCTTTTCATGATTTTGGGAATTCTAATGAACAAAATAAAAATGCCCTTTTGTGTGCCCTGGACTTTTATATAAGTGATATAAATCTACAAATCCTACCTTAGTAAAATAACAAATTTCAACATGATGCATTATAAATTACATATAACAGTTAGAAGTGTAGACAAAAAGATCCTTTAGAAATGAAAGAATGTCCCAAATATAGCTCACCCAGTCCAGCAGATAAACAAACTCCTCCTTTGGTCTGTAATTTGTGTTGCTTTCCCACTAACAAGCTCCAAAGTAACTACTCCGAAGCTGTAAACATTTGCTTTGTCAGTCAAGTAACCCCTCATTGCATATTCGGGAGCCATATAACCTCTGAAAAAAAAGCAGACAGCATTAGAACAATGAGGACATGTGTCATAGGCATTCATCAATGCCAGCTAAGACACTCTTCTAATACCCATTAGAAAAGCATCGAAAAGATATTGCTAAGTATAAGGTTTTCTGCTCACAGATTAGCCACTAATGACAGTGCAACCCGTTACCGTCACTGCTATTGAATGTCAATATGAAATGTTTAGGGTTTAAACAGAATATGCTGCTTCTATGAAAATCAGACGCAGAATAGTCATAGTTGGCATATTATGTCTTTTTTTCTCTATTACGGTGCCCATGTTAATAATTAGCTAAATGAGGGGGAAGATATGTGTGTATATATATAGAGAGAGAGAGAGAACTCACATTGTTCCAGCAATTCGTGTGCTGATATGCGTGTTCTCTTCTTCATCAAGTTTAGCTAAACCAAAGTTGGATATCTTTGCATTTAGATCCTTATCAAGGAGCACATTTGTAGCCTTTATGTCTCTGTGAACGATTTTCAACCTTGATTCCTCATGAAGATAAGCTAATCCCCTTGCTATTCCCAAGCATATCTTCTTCCTTGTCGGCCAATCCAAGTGTAGCTGGTTTTCCTCACGACCTAAATTGGGAACCAAGAGAGAGAGAGAGTTTTCTGCTATTAGTCTTACACTTGAAATATGTATAAATGAGGATGTTAGTGAAGGATTTACCAAAGATTGCACGGGCAAGGCTATTGTTTTCCATGTACTCATATATCAGTAACAACTGGTTTCCTTCGATACAACATCCAAAAAGCCTCACAAGATTTGGGTGTTGTCATGCAGAAATCATGCCTATCTCATTGACAAATTCACGGTTCCCCTGCTTTGATTTGGCGGATAGCTGCTTAACAGCAATTACAGCACCATCCGATAGTACACCCTAAGACCAATAAAATCAATTTCCAGAATCATATATTAGGTATGATTTTTCAATGACTAATTACTACTTATCTTGCACCAGTGCTTAAACCGGTGACATGGCAAAAGCCTTGCAAGTGGTTACACTTACCAAAGCTAAAAACCAATAATCCATAATTACCTTGTAAACAGGCCCAAAGCCTCCTTCGCCTATCTTATTTGCAGGGTCAAAGTTACTGGTGGCAGCTTTAATTTGTCTTAAAGTAAAATAAACTGTTTGTAAATCTAGCCCACGTAATTCTGTAACAAGAGAAAAGAAATTAAAATTTTCTGGAAAGAGAGTGAGAAAGAAGAAATTAAAAATAAATAAATAAATAAATAAAAATTCATAGAATGTGTCTCTACAGGATACACGGACAAGAACACACACCCATACAAAAGGGAGGCTTTGTCTTTCAAGTGGGACGTTACACTGATAAAACAAAAATACACTTCATTCCGCATTTCTGTCCTGCATTGCTTTTTCATCATCTTCTACACGTATTGTTAGGATTATATGCCCTCAAAAACCAATTTTATGGATTTAATGAATTTATTATTTGATAATAAATTTTATGTTCACATGCATAATTATTATGGGTAATTAAATGTGACATGACATGTCTTGTATAGATTTTGGGTAACATTGTAGAAAAATCAAGCTGGCAGTTAATGAACCAAAGGCAGGGGAGGAATGATTTTTCAGTCCCTAGTAAACCCACAATTGCTCTAGGCTGTGGATATTAACTAATTATTATACCACCAACACTAAAGTCTACACTTGTTGTACTGTTATAATATAGGATGATTTACTCTATCATTGAGGTAGGGACCTTAAGTAGACAAGTGGGTGCAATGCAACAAGGACATAGACCGAGTTGGATCTAATATCAAGAACAACTCATGGAGTGATCAACGTCAGCTAAAAGATTGTTTTGTCACAATTTGCTTATTGTCCTTAGACCTGAGAGGTTTATGCAGTTTATTTATTTTACATATAAACTTTGACGATGTCAACCATTGATGTCCTATATAGGGCCATATACGGACATATTGGGTTGTGTGCATAACGAGTAGAATATGTGGATGCTTAATAAGTGTTGATACAAGTGGCTCATATCTAATACTGGCCTATTGGGTGTAATTAGTTTATGTGAGCATGGGGACAAATAAGTTGTATGGATTATTTTGGAGTTTTCCAAAATACTTATAATTAGAGTTTGCTTATAAATATGATATATTGTAACCCTAAATTATTGAATAAAAAAATATAGCCGCTCTCTCCTGTGAACGTAGGCAAATTGTCGAACCACGTAAATCTGTGTCTTAACTCTTTCTTTTTTATTCCATATTATTCATCATTGTTGTGCACGGTAACAACAATTGGTATCGGAGCTTAATTCTACGATGGCTAGGATTGGCACATCTTCTGCAAAATTCAATGTGATGAAGTTCAATGGATCTGGTAATTTCGGGTTATGATAGAGACGTGTCAAGGATTTGTTAGTGCAACAAGGGATGGTGAAGGCGTTATATGGGACGAAACCAGAAGGGATGACAAACATAGATTGGAAGGAACTTGAGGCGAAAGCGGTGGCTACTATTCGACTTTGTCTGGGAGATGACGTGATGTATCATGTCATGGACAAAGAATCTCCGCAGCAGTTTGGTTGAAATTGGAAAGTCGGTATATGTCAAAGTTGTTGACAAATAAGCTCTATCTAAAGTAGCAGTTGTATAGCTTGAAAATGGCGGAGGGCTCGGATTTGAGCCAACACATCAACATGTTCAATCAAATAATCGACAATTTGAAGAGGGTTGATGTGAAGCTCGAAGATGAAGACAAGGCGTTGATGCTATTGAATTCACTCCCAACTTCTCCTATGTATGAGAATTTGGTTACAACTCTGACATGGGGGAAAGAGACCTTAGGGTTAGTGGACGTTACAAGAGCCCTGTTAGCTTTTCATCAAATGAAGAAAAATATTGATGAAAATTCTCAAGGAGAAAGGCTAGTTATAAAGGATAACTATGAGCATGGAAGAAGTAGTAACAAGGATGATTCAAAAAGCAAGAATTTTCGGTCAAAGTCTAGGAGGAGGAAGGATATCAATTGCTATAAGGGCGAAAAGAAAGGGCACATAAAGCGGGACTGTCCAGATCGAAAAAAGAACAAGGACGACGAGAATGAAGGTTCTTCAAAATCTGCGAACATGGTGGAAGACAATTCAGATGATGCTAATGGTGATATGCTTTCTGTTGTATCTAATTCAGAGCATCTATGGATTCTTGGATTCTAGACTAAGCATGTTCGTTTCACGTGACGCCCAACAGAGATTGGTTTGACACATATAGGTCAGTTAATTCTTGTATAGTTACTATGGATAATGGTGCACATTGTAAAATTACTGGTATAGGTAATATTAGAATTAAAATGTTTGATGATGTGGTTAGAACGTTATGCAATGTTAGACATGTATCAAAAGTGGAAAATAATCTGATTTCATTAGGCACCTTAGACTCAAATGGTTATGGTTATAAGTCTGAAGGTGGAGTAATGAAAGTAACTAAGGGTGCAATGGTAGTGATAAGGGGCAAAAAAATTCAAAGAATATCTATAAGCTGTTGGAAAGTACAGTTGTAGGTGGAATCGCCTCTGTAGAGTCTGAGTCTGATTGTACAGTTTTGTGGCATATGCGGTTGGGTCATATGAGTGAGCGGGGTATGTTGGAGCTTCATAAGAGAAATCTGTTGAAGGGTGTCAAAACGTGCAAGCTTGATTTTTGTAAGTTTTGTGTTATGGGGAAGCATAATCGGGTACTTCCAAGACAGCTACACACAAGACAGAGGGCATTCTGGACTATGTTCATTCTAATGTATGGGGATCAGTGAGGACAACGTCACGGGGAGGACATATGTATTTCATCATCTTTATTGCTAATAAACTTCAATAAGTCTATTACATCAGGGTCTTCAGCTATAAGAATAACTGCCGACAAGTTTGTGATGACAATAACACCAGAATGTATACCTAAGAATCTGATCGAGAAATACTGCAGAGAGTGAGAGGGTAGGTAATAGAACAGAAAGAAGATTGAGCCAACAACTGCGCGCGTCTTACAAAGAGAGGAAATGAACATGAAGGAGAAGGAGAAGAAAAAGGAATGGGGATGAATTTATGGGAGAAGCTACACACTGCTAGACGTCCATGGCCCTTTCTTTACCCCAAGCTTGTCACAGCATGGTTGCCTCCCCATATCACACAACTATTACTATTTACAAAAGCCTTAAAATAAAATTACTTATGTAAAAGCCGGTCACACTTTGTAACGACCCAAAAGCCCCACACCCACCGCTGTGACAAAAACTGCAGAAGTTGTCACCACACCGTAAGCTTTTATAAAAAGATACAAGGAATGAGGAATGAGGATCTATCTTGTATTTAGCATTGTGGTCGAAAAGTACAAGGGCCCAAAAAAAAGGGTGGTTGTCTTAGTCTAGGAATTCAAAAAGCATACCCCACCCATTTCTAGGAAATCTCTTTTTTTTTTGTTTTCTCTCTCTCTGTGTCTCTCTTTCTCTCTGTCCTTTGTGGAGTCGGGGCTGTACTGATGTGATTGGTTGGGTGGTCAAATGAAACATGGGGTTATGCCAAAGAGGAGCATGGAAACAAACAAGTTCATGTACTTCGCCAACAATGAAAATAATGCCTCTAATCAACACCAAATGGTTGCTAGCTAGCTGCGCAAGGTGTTTAGTGCCAGCAATGTTTCAGCAGTACCATAACCTTTGTTTTAAGATGCCATATTAATATATTAATATAGTAAACTTCTCAAGAAATAAATTATTGTCTTTAGTTCTGGGCGCCTCAAACAAAATTTTCTAGTTTTGCCCCTGTACATTGGATTAATTGGTAGATAATATGACGAACATGACCCCTTAGATTCAAGGTTTTTTTTTTAGCAGGCTTGGAATGGTTTGTAAGCCTTGTCTTTAAACCCATTCTACGCATTAAGCTGCGTGAGCTCTAGATTCTCTAATCTTAATGGTCAACGTCATCAAATCCAACAGCTAGCCTCCACGCTGAAAAAAATTTGGTAGAAAATTAGGGCTATGGCGACGTACGGAAAATAAAAATAAAAATCATATCCTCTTTGCGTGCCAATCAGATTGATCTTCACTTCATGGGCCCAAAGAGGACAAATCAAAATGGTTGATGGCCGCTTTGTGTTCCAACTATAAGAGCATCGAAAATGTAAAATCATATCCTCTTTGGTGGTTAGTTTCAGCCAACAATCAATAAAAAATAATAGAAAGTAAAAGTACTGTCTCTCTAGTTTCTAGGCATAAATAATCACCAATTACCACATTATAAAGGAGAGAAATAACTACATAATGCTGCGCATGAGAAATATGGATCCGGATCCTCTGAGAGTATCCCGTTGATGGTCCGGATTCATTGTCTAAAGATCTAAGGCTAAGAATGCATAGGGATCATCCCCCACTAACATCATAAAAAAGCATAAAAAAATCATGAAAAATATCCACTAACATCATAAAAAATCATACAAAATTAACCACCAACTCTCAATCAACTTAAAATTCATACCGAATAGATGATCTCTTCTGTTGTTCAACTCAAACCCTTCTCTCTCTAATTTTCTCTTCTGGGATGGCTCCCCCCTCCCCTTCGTTTTTCTCTTGTTCCATTGTGCATACAAAATTCACCACGTTCTCGACCAACTCACACACAATAAAAGATGAAAATTTGGGGAAATGAAAAGACGTGCTGCAACTCAAATCCTTTCAAAAAAAAAAACAAAAACACTCAAAGGAGACGAATATGAAATTGCAGCTCTGCTGGTATTCATTTTGGATTAAAAAAATTATGGTTCTTCAATTTTTTTTTTTTTTTTTTCTTCTTTCATAGTTCATGCATTGGTTGTTTTAATTTTTCTTCCTTTTTATTTTCTCCTCTATTTGGCAGAAATTAATGCCGGAAGGTACGCTACAAAGTATAAACACAATTTATTGAGTTTCATCTAAGCGCCATATAAAATTGGTGCATGGTTTTGGTCATTGCCAAAACTCTAAATTAAAGAATGTTAGGCGAAAATCTTATCAGATTCTACCTTAATTGGCCATTAAAAAAAAATCCAAAAAATAATTCAAAAATAATAATAAATAATAAGAGATACATTAAATCCCCAAATTCAGCACTCTAGTATTGAAGATGGCAAACTATTCGGTTGAAGAAAGAAGCATTAACATGTACGTACAGCCCGGCTGGAAAAAGGCATAGCTCTATTTGTTTCAGCGTAAAATTAAATGATTTTCAAAAGACATTTCTCGTATTTTAAGGTGTTTGGTGAGACATAAAAAAATAGTCAATGAACAATGATTTCTATTTTTGAAAGTCGTAAACTATTTATGAGTTTGAACATCACATTTTCAAATTGATAAACCTAGCGAGGATGTTGTCGGGACCAGCCCTAAACCCCACAGGGACCCAACTGGGACTCAACCAAACCCAACCAGGACAAGTCTCGTTTTGGTCCCATGCAAGTCCTAGTAGGATCTCGACATGACTCGATTAGGACACTTCCAAGATCTAGTTGGGACATTTTCGTAATTTAAAATTTAATATAATTGAATGAATATATATAATTGTGATTTTTTGGACGAACGTGCTAGGGACTTCAATTAAGGCTCCATTTACTTTGATGTAAAATGGTTTCTGTCGAAAAATATTTTCAGAAAAATTATTTTTCCCGAAAATGTTTTCCGCCGAAAACATTTTACGGTGTTTACCGCGCGCACGGAAAATCAATTTTTTTTTCTTCATATTTTAATTTAATTATATTAACTTATAAAATGTAATTTTTATTCACAATATAAAAATATTAATATAAAATAATTTATGTTTGATTGTTAAAATTCAACAAAAACAATCACTATTTGAGAATATTTTCAAATTTTTCATTCTTTTAGAAAAAAAAAATAGAAAATAGAAAATAGAGAAATAGAAAATGTATTTTGAAAGTACTGTATCTAAAATGTCCATACATCTAGGTTAAATTGAACTTCAATACATCAATATTATGAATATTCGACATCTATGAAGATTAATATATACGAAAGGGCAAGAAATTGTCAAAATAGTCTTTGAAAAAATGAAGCATTAATTTAGAGGACTGGCAAATTTTCCCTAATTTCATATAAAAAAAGAAAAGAAAGTAAAGGTGAAGGGGCAAGGACTAAGGTAGAACTTGATCACTAATTTCATATATCTGAAAGATATAAAAGTTATAAGGGTATACATAAGCATATACACATCCACTGAAAATTTGTCAAAAATAAATTTGACAGGAAGAAACATAAGGACTAATAAGCTATCAGTCAATCTGCTTCCCTGCAACTTGCATCCAAGGCCAGTTTGCCTCACACAGATCAGAAGGGGAGTTGTCGTCATTGTCCTTTATATCAGTCGCTGCATTTTCCTTCACAAGATATTCGGCAATGGCTTCTCTCTCACACACGACAGCATAATGCAATAGGGTTTGGCTGTCATTGTCCTTCCAATAGAGAGAGACAGACAATATTAATAACAAAAAAGAACGTTGAGAGGGCAAAGAAATACTTTTTTTTTATTGGTAAGTTGCACACGCACCCAGTGGGACATAACCCACAACCTCACATTCCACCTTGCTACAAAGAAAGTACCATTTGAGCTGAAGCTCATTGCCGAGGCAAAAAAATATACGCATGAAAGAAGAAAGACACTACAGGTTCTTTTCCAATCGTTATATTTCAAAAGACAATGTATTGAGAGCAAGGCAGATCAAAATGCCAACAAATGATACATTACATATAAACTACCTTTGCATTTACATCAGCATTCCTGCTAACAAGCAATTCAGTGTTCTTAAGGTGGCCACGATCTACAGCAGGCAGCAGCAAGGCCTATTTCATTCAATTCCCACCTTTAAAATCTAAAATATAGCCCATAAAGAGTAACCTTAGCTACAAAAGAAACTAGCCCCCTCCCCCCCTCCCACTCTCTCATTCTTCATCGATTGTACCAAAAGAAAACACATACAAAAAAGAAAAGAAAAGAAATCTAAGTACCCCCC
>CM017328.1:9458490-9470181 GCA_006937295.1 Carpinus fangiana | reverse complement strand
CCCCCTTTAATCATTATATCTCTAGCTATCCCAATTCCCCAATCCCCCCACCCTCCTAGCTGTTAAAAACTCAAACATCTCTCAATTCAATTCCATATCCCAACAAGACCAAAATAGAAGAGACTCAGAGTTTATTGATGTGGGTCTCTTCGATTTAACTACTTTAACCCATTTCTCTCTTGAAAACTTTTCCTAGCCTCTATACAACCCACTGAAATGTGAACCACCATGGGACGTACTTTCTCATGGGAAGGAATTATAATACATTAATTGGTCAAGCCAAAAATCTTTTATCTAAAAAAATCCTTCACTCAAACTTTTTCACAACCAGGTAGTGCTCAAGTACTATTTGATTCATGAGTCGTAAAATTTGCAACCAAAAAATACGATTTTACATCCAGTGTATCTATGAATGTGGCCACTACTAGATGGACTGGAATTAAGAAAGCTGGGCTACCATGGAAATTCGGTTTGACAATCACAGAGGAGTAAAACAACACAAAACATCACAAAAAATCTTAGGAATTAAAGATTCAAAGAAACAAAATCAAAACATTTGGCACATATTTGAAAAAACAAAAAAACAAAAAAACCAACAACATTTGGCATATTACTCTAATTGACAATGGATATCAAACCAGGGAAACTTTAAAGACACACAAAAAATTTGAATCGAATCTCAAAACACTACCCACATTTAGCATGTGACCCATCCCAAAGCATAGAAGCACAACCACAACACAAAACAACCAAAACAAACGGATTAAAGTGAATCCAAGCTCAACCACATCAATTTCAAAAGACAATTGAGATAAAGTCCAAATTAATCGGATGAAACCCATAAAACAAGGAGGAAACCTACATACCTTGTGAAAAACGAGCAATAAGAACAGATCGGGGCTTGAAAAGCACGGAAACAGACGCACAAGAGGAAAGATCAAAGACTTTGGAGATTTTCTGGAAAACGAAAATGAGGAGTCAGAGCAGTTATTGACCGAGAGAGAGGTGAGAAGGAGAAAGAGAGAAGAAAAAAAATGGCCGGCGTGAAGGAGAAGATGAGAATCGGCTGAGAGAGAGAACTACCTGTGCTGGTGCGTGTGTTTGAGTGTGAAGGAGAGAATAGTCGAGAGTCGGGTTGGTGAAGGGGGGTGTCCGAATGAGTTAGGGGAAAATGATTTACGGAAATAAAAAAGGGAAACTATTTTCCAAAATTTGTAAAGGGTTTTTGGTCAAACGGAAATCATTTTCAGTTTGACCATTATTTTACGACAAAGTAAACACCGTAAAATACGTAAATAATTTTCTGTAAATTATTTTACGTCGAAATAAACGGGGCCTTAATTTATTTATTTTTTCGTACGTCGCCGGCCATAGCCTTAATTTTCTATCAAATTTTTTTCAGCGTGGGGGCTGGTTGGATTTGATGACGTTGACCATTAATATTAGAGAATCTAGTGCTCTCGCTGCTTAATGCCTAGAATGGGTTTATAGACAAGTCTTACCAAACATTCCAAGCCTGCTAAAAAACCTTGAATCTAGGGGGTCATGACTCATGTCCGCCATTATCTACTATACCAATGTGAATAAATCCAATATAATATACCACTTTCGACCCTGGTGATGGGTGCTGTCACGGAGAGAAGAAGACGAAGAAGATGAAGATGAAAAAAAAAAATTGATGGTGAGACTTTGGAAGGTCCTGATTCCATGGTTTGTGGCATTACCGAGAAAAAAAATATTTGATTAGTGGGTGATTGCATGTAAGGTACATTACTTTCTTTCCCTGCCAATATATTGGATACACACGGATCTGGATACTCTCCAGTCCATTATGGATCGAAAAATATCTAGTTTAAGGCTAAAATTTCTTCTTAAAAATTCAAAAGCCACAAATGGAACACCTATCCCACTACCAAAAATATAATAAAAAAAATTATTTCAGATTAAAAAGAATAAAATATATATTAATTAAAAAAAATGAAGGGTGGCTGGCCACCCCAATGGGGTGGCCGGACCACCCTAGTTGGGGTTGAGGGTGGCTTCGGCCACCCCATGGCCCTTGGGGGTTGTCCGGCCACCCCCAAGGGCCAGATCTAAAAAAAAAAAAAAAAAATGTTTGGCCCTTGGGGGTGGCCGGACCACCCCCGTTGGGCCTGGGGTGGCTTCGGCCACCCCAGACCAGCTGTCTGGGGTGGCCGAAGCCACCCCCAACCCCAACTGGCCACCCTTTATATTTTTATTAATATATATATATTTAATCTAAAATAATATTTTTTTTATTAAATTTTTTGGTAATATGACAAGTATCCTATTTATGGCTTTAGGATTTCTAAAAGGAAATCTTAGCCATCAACTGGATATTTTCCGGTCTATAATGGACCGGAGAGGATCCTATTCCGGATACACACATACTTGATAAAGAAGCAACATTAAAGTACAAAGTAGAAGAGAAACCACCCCTAATCTATTATCTAATACAGAGCTCGAACACAGAAATTGCACCAAAATCAAACATAACAAAAGCACCCCACTTATTGCTGGTATTTCTCAAATCTAGCCAAATAATACCCCCATAACTTGGACACGACCAATCATGAAGAAACTCTCGCCAGTTCCACTTTTGTGCTTGAGCTCATGAATTCTGACAATATCTCCTGGGCCTAAGTTGTTCGCCTCGATCAACAAAATCTCGCCACCCTCCAATGAGATAAGATTTTTTATCTCTTCTAAGGAAGACCATTGGCAAGGGATTAAAGGAAGTGTCGCAGAAACGAAGATCCCTTGTGTATGTCTCTTGAAGAGGAGCAAAAGCTTCGGGACGGATGTTGCGAGCAGGTGACTTCTAATCAACACCGGCCAAATCACATTTTCCTCTCACTCTCGCTCACCACAACCGGAATTGTAGAGATGAAGATTAACAACAAATGCATGCATTTCATTTCTGCTCCACAAACATCTCTCAACCAGAATTCCAATTTTTGAAAAGCCCATCAATTACTAACAAGAGGATTCTCTTGAATCTTTGGATTAATTGTAACTTATGAGGGAAAAGTCCCTAGCTAGCACATTCATCATAGCTAGGCAAGTTAAGTAAGATGTTTTCTGTCGAAAAATGTTTTTAGCCAAAAATATTTTCTTAAAAATAATTTACTAAAAAACATATTACGGTATTTGACGCATACAAAAAATCACAATTATTTATATATATATATATATATACTGAAAAACATTTTTAAATATTTGACGCATACAAAAAATCACAATTATATATATATTCAATAATATTAAATTCTAAATTACGAAAATGTCTTGACCAGATCTTTGAGGTGCCCTAACCGAGTCACACCGAGACCCCACTAGGACTTGCCTGGGACCAGAACGAGACTTGTCCCGGTTGGATCCTGGTTGAGTCCTAGTCGGGTCCCTGCGGAGTACAAGGTGGATCCCGACAATGTCCTCGCTAGGTTTATCAATCTGAGAATGCAATGTTCAAACTCATAAATAGTTTACGATTTTCAAAAATAGAAATGATTTTTCATTGACTTTTTTTTAATTATATCGCACCAAACACCTTAAAATACTAAAAATATTTTATGAAAATCATTTTATGCCGAAACAAAAACAGCAATGCCTTATTCCAGCCGGGCTGTACATGTTAATGCTTTCTCTCTGCTACCAAATAGTTTGCCATCTTCAATAGTACTAGAGTGCTGAATTTGGGGATTAATTTAATGTATCTCTTATTATTATTATTTGAATTATTGCTTGAATTTTTTTTTTTAAATGGCCAATTAAGGTAGAATCTAATAAGATTTTCTTCTAATATATATGTTTTTTTTACATATCCGCACAAGAGGGGGTGGGGGATTCGAACTAGTGACCTTCACTTCTTGAGACGTGATTCTAGCCGATTGAGCTACCTCTTGGGAACTTACCTAACATTCTCTAATTTAGAGATTTGGCAATTATCAAAACCATGAACCAATTTTATGGACCTGGATCCTCTCAATTTTATGAAATGGAGGGGATCCATTTAGTTAAAACAAGAGGGCATTTCATAAATGCCATCTTGTTTTAACTAAATGGATCCCTTCCATTTCAAAGGATACTTCTCCCAATTTTATATGGCGCTTAGATGAAACTCAATAAATTGTGTTTGTAGCGTACCGGCATTTATGCCTTATTATTAAGGGTATATATTTCTCATGCACTGCATAATGTAGTAATTTCTCTCTTTTATTATGTGGTAATCAGTGATTATACTATCTCCAATAGGTAGTTCAATCGATTGTGAACTACGTCTTATGAAATAGAGATTACTAGTTTGAAATCTTCCTTTCCCTTCCCTTGTATGAACATATAAAAAAATTATTATTATTATTATGCTGTGATTAAGCAGTTAAAAGTAATTGGTGATTAGGCGGTTTATTTACGTGACATAAAACTCTATCAATAATTTGGATGAAAAAGCTGGCAAGAGAAACTGATTTTTAAATTGTTTACTCATATTATACAATACTATAAACGACTTAATAAAGGAGTCTTCTCTCTAGGTTTGTGGTCTAGCTAGGCGGTGGATTAATAGTCCGCATTTAGGGTTTCTCTCACTAAAGAAGCCCTAAGACGAGCGAGGAGTTATGTCGGTGTGAAAGAAACCAAATTCGAAGTGTGGGCCAGCTAACGGTTAATTGCAACGAGCGGTTATATGGTTATTTAAAGCCAGTTACTAACCACTAACAACTTTTCAAACCGGTCATAGTGTTGAAGCGTGAAGCTCGAAGGAGCGGAAATTAACAACTTTACTTGTTTCTGATGATGAAGACTAAATTCCTCACACGCAACAAACGTGGTGAGTGATGAAATTGAGGGAGCTTGAGAGACGAGAAAGTGGATTGGTTTACCAATAAATCTAGAGAAAGAAGACTCAGATATTGACAGATGTAGCCTAAACTTGAACCGAAATAGAAAGCGCCAAAGTCCCAAAGCCTATATCGTTTTACCTACAAAAAATTCATTTTTAATCTAGGGCCTTGATTGTTAAACCTCATTTTATTTCCTCATATTTTATCACATTATTCACTTCATTTTTTTTTAAAAAAAAAAATATTTACTTCTATATCAAATCATTCACATTTTATATCACATCATTTACTCTTTATTACTATTTAAATAAAAAAAAATTACTACAAAACAAATTTTTTTTACTTTCTAATACCATTTTTTCTATTTTTCCATATCAATCATTATTTTCTTTTTTTAATTTTTTTTAAAGATGAATAGTACCGTAGGGGTGGTGTTGTTTAACAAACACCCCCTAGATAATATAAATTATAACCGGTTTTCAGTTACTAGTTACCCGCATATTAACTATGTTCGTCAATCTCTAAAATTGCTAACCACTCGACTAATGCGTTTATGCGATTGCAAACTTGCCGTTATTATTATTATTTGGCATGTTTACATAAGGGAGGAAAATTAAAGATTCAAACTAGTGACATTCACTTCATAAGGCGTGATTCACAATCGATGAGCTACCATTTGGGAATGACTTGCAGTTATTTGTTGTTATGCCATTAACATTTATTTTTGGGCAGACAATTATATTGAATCTCAATCCCACTTCTAAGACATTCTATTGCTTCATAACTCATTTTGTTGTCTTTCTCTTCCTCACATATCAGCTTTTAGGTTGAGGAAGATGAGTTTTGGCTTGGGATTCTCTGTCCTCAATGCTGAGAAATAAGAGTTACCTGTGCATTGGTTTGAGTCTGTTTAGCGCAGATCTGCTGTTTAAATTGAAAATTAGTCATAGGTTAACAGATTTTGTATGAGTTTGGAATGTAATACGTCATATTTGACGCTTGTAATCTCATAACTTCGACTATGGTTGTTTCAAAGCTTTATATTCGTTTATCAATGAATGTGACTGAACTATTTCCTTTAAAAGATCATCAAATTTTTTGAAAGAATAATACTAGATACTATAATTATATCTAACAAGACTGGCGTGATACTCTCAAGTCCCAACCTAACCTACCTTTGCCTTTGTTAAATAAAAGAAATCGTATGGTTAATTTAGAGTACCATGTCAACGTTGATAGACAATTATAGAATAAAAATATAAATTCTTAACGAGAATAACTTATATAAGAAGGTTGCACAAAAGGCTACTTTTGTGCCCACCAATCGGTGCATGACCCAGTAGCAAAAAAACATGATAAAAAAAAAAAAAAAAAAAAAAAAAACCAAAACACCTGATTATTTACCAAATATTAAAAAAGTCTCGGAAACGGGTTGGCCTTCCAAGGGGGACGAGAACGAGATCGCGCATCAATGGAGAATGCAGCGGCCTACAACGGAAACTTGGTCCGTAGGATCTTGACCGGCGGAGGGACCCCCCTGAAATGCCAAGCAGATCTGGGGGAGGGGGCGTGTCCAAACCTAGGGGAGGCTGTGCCGGCCACCCCCAAGCCTTTGGATGGCTGCGCCGGGCACCCCCAAGCCTTTGGGTGGCTGCGTCGGCCACACCAGATGGCCACGGGGTGGTCGACGAGCCACTCCAGGCCATTTGGGGTAGCCGCGCGGCCATACCCAGGCCTGGGGAGGCTGCGCTGGCTCCCCCCTAGGGAGGCTCCTCCTCTTTTAATTTTGTTTAGAAAAAAAAAAAATAATTAATTAATTAATTAATTTTTTAACTTAAATTTGGTATAATCTGGTGTAGTTAAATATTTTTCATAAGTGTAAGTGTAGAATGATACGCTAATGTGTCACCTTCTTATTAGTTGCACAAAAGCAACAGCCTTACCCAAGACGCTGTCTTATTTAACACGTCGGCACGTGCAATGGAGAATCTCCAATGTCTTTGCGGCTTTGCCAATGAGATGTAGGTCTACATTGCTCGCGTCTAAAACAGAATAGCGTGATTTCGTACTCTCTGTGTCTGAGAGCGGGTCGTCCATGGAGGGTTACGTCCGATACCCTAAGATTGAGTTCGAAGACTACCAACCTAAATTCCTCTCTCAGCGGGTAACACAATCTCTCTTTGTTTTCTATTTCTCTGCCTATATTTCTATTTACACTTTGTCTAACCCTCTTTTTGGTGGATGAGAAAATCGAGCTAACGCAAATTCCTTTTTGTTTCATATGCTTTGTCCTTTGGGAATTTGTATTGGGTTTTCCTAGAACTGTAAAACAACCAAATATTTGTGCAAGTTATGTCGTTTTGAGGCTCCCAAACTGTGAAAATTGTAAAAAGTTCTAAACTTAGAATTCTGTTACAGTATTCTTGGGGATCAAACTAAGGTTTGTGCTATGTAATGATTAGTTGATTAAATTACAATCCACAGCCAGTAATAGGTGGTATCTGTTTCCAAGTAATCAACTTGGTCATTGGCGTATATATATATCTGATTAGTATCAAAATATATTTTCACCATGCTTATGAATTTGAATGAAGATATGCCCATTTTGAGATGATTAATAAACTACACAAAGCCAAATCTAATCAATCAATTTAAAAGCATATGTAAAATATCATCTAGCTATGAATAGAAATTTCGGCAAGCCCCGAATAGAGATGGCAATGATGTTATTAGTTGGGAATGGTATATGAAATGGAACCCATAATAGTACATATGCAAATTAGTTGCATGCATTTGCATCTTTATGTGTTACCCATATAAAGCGTGTTATCTACTAGAGATGAATTTGAATATTCTACATTAATTATCTTGAACTAATTCAAGTAATTACAAATTTAGGCAGTTATGGTTATTTGGCAATTTGAATTGTCAGAGAGAGAAGCTCAGCCCTTGGAATATATATATTGTATGGCTATGAGGAAGATGCTCAAGAAACATAGTGGAGAAGCAGACAAGGAATAGTAGAAGTCCATTTTAGAAAACCAAGAAAAGTTCTAGGAAGTGCTTGAGAATGTTACAAAAGTGTGGTTACCTTGGATTTTACTAGTTATTGGAACTTTACACTGTTTTCAAGGGAGTATGAATTAGAGGTCTTGAAAATATAGTCCCAATTTTGGGAGTTCCTAAGTGAAAGATGCATCAAGTTGAGGATAAGAATGATTTAAATCATTGGAAGCGCATAAAGTGAGCTTTTATAGTGCAACTAACATGAAAGCGTGGTGCCTTTGGAGCTTCCTTTTGGCATTTCAGGATCTTGCGGCAACTTTGATGATTATTGTATTATCCTCTAACCGAGGTTACATACTGAAGAAATACAATCATTAGTTAGTATTATCTTATCCAAACCTGTCGCTGTGAGTATTTAGTTTGTAAGCTTTATGAGAACTTTTGTTAATCAATTTACTCCTCTCTTTAGTAGAATTCTTATTACTTACAAACAAACAAAAAAGGAAAAAAAAAAAAAAAATCTCCATGAGGAATGGAATTAATCTTTCACATTTCAGCAAGATCTCAATGTGCTTCTTATTTGCTTCCTTAATTGGGTGGAATCATTTATCAGCATGGTAACATCGTACCCAATTTGGATTGTTTATGTGCCAGATGTGTGCAATGTAAATAATGGTACAGAATGTATACTTTAAAATTTGGCTTTTTTTCCTTCTTAACATTTCTGATTAACAAATGGATCTTTTTCCTGGATGTTGGCAATTAGGTTTCTAAGGAAGTGGAGGAATGCAGAGAAAATGGTGATTTGATACAAACAGATGATTTTGAACAAGAAGAAAAGATGCAGCTTGGAAATTGTGGAAATGAAATGCCTCAAGGGACCAGGGGTGAAAATGAGGTGCAAAATGTCTTAAGTGCTGACCATAGGAAACAGGGTAAAGTTTTTTATTATGATACACCACTTTCTGAAGAAACTGGGATTTGGATACCTGTCTCTGTTCCACCTATGTCTGAGAGTGCGCATGAAGAATGGAGTAGAGGTTCATGTGAGAATGGGGGATATATCCCCAATGAGGACATGGGTTGGAATCAGTTTGTTGGGGCAGATATGGAGCTGACCATGTGGGATGTGGTTACTGAGATGTTATTTGCAGCTCGAGGGAAAGTGTCCGCTATTGCTTCTGGTGGTGTCCGTGGAGGTAAGATTTCTAGTCCATCAGAGCATATTCTTGAGCAAGCTTGGAAAGAGATGGCTCAGACCCTTACAGAGGCCAATTTTGGTAACATAAAGGAAATTCTTGAAGCAGAGCCTCCAAAGTGGTTGGCTGACAGTGCTGCCTCTGCTTGTATGCTATGCAATGTGCGGTTTCATCCTATCATATGCTCTAGGCATCACTGTCGTTTTTGTGGAGGGATATTCTGTAACAGGTGCTCTAAAGGGAGGTGTTTGTTGCCCCCAAAGTTCCGTACTGGGAACCCAGAACGAGTTTGCGATGTATGCTTCGTGCGGCTTGAGTCTGTCCAATCATACTTGATTGATCAAATAAGTCGTGCTGCTCAGTTGCCAACCCATGATTTGACAGACCTAAGTACATTGAGATCATGGCTTAATTTTCCATGGGGCCAGTCCATGGAAAATGAGATTTATAAGGCCACAAACACCATTCTGGGTTATAACAAGGTAGCACTTTAGTTCTGTGGGTAGTTTCCTGAATTCAGTTAGATTGATGCTTGACCCCATTGAATTTAAGCCAATCATTCAACTGCTCAGAAATAAATAAATAAATAAACAAAAAGAAAAGGGCTATGTTTGCCAACAATTTTGAGAGGTGTTTTTCTTTTCTTTTCTTTTCTTTCTTTCTTTTATTTTATTTATTTATTTATTTATTTGTCTTGATTTGAATTTTTTTCGATGTGATGGAAAGTTGAGAAGTGTTTTTGGTGAGGTCCACATAAGAAAATTGTTTGGTAAACTTTTTTATTGATAGTTTTTTCAAAGAAATAAATACTAAACATGCTTATTTTTAGAAAACATGTTAATTTTTTTATTTTTTTTTATTTTTTTGATAAGTAGAAAACAAGTTTATTTTTTAAGTGTGGACACTGAATTCTTATTTATAAAAAATAAAAAAATAAAGGTGGTCATGCGGCCTCTCAACGGAGGCGAAGGGGCTGCTGCTCGGACACCTATATTCTGTTAAGAGTGGCTGCACGGCTACCTCTAATTGCATAGCCAATCTTGTCCTGTTGTGGTGGCTGCACAACCACACCTTTGTTGGTGGTGGTCGTGCAACCATCTCTTTATTCTATTCTTTTTTTTTTTTAATAATTTAATAACTTTATTATTATTTGCAAAAAACCTCCAAACCTGGAAAAATAAACATGTATTTTTCTTCAAATATTCTTATCCAAAAAAGTTTTCTAAAAAATGTGTTTTTTTTTTTTTTGAGAAGAGTTTTCAAAAAACTGTTAGCATATAGCAGCTTGATTTGGGGGGTGGGGCTCCCAACTTCAAGTGTCTTTTTGAGAAGTTCTATAGCTCTATACATATATATGTTTTGTTAGAGCTATTTCTCTGAATGGGAACTGCATAGCTTGAAGGACTTTCGATGGCCTTGGGTGCTTGTGCTGGTCATTACTTCTATATATTGTTGCTCTTTTCTGTTGAATTAAAAATAAAGAAAGCCTGTTAATGAAGTTCTAAAACACTTCCAGTAGAATGCTAATTCGATTTTTCGATCTCTTGTATTCTTAACATACTGTAATACCAATGCTCAGGTTGGCACTCTGAAGCCTGAAAAGTCCATACCAGATGCTATTTTAAAACATGCAAGAGGCCTAGCTATCCTTACTAGTGCAAAGGTTGGTGTGATGGTGACGTACAACATTGGAACAGGGCTAGTTGTTGCTCGAAGGGAAGATGGATCTTGGTCTCCACCATCTGCCATTTCTTCCTTTGGTGTTGGTTGGGGAGCTCAGGTATAAATGCTTTATCTATAGAGTTTGACTGCCTATCTCCTACTATGTTTAGGGATCTGCTTAATACACAACATAAGTGGTTAGAATTGATAGTAAACTAGTAAGACAAGTTCTGGAATTGAAATTTGCTGACTCATAAATTAATATAATATGAACATATACAAGATTGTAGAATTTCACATCCGTCATATTGGTCAACAAAATAGTTATAGCATAGACCTTTAGGGGGGTCTGCATTTTTTGTATCCTACTTTTAATACAATATTGAATATTAAAGTTGACTGTTCATGCTCGGGTTACAATGAAAAAAAAGAAAGGCCTGAAAAAAATCCATCTCAGACAGTCATCCCATCAGAACCAGCCTACCTAGAACTCACAATCCACCATCGACTCGTTGCAAGCCACCACATTGTCAGCCATCGATGGTTATGTTGCATGGCATAACCGTACCACCATCCAATCCAAACAAAAACAAGGGGTTGTTGAAGCCCATTGCAATAGTCTCCACCCATTGCAGTGAACACCACTCAGAACCATGACCCATCAACGACACTTCGCAATCCACCACATCACCCAACTGCCGTTGTCACCAGAATCCCAACCCGAAGTCCTAACCTTTTGACAAACCCACACTTCCATCAATGTTTCCTACCTATCCACTGGTTACTGCTGCTCGTACAAGCTTTGCGTTAGACGTCCTGGCCTCTGGGGGGTTAGTAGTATTTAGTTTTTTGTTTTATTTGATATTCAAGAGTCAATTGTGTTTTTGGTAATTCAATAAATGGGTGTTGCCCTAGATTAGGGTTTAGTCAATCTACTCAAATATATAATATACTCTACCCCC